>JAAQRM010000450.1:0-364099 GCA_013396095.1 Fusarium sp. NRRL 52700 | reverse complement strand
GACTTCCAGATGGCATCAGAAACAGCTGACGGCGAAACAGAAACATTCCCACTCAGCTGAGTCTGTTTTCTGCTGGAATTCTCTATTGTTAATATATTGATTATTCACGTGAATGCTATTGTTCTTGAATTTGTGAATCATACAAACTACCTAAACTAATCACCTAGAATGCTATCCCAGTCCCAGTCTATCAGGGACCCAGACTTTGGTATCCATAACAGCGCTTCTAACTGTATAGCCGCGCGCTCAACTCATTTCTATCCTTGTCTCTCCACCTGATGCCATCCCATCCATAACTAGGGAGTCTGAAGCCCAATCAAGCAAGCAAGCAAGCAAGAACAAAGAATATCCAAACAAAAAACAAAGCACTCAGCATACAAATCACATACTTACGGATACATACGTACATACAGATACTTACTAGCCCAACTGACCGCATCTTGAATCGCTCATATCTAAGCTAGGCTGAATTCATTCCTTACCAAGACATTTCGGTCACTGATTTAGTCTCGACGCGCGTTATCCAGCCGCCGCCACAGTCATGCAAACAATGACCTATTCTGAAACATAGTCTCAGGAATGGAAGCAAGACTAGACCTTTCTATCCCTTCTCCCTGCCTAGTACCTATGTCCAGTATCTCCTCACGCTGCTGACCTCACCACAAAACCTTTCTGCCACCTCCTTTCTCTCTCATCATCTTTGATACTCCAGCATTTCCACTTGATCAGTGATTGAACCTTCAAATTCGATAAAACCTGCTACTACTGAAATGTTTGTACACATCGTATCGGTACTCTCCTGACAAGGTTAGTCTAATATTTTTCTACTTCAACGGATGGAGAATCTACTCCTCGTCTATTCTTCCGTGCCGTCGTCCCGAAATCCCATCCCATCCCAGCAGTTATGATCTCGCGCTCTATAGACCAACAAGATCGACGTCCTTCCCAAGGTCCAGGGCCACCCTGGGTCCCTGATAACATCCGCCTCCATTTTTTCCCTTTTAGACTTTTAGAATGCCGTGATATTTCCCCTGATTGTATCCTCGCTACGCATATTGTATCAGCTTGATCTGTATCTGGGATTACACTTGCCCATTAATCATCCATCGCTTCCGGAGGATCTCACTTGTTCGACACAAAACAGTTTCACTCCGCGCATCTTAATACTACCTACTGTACTGTACCAATCAGGATCGGATAATTCCTCCGTTGGTGGTTAAACTTTTTCTTTCGGACCGATCGCAATCCCAGCTGCTCGGATAGATACTGTAATTGAGAGACATAAGTATATGTTCTTTCTAATTGACCGCCACATGAAACTCTACACACATCCTCCTCCACAACTTAACAACCTTTTCATATCTATAAAACACTCTCCATCTCCTCTCATTTCATACCATGAGGGTTCGGTAAGTAGGCGATGCTTCCGAATTCAAACCTCTCCGTGCGATATGCAGCCGAGATTTCCCCCCTACATCTCTCGACAGTCGCAGTTCTCTTTCTAATGCCTCATCTAAGTGGGTATATGCAGTCGAGAAATGAAAAAAGTGCAAATCATATACAGAACTCCCTTGGCAAGCACCAGCACAGTCATACCATTAGACTGTTTTTCATGTCCGTGTCCGTGTCCGCTCCCCGTATATCGAGTTGATGCGTCTATATCCCAACAAACAATCGAGTAAATCGTCGCTTCATTCATCTCACAGCTTCATTCAAGTGCTCTTCACAACTTGACCTTCTTGCCGGTGAGCTTGAACCAGATGACCGCAATGAGATCCTCCTTAAAGCGTTCCCACGGGTTTCGGTTGAGCCAGTAACTGAACTCACGGTAATAGTACATCTCGCCCCAACAGTCTCGGCCCCATTCGCACCCTGCCATATTGACCAGGAAATCGCGCTGGTTCTCCTCATAGTGGATATGCTTATCCTTGGGTCCGCCGTCGGGGTTGCAAGCTCCAGGTGGGAAACTGTTGATCTTGCGCTGATGTAGGAAGCCGACATGCTTGCGCACCCACGGCTGCGTTTGATATAGCTGATCCAGCGCATCTTGCTCTTTGTGTTCCCACTGCATGTGCTTCTGCTCATATGTGACAGGATCCCACCAAACGTCAAGTAGCCTGTCCGTCCAGTCGCTGCGCCGCATGAAGAATGATCCCAGGTTGAAGCCGGCGCAATCCTGTGTCATGATCATGTTGATTGAGTTGGCATTACCATCTCCAACAGGACTTCGCGAGACTTCATCCAGATAATGATGGGTGAAAGGATGCGATATGTTGCGAGGGTTGAAGTAGTTGATGTCGCGCTCGACTTCTGTCTGCAGGTGGTTGAAGATGTGATCCTGAAGCGATACTGAGGGCTCCATGACGAATGTGTTCAAGTCCAGCCACCAAACCCTGACATCGAGTTTAGTCTTTTATTCAGTACACACAGCCAGGGTCAGCTTACCATTCAGCCTTGGGATACTTCCTCAAGGTCGACCGAATAAAGTCGACTTTCTCCCAGCTCTCCCGCCACTCGTGCGCATACTTCTTCTTGGTGCTCATGTCCACAATTTCCAAGTCGTAGCCCCATCGGTTAACGTACTTTCGCTTGTTCCGCACGCTGTCTCGCTCGATAGCCCATTCTCTGGCACCCTTCCACTCCATGACACCACCGCCAACATTTGCGCCCAAGATAATGACAAACTTGTTGCCGCCCCCGAACGACCTTCTCCAGTAATATACAAGAGCTGCAAATAATCAGTCATAGCCCAAGACCCAAGATAAGCCAGGGGCAACTTACGGGTTGTGTAGAAAATGGTATAGCAGAGTATCGCTACCAGCATGAGCAGTAGAAACATCTTTAGTCTTCTGCCCATTCGCCCATAAATCGATCGTATTCTACTGGCGAGTGGCACCTTTCGAATCCATCTTGGCCCCCGTCCATGCTTTTCCTTCCAAGTCTCACGCTGCCCGTTAAACTGCGGGAGACTGCTCGATAGTCGCCGCATGTGTCTGCTGAAGAAACCCTTGTTTTGAGTCGAAAACGAAGAAAATGTGCTTGAATTGTGAGGTCGCATTTTGGCCGATTCCCATAAAACAGGACCACCGCTTACGTTCGCTGGAGTCGACTTCCCACTGTCAAGGCTTAAGCCTGGGCTTGACCAGCCACCACCGGGAACAGGCGAAGGGCTTCGCGAAAGGGTCATGGAAGGACCTGAGGTATCTGCAGGAGGCGGGCTCAGCGATTAGCCCGCGAACTAGGTTGACTGTGGTTGACGGTCCATGGAAGTCAAAGACAAGCAAGATATATCTATAGAAAAAAGAAGAGGTAGAAGGAAGGAGGAAGGAGGAAGAAGGAAGAAGCGAGAGCAATGTGCTTAAATAGCTGATGAAGTAAGGGTGACCAAGAACAATTTAAGGCCGAGGCCACGCGCAAACTAAGGCGGAATGACGGGCACAAGAGTATGTATTAAAAGAGACAGTGGGGAGGATAACAGTCCAAAATATGGATGGTGTAGGGGAATCCGCCAAGAAGCCTCGAGGTATGAGAGCTGAGACATTGACAAGACAACTGGAGAGCGTCACTACCAACTGTACGTACCTGGAACTGGAGATAAGGGACTGTTGTGAGGCTGCTGTGGCCTCTGGGGATCGGAGGATATTAAGCCAGGGTTGATCACGATATGGCTGACAGAAGACCGTTGTCTGGTATGAAATGCACGGGAAGGGCGATCGCTAAACGAGCTCGAAGAGCCGAAGGGTGAGCGTGATGAAGCCAGCTTGAGCAACGTCGCAATCGGCGACTTCTAAGAAGGGTGCCGCTTATGCCGGTTATCGCGAAGGGGAGGGTGAGGGGCAGCAACTCTCGTAGAGGGTCACAATCAACGAGGCTCAAACTGCTGTGATAGCAAATGCTTGGTGTTGTGTGGTATTCCCCTCTTCCCTCTTTTCCCCTTCTCATTCGCCCACTCTGCCTCTTCTGCCCAGAGTCGCAGGAACGAGAGGCTCGTTTTGACGCCACAAACGTCCAGACTTTTCCACCTTGGCAAGGGAGGATATACAGACGTTCTCCAAAGTACACAACCACGGCCGCAACTGTTCAGCTGGAAATGTGGCGCAGAGTCAGAATATAGTAGGCGGAATCGAAAATCGGGGATCGTGACGGGGTGATGGGTGGCAGCACTGTATACGAGGATTGGGCGACGTTGGTAGGTATACGGGATGGTCGATACGATGCAACGCGATGATGGAGACAGAAATAGGTTAGAATTTCCCGTCGTGGTGGGTGGATCATGAGAGAATCCGCAGTGAAGCAGGGCAGCCAGCGATGGCGCAGTTTTCTTTTTTGGCTTTATCGTATCGACACTAATAAGGTATCCCAGTCTGACTAGTAGGTACAGTAGCTTCAGCGATGGAGCTTCCCAAAGATTCGGTGTGATTACTTGGATTGAATTGAATTCAATAGCACATCGCAGGATACACCGGTAGCGAGGAATAAAACGATCGTGATGCACCGAGTCGCAGTGTCTTGAGGTTGAACGAGCAGTGATCCTATGCGATCCTATGCGATGCGACTGCGGGAGTAACGGTGGACAACGGTCGGTGTAAATGCAATCGAGTCTTGTCACAACTGGATCTGAGTAAGATGCAAGATACTGCACTGCATTGACTGGAGTACACCAACAAATTAGCCGAGTCAGTCACTGTGTTGGATGTGAAGCTCGTATCGCATTGGATCGTATCGTACCGGTCAATATATGTAGGTTCGCTTTGTGATAGAAGGTCAAAATCAGGAAAGGATGAGAGTGCAGTAAGTCCAAATTATTGTAACAGAAACCAAGAAATTTCAAATAAAGGCCAACTACCTACAACAGCTCTCAGGGGGGAAAGCCTTTCTCTTGCTTCAAGGTTCCCTTCTCATAAACAATAGGGGGATCCTGGACTTTCAGAGCCAAGAAAATAACTATGCTACACTTGGTTCTAATCCGATCCCGAGAATTTCCCTTTCTTAAGAAAACCAGGGGATACCGGACTCCATCTCTGTGTAACAAAAGATCTTTTGCATCCAATGCAGGCACAGGCACAAGCACAAGTCCCTTGTTTGTCAGTCGCCGAGAAGATGACAAGCTGCAGTCAGCCTCTTTGCTACTGTTGCGTTGGGAATTGGGTGACCTCTGCTGGAAAAGGCGATATTTTTCGAACCTTAGTATTCTACTCCACTGGACGGAAAGGATCCTGGCCTGGGGTCTTTAGTTAAATTTCCTAGGCCATGCCCTTCTATTCCTCAGCCTTGGACCCCTATCTGAGATGGGCCAGGGGAGAGAATAAAAAGAGCGGAATTACGTCAGAGTTCATCTTCTCCAATTGCATCTACCGAGACAATTCGATTGTGAAGATGCGATCAAAGAGTGCCAACACTGCCAGTCTGAACCAATAGGTAATTAAGTATCTTGTAGGGGAGAAATATGTTAGGTTGGTGGTTCTTGTATGTTCCTATAACTTCTTTCTCCAGGAGCTGAGGCTAAGATTGTCTACCTATCCGTAAATTCACTGATTTAGAACTCTTACCTCTGATTGCCTTGGTGGCCCAGGCACTTTGACAGTCCGAGAACCCCACATTCCTCTTTGAATTTCAGGTTCAGGGGGTGTAACCGTTAACGGAAAGCCAAGTTGATAAGGAGAGTGAATTGAGTTTGAAACCAGAACTTCTGTCATTAACATTTCAAACATCATTCACCATGGTAGTCTGCAACTGCCGTAATTACCTCTCCCAATCTCCCCTCCGACCTTGTACCTACATATGTATGTGCATATTTATATGCCGATGTTCATTTCTATTAGCTTTGGTGGGTTACATCAAGCCAAACCTACGCGAGCCGAGCCTGTACCTGTCAATCACAACTTGAGCCTCCAATGAGCATTGGCATCGCTGTCATCTCACCTGTCAAATGAAAGGCATGGATGGTATGCAAACATCTGCCTATCAACCTTCCTCTCACAAATCCACGCAGAGTGAGGTGTCCTTTGGCACGTGATGCATCATAGAGGTAATGTTTAATCCCTCTTCGCAGCTTCGGTGGATGCACCGTGAACCAGGAAGCCCTCAGACAAAGTGTCTCCAACTGGCGGCCTCCTGCAAAGGGTACCCGGATACTCCAGAACCGAATCATGAGACATCAGCATGATATGCAACACTGTACTGCCACGAATGGCCATGATGGCTTCTGGAGAACGGTGGACTCGATCGATTTGGCCAGGCCAGTTTAGCGACCTGTTCGGCGCCCGGGGCTCAGAAAGAATCTCTTGGTTTTGAGTACACCTCAGCAAACAAGAGTTTGTCAAGTCACTGCATGCCAAATACCTACCAATTGTATCCAAGTCGTGGTAATAAGGCCTTTTCAACTTGACCCATTCATACTGTCCATGACCGATATACCTGAAATCACGTCACGACTGAAGATGTCAAAGTTGACCTGATTGAACCTATCCGAATCAACGCTTCAGTAGCAGCCAGTACCAGGTTCAATCAAGCCACGCTTGATTTCATAACAGACCTTGTCTCAACCAGCCGCCAACGAACACCACAAGCCAGGTCGAGTGGCCCTTTTCGAGAAGAAATGCCAACGCTTTTGTATCCAACATGTGTGTAAGGTACTGTATGATTGACAGACTAGGTACTGTAGCAACAGCAGCCGGATACCGGACCTTTCGCCCGAATACACTCTGCATCGCGACAATAGCCAATCGAGCATTCTCCCGCCTCTCCATCAGAGACGCGTCTTGAGCTTTTACCTAAAGAGCAATCTCCCCTAGTCCTTGTCGAATCAATTCTGGTTCGATATACATACGAATACCCGTCGCAGATTCTAGGCGTGCAGTGGTCGCCAATACAACGGCCTACGAATCACACACGCCAATGTCGGCGCTTAGAATTGGCCAATCACACGCCCGAACCCCAGAAGGATGGCGGCTATTCCACACTCTCGGCTGCCCCAGGTCATTGAATCCATAGCCTATGAGCTATTGTTCAACGTTTGGACCTCGAATGCTTTATTTAGCCTGCATCGAATCGATGCGGGCTTCTCACTAGAGTCCAATCAAGATGCTTTGCGCCCTTGGCTCTGCTCGATCCTGGCTTACCTGGGACCATCTTCAGATCCACAAGCAACAACACAGCAGCATGCAATGCAGTTGCTCGAGGTGCTATTATCGGCCGCATCCTTACTGTGATTCACTTCCCTAATATCGTGGTTTTCATCCATTCTCCTCACCCTCAAGTGATACTTGCTCTTTTCATTCTCTCTTTTGGCTTCTTATTGTCGCTGTCGGTCTTTGATTGTGAACAAGCTAATCTTGTCACATCCTATTATTGTTCACTCTCTCTCCTTTGTTCTACTACATTCATACCAACTGGCTTTTGTTCTGCATCGCTTGCTTCCCACAACAGAGACTGTCCTCTAAACGGCCAAAATTTTGACATTCTGAATCTCCATCCAAACAGCGACGATATAGTCATCTGTGGAAAAACAAACACCAGACGATACAATTTCCATGCGACCACCAGCCATACATGTCGAAACACTAGATACTGCTAGCTTTCTTTTTCGTTTTGCTTCCCTTTTTCTATTCAAAGACTACTCTTTACACCATGAACAACGGTCCTCATAATCAAGTCCCGGTACACCCACCGCCGTACTCGGAAGCCCGACCACGGCGTCGAGAAGAGTGGGAGGATTGGGAGGACGATGAGCCCATCACGCCCATTGACGCTGGAGAACAAGTCTCTCCACATCCGCTGAATGTGTCCACTCGAAACTCGAAACCCTCAATGCGACGTGCATCAAGAGCTTCTGCTGCAAGAATTGTCCGAGTCAAATCACGCCAGAGACAGAAGGTTCAGAATGCCAAGGCAGGCATCAAGCTTATCACAGACATGTCAACATTTCGCCGCCAGAACTACATGCCAACGCCAGTAGGACGAGCTGGGAAATTCGTAGACGCTGCTGCTCTAAAAGCATTGGAGGGAGAACCAACATCGGCTTCAGTAGGAAATTGGAATTGGTTCAAGAAGAGCAAGGACCAAAGCCCAGCAACTGCTTCGCCGCTGTCATCAGCCCAACCAGCTCAATCAGCACGCACGCCAGACAACAAGCTCTCGCCGGATGACAGACCCATCGTCATTGGTCTGGCTCTCTCATCTGAGGAAGCGAGCAGCTCTTCTCGGTATGACGCCGGTCCAACACCCATTGAAGCTCCAGCACAGCCCTATTTGCCTCAGAACCCTTCTTCCTCCAACCTGTCTCCATTTCCAGTTCAGCAGAAATCAGTGTGGTCACCTGATACACCCGACACCGTTTCCTCATTCAGCACCATTCGATACGCCTCAAGTATCTATTCGCAGTTTCCATCTCCCGGAACGACAACCGCCGCCAATGTTCCACCCGTGCCTGCGGTTCCAGCAAACTTTAAGAAGTCAGCTCATCAGAGGCTCATCAGCTTGGAACTCGGAGGCAGAACCCCCGATGACTCTGATGGCGGTACGCCATGCACACTGTTTGAGGAAGATGGCACCTCAAGCCCACACAAACAAGCAAGGGGAAAGACATCAGCATTGACGCCCGATAGTGCTGCATCAAAGTCCCGTGGCTGGTGGGATCATCATGTTGTCACACCTTTTATGGAGAACAGACTGACATTCACCACCAGTCCAAAGGTGTATACCGACTCACCAAAGACTATCCGAGGGGATGAACGGTGGAACAAGCAGGAGACCAAGCCCCCTCAAGGAGAATATCTTACACCGAGCTTGGCTCCTGGCTCATTTCAAACACCAATTGTCAAAGAACCGACGCCACGCAGGACACCATCTCCCCGTTTTGAGCACACCCAAGAGAGCGAATCTGGACCTTCAACCGCAAGGGCATCCCCTGTTCCCGAAACCATATCCATTTCAGAAAAACCACAGATACTTGTGACCGAGGAAGAAGCAAGTACCGGGGAACAGTTGCCTGCATACTCGCCACCCGAAAAGAAGAGCCAGGTTGTTCCAGTAAGGTATAGGGCTGTTTTCCCGCCCGGACACCCGCTTCAGAGCCAGTTTCCTCCCTCGCCCGGTCCTGTGTCTCCTGGTCTCTCCTCTACCATGTCATCCCAACGAGCTGAGCAACTAACTGATATTCCACTTACTCCGGCCCCGCGAGACAACCTGCGTCTCTCTCAAATGCCTCTCCCAACACGACCGCTGGGAACATCTGCACCCCGCGAATACTCACATGGCGAAGCCGAACATGCCACCAAACAGGAGCGTCAAAGAAGACGAAACGAGAAGGAAGAGGCTGTTGCTCGGCGCCTTGGTGGCTTCTGGAGAGGTCGAGGATGTATTCCCGAAAGGGGTTGCTTCGGTCGGACTGGGCGCGAGGGTCGACAGCGCCGTCGTGTCTGGATGATTATTCTAGGAGTTCTTCTTGCTGTTATTATTCTTTCGATTACTTTAGGCGTTGTTCTGACACGCCCCAAGCATTCAAAGGAAGTGCCATCAATCTGGGTCAACCTGACGGATTTCCCACCCATGCCAACCGGAGACTTGACAATTGTTGGACCAGACAATATCGTCGCGAAGAGTGGTTGCACTGAGCCGTCCACCTTGTGGAGTTGTTCTCTACCAAAAGAACAGCATGACTCGGTGAAGCCTTACAAGCCTGACCAACCAACCATTATCCTGCAGATCCAGTGGGACAACAGTACCCGCAACGATTGGAGAACTCCCAACGAGGACCCCCCTTCGTTGAAGGAGCGTCGAGGTATGGGCGGTGCCGCATATGCAGGAGACACTATCCGAGCACGGGAGGCGCCCGGCTTTGAGCCCAGTCCCAGCCCACCCAAATTCCAAGAGATGTGGTTTTTGGGAAATACAACTGACAATATCAAATCTGATGAAAAGGGCGGCGAGGCGACTCCATTCTACATCAGTCTGGTTGATTCTGTCGAGGAGAGTAGCCGCAAAGAGCTGACCAAAAGACAAGAATTGGATGTGAATGTTAGCCTTGCTGAAGTGCTCCCATCTCCTGATCTTAACGAGAATGGCGCATCCAAACCGGCTGTCCTGCTCCCGCAGCCGGTGCAACAGCCAGTGAGGCTGTACGACCGCGGGCTTCCGACCGAGCACTATGGCTTTTACACCTACTTCAGCCGGACCATCTTCCTTAAGTCGGTAACGGTTCTCAATGATACCAAGGATGGAGACATTCCCCTAGATGAGGATGGTGGCTGTCGGGAGACAGAGGCTGATTTCATCACGACATGGAGCGAGACACGTTTTCTCGTTCAAATCTGGACACGCAAACTGGCTGCCAACACATCGAAGCTGATCGATCCTACTGGACAAGGCGCCATCGACGGATCACCAGAGCTAATACTGCCAGGAACAATGCCGTATCCGGTGACGGTAACGATGGATACACATGGAGGAGACCCAGGGAAAAAGTTTGTCTGGGCCTGGCCTATCGATGATAGACAGAAGATTGATGAAGAGAACCCAAAGCTGCTGGCCAACGACATTGGAGCTGGTGGCACGTGGATCAACAAAAGGTCTCGAGGAGACGAAAAATTTGGCGGATTCGACGGCGGGACCGGAGGATGTAAATGCCAATGGGTGAATTGGGTATCGAGATGATCACCGTCAATCAACCTATTAATTAATTGACTAATGATGTGATGCCTGTGCATCTAACATGAAAGCATTGGAAAGGGCGTCGTGAAATATTCAGCCCGGGAGGGTATTTTAGTTGCTAGTAATTAAATGAGTCAAGTCAAAGGTATTAACTCATCTCTGCCTCTATCATATCTGCTCGATGTAATTAAGATCCGTCTTTGATGTTGTTCGGTATCCCCCCCACTCAGTCCGATGAGTGGGGCCGTTCCGTGTTGGGGCCGTAACCCAAAATAACTTCACATCAAGTTCAGACCTGTCTTATCATTACCCTCTGATAAAAACCCCCAGGTTCTTGACGCAGATGCGTTCTCTTCTTCTCCCTCAATGTCGCCATAAGGGAGTACTCCTTGGCTTCAGGCCTCAAAGGCTTCGGTATCTCACAACCCTCGCCATCGAGACATCCTGTGATGATACGGGCGTTGCCGTTCTTCGACATACACCAGAATCAACTGAACTCCTCTTCAATGAGCGCATATCCTCTGATAACCGTGCATTCAAGGGTATACACCCAATTGTAGCGGCCAAGGGCCACAGTGAAGCTTTAGCACCTCTTGTGCGTCGAGCAATAGACTCGCTGCCAGCTGCTGAAGATGCTGGCCAGAAATTCTGTGGTGCCGGTGGCGTGAGAAGGCAAGTTCCGGACTTTGTGTCGGTGACTCGTGGGCCTGGGATGCGCTCGAACCTAGGGATCGGCCTGGATATGGCAAAGGGGCTAGCCGTTGCTTGGGGTGTCCCCTTAGTAGGCGTCCATCATATGCAGGCTCATGCGTTGACGCCACGACTGGCCCGGGCTCTGGGGATGAGCATGGGCGAAGAGGGAATCTCTAAAGAGGGACCAGAATTTCCATTTCTGTCCCTGCTTGTCTCGGGCGGACACACTCAACTTGTTCACTCAAGAGGCCTAACAGAGCATTCTATCATTGCCACAAGCGGCGATATTGCTATTGGTAATCTTCTCGACCAAACAGGTCGCGATATTCTACCTTCTGATGTTTTCGAAGCAAGCGAGCATGTTATGTACGGTCGCCTCCTCGAAGCCTTTGCCTTCCCACCAGAAGACAGCTCGACTACTGCCTACGAGGCTGTTTTCACACCACCAGCTTCTCGCTCCGCAGAGATGTCTCCTCCGTCCACAGGGTATGAGTGGAACATCCCCACGCCATTCCGACAGACTAGAAAACTTGCCTTCTCATTCAGTAGCATCTACACACACGTTCACGATCTCGCAACCTCCCGCCCCTCCATGTCTCTGCCTGAACGCCGGGCACTGGCACAGCATACTATGATGGCAGCTTTTACACACCTCGCAGGCAGATTATGTATCGCCCTTGATGACAAGCCAGAGCTTCGAGCTGCCAAGACACTAGTTGTAGCGGGCGGAGTCGCGAGCAATAAATTCCTCATGCATGTCCTGCGATCCATGTTGGCTGTAAGAGGCTTTGGTGACATACAAATTGTTGCCCCGCCCATACAACTCTGCACAGATAACGCAGCGATGATTTCGTGGGCGGGTATGGAGATGTATCAAGCAGGCTATGAGTCTGAGTTGACCGTGACGGGTATCGGAAAATGGTCCATGGATCCTGAAGTTGGGGACGGGATATTGGGGGTTGATGGGTGGGTGAGAAGAGACACCAGGGGGCTCAACTCCTGAGAATTCATGAGGAAATGATGAGATCATTTGCACCCCGTATACTACCAGCATGAGCGGTGTTGGCTTGACACGCTGCATAATATAGCATTCATTGTATTGCATCGTAATTTATTTGACTTTATAAAGCCATCGTTACGAGGTATTGGGGTCTGAGATATCTGTTCTTTGGCAGGGCAAAGCCGTCATTTGATATATTACACGGTCGTTCTGGATTTCAGGTCCTGTAACTTGGACGCGCAAGAGCCACCTCTATCACCCAGGCTACATCTGTCTGCACGTCTCTATCCCTAGGCTGACAACATCTTTGTTTCTAAACCCAGAATCCTCTAATCAAGTGCGCTTGTCACGTTGGTAAACTCGCCCTTCTCAAGCTTGGTCTTCCAGAAAATGGGGTTGGTGTCGTTGAAGCCGTGCTTCACCCAGCCCTCTTCCTTAACATGGTACAGGTTGATGTAACCACCAGAGTAAGCATCTCGGTGGGTGGCGGCCAGAATACTTCGCTTTCCGAGCTCCAGGGCCTCTTCATCAGATAGATCGTACTTGTACTCGGCATCAAGAACACCATAGGCGAATGTTTGACCCGAGCCAACACAGAAGAGGTTGCCCGCCAAGCGAGTACCATCGCTGTCGACATAGTAGAGAGCAGGGCCTTCCTCCTTGGTGACACCGGCGCACATGGTGCCCATGCTGAGGCCCATTCCCTTGTAGCTGTAGACGAGGTTGGCGAGGATCTTGCTGGCGGCGGCAACGCTGATACGACGCTTGTGTCGTAGCTCATGGAGGCGACACTGCATGCCGAGCCAGGCAAGCCAGTACTGACAGTCTGCAGCACCACCGGCCATGGTTCCTAGCAGGACGCTGTTGATCTCAATGACCTTCTTTACGGTTTGCGAGGCGATCCAGTTGCCAGCGGTGGCTCGGGAGTCGGTCGCAACGATGATGCCGCCCTGGAAACGGAAAGCGAGCGTGGTGGTTCCGTGGGCGATCTTAATGGGGCAGTTGGGGTTTGATCGGTCATCAGTGGCAGCTCGAAGCCACGATGAGGGCTACAATGATACAATCAGTATAATATTCACAGTAGCCAAGTTACGCCTGGGGTACGAACCTGAGCAACGGGGGGCATGGCAAACTTGAGCGAGAGATCGCCCATGGAATTCAGCAGCTCATCCTGGTCCTCAAAAGGCTCATTCTGCTCATATGCTGGTCGGCTGTATTTCGAAACGAGAGAATCCATCTTGGCTTTATTGAAAGAGAAGCAGTGGTAGGAAATGAATCGTCTTGTAATCCTTCGTCCTTGAGCTGAGCTGTGTGCCTCAAATCCTAGCTTCGGTGGCGTGCAAAAGGCGTAGAGAAGTCTATTCCCTGGTCGTGATGTCTTGGTTATGTCGTTCGTGATTGAGATTGGTGTTGTTGACGTTGACGTGCGTGGATGATGCTGTGAAGGCGGAAGCGGAAGCGGAAGTACAGCAGAAGTGGGAATGGAAGCTCCAGACAAGGAAGCTGAGGCTCAGGCAGCTTCCGTTGCGCGCGTCAATGGAACTGAATGCCACCTCCAACTTCGGTACGTACCTTTTTCCACTGTGACGGCGGCGGGACCAGGACTACCTAGGTACCTAAGGCAGGTGCTGGTGAATGCCTGATTATCAAGGCTTTCAACAGCCCAGCTATAAGCACGTACCTCAGGCAGTATTTTAAGGTCTAGAGATAGGATTTGCATATTATATATTGGATATTAGAAAAAAAACAGTATTTTATTCGTTCATTGATCGCTTCTTAGTCTCTGACCAAGTTTCCCAGGTTCCTCAATTCCTTGCCCAATACGCCAAAGAAAACCAAATCAACGGATATCACTCACCGACTCCCACCAATTCGCAGACGTAAAGCATACTGATTTACGCCTCGCACTTCTTAGGAGAGCTTCATCCTCGATTCGTCAAAGAACCTATTGTCTCCTTTCTTTAATGCCGGCCCAGATATTACCTCCCAAGATTTGCTTCCGAATTAAACAAAAGAAAAATGAAAAAGAAACAAGCACTTGAAAGGAAAGATCAAGTATAATGTCTCAATTGCTTCGAGACTCGTGTTCAATGAAATACCCTGTCATGACCCAGCTAATGAACCGTTCCTGCTTAAGGGTTTGGCGTCACTTCCCGACTGGTTCGCCCTTCCCGCTTGCTCATGAAGCTTCGGCGAAGATGGGCTTTGGGACTATCAGGAACCAGGGTAGACTCTGTTGGTTGGAAACTGCTCTTCAGTGTCACTGTTCCACTGCCAACTGTGAGCTCCTTGGCGGCAGATGAGCCTGACTCGTCCACAAAGTAAACATGCTCGCCTAGATCATCATCACTGGTGAAAGTGTGCTGTCCCTTCGCTTCGATCTTGAACTGTGCGTCGGGCGAGCATGGGAATTTGAATGTATCGCCGAAGGTCCACTGGCCATTCGCAGACTTGAAGTGCTTGGTCTTGCCCACTGTCTTCTCCTTGGGGTTGATCTGCGTGATGATGATATACAGATCCGATGCGGGAGGAAAACCTGTGGCTTCGACCACAGTAAAGGAAGCAGTGCCTCCTGGTGCAGCGCCGGGATTGGCGCTGTGGACTGATGACTGCCCAATGCTCTTTGCCCGAACATGGCCGTTGCTTGTAGAAGGCCGAGTACCAGGTGATGTGCCCTCTTCGTTGATGGCAGGTGACCGGCGGAGCCCACCATTGGTGCTTGCGGTGCCATTAGAGCTCAAGCCTTGAGGTTCAAACGCCTCACCATCTTCTTCGATGATGTCCCCATTGTCCTTTTTGTTAAAGATGCCACGGCGGAGGAACGAAGCGCCCCTACCAACGCCGTGGCCAACAACTCCCGCAACTGCGACACCACCCTTGAGCGGCGCCCCGGCAACACCGGTGACGATACGACCAGGAGTAGACGAGAAAGTGTTGCCAAAAGTGGATGTTCCCTGTCGTGATCGCTGGACATAGCTGGGTCGGAACAGGAGTCGGATGCGTACGCTTCCCGATTTGCCATCAAGGATATACTTAGTCTCCGATGGCTTGAAAGGATCCAGAGACTCGAGATTGATGTCTGCAGCACCCAAGAAGTCGGGTTTGTCTGCGAAGTCGTAATCCCACACCGACAGTTTGAACTGCGCTGCAGTTCTCGAGGGCACATTGACCTCAAAGTATTCATTCCATGTGGGATTCAGAGTCTTCTTGATAACCTTGGTCTTATGGATCTCCTGGCCGTTGAGCTCGAATTTACAGTAAGGGTCACTCTTACCATTGCGATCAGCGGAGGGGAGGTCAGTAGCATCGAGAACATCAACGCGTAGTGTACCCATGTTATTGATACTCTCACTCGGGTCAAGCTGCATCTTAACCGGGATGTACTTCAAGCTGACCTTAACACTCGCAGGGCGTCCATCTTCACTCTTGAGTTTCAGAGTTGTCGGGTTGTTCTAGAGCGACTAGTTAGTTTTCATGCCTATACAGTGAGATTCAATGTCAGTCTTACCAGGCACTGCTTGAGAGTTTCCAGGGTGTTGCCAGCCAGTGAGGCCATGAGATCATCATGGTCATCACCCTTTTTGCGAGCACGAAGTGTCAGTCGGGAGAAGTCAAGCTCACGAATAAAGCAATCTCCAATCTCTTCAAACTTATGGTGCTTGCTTCGAGCAGTTGAAGAGACGTAGGACGGGTATGCCATATCGTCTACCAGAACCTCCAGCAGTCCATGACTTTCTGGCATCTCTGCCTCCATGAGTCTGAAGATGAGCAGGCCGCTCTCATACCTGAGAAGCTCCTCAGGAGACAATCGGATTTTACGGGGACCCTTGGGCGCCTCGATCGAGGGACGTCCAACAGTTGTGGGCGTGGGCGGCTCGAGTTGGTTCTCCTTTGGCTTGTCCAGGCTGGCGTTGAATTTACCAGCTTCGCTGGATCTCTGCGGGTTAGGTGATTGTTCTTCACCTGACGAGGCATCCTTGTCCTTCTCTGCATCCTTCTCCTTCTCCTTTTCTTTCTCCTCTTCATCTTCCTCTTCAGGATCGGCGACGTTGAGACAGGGGTAAAAGGCAACAGTGTAATACAGAACTCCTTTGGCGATGCCTTTGCCATGCAGACGCAGACCATCCTCGCGGAGCTGTTTCTTGTCGTTGACAAGGTACTCCCCAGTCTCGTCCTGTGCGACATAGTCGGCAGCGAAGACTTCGACCATTCCCAGACTACGGTCCTTGCCAACCTTTTCTGTATCCATTACTTCCAAAGCAAGTCTATCGCGAGCAGAATGGATGGGCACGTAAAGTACCTCGTCCCATTCAGGATTGAGATCGTTGCGGAAGGTGACAGTCCTTGCTTTTTCAATACCAGAGAGCAGAATTCGCGTGTAGGGATCTGATTTGCCGAATGCCTCAAAGTTTCGTAGATCAGTAGCCTTCTTGAAATGAAGACGCATCACACCGATGGGGGTGACGTAGCCACCAGTGCTGGCCACGCCAGAGATAGCGACGGGCCTCCACTGTGCCATCATCTTGACACGACCAGTCTGAGCACCATGCAGGTTGTACCATTCTTTACCCTGTTCCATACATTCAAGCATCTCATCAAGCTTGATCTGGTACTTTCCGAGGACTTGGTCTCCAGCGAGATCACGGTCATCCTTGATTGTAAGACCAAGCTTAGCCTTCTTCCGGTCCGTGATTAGAATCTCCTTAGAGCCATTGTCCCAGATAGGGTTATTGGTACGCTTCAACTTCTTGGTTTGGTGGACTTCTTTACCATTCAAGAACATAACCGCGTAAGGGTTGAGAGATCCTACAAGACTCTTGGTACCATCCAGATCCTTGGCCTGTTCCACAGTAAATCGAAGGATACCTTGGTTAGATGGTGGCGGAGGTTCATCTTGTCCCTCAGCGTTCTTGACGGTTTCAAGGACAGGAAAGAAGCGAATGTCACACGAAACAACGCCGCGAGCCTTGCCATCGGAGATGACCTCCAACCGCTGATTTTCATGAACATTGAGCTGCTCAACACTTTCCAGAGGGAAAGAAGCAACGCCCAGTTCTTTTGACTTGCGGAAATCATTGTGGTCGAATATTTGCATGTCCAGTGAGTCGTTAAAAGAGGTAACAATGATGTAGTGTGTTTCGTTCCACCTGGGGTTGGAGTTATCATGGACAACTTTAGTTCGGGCAAGCTCCTGGCGTCGGTTCAGGCTCAAGCAGGCGTAAGGATCAACGGTTCCACCAAAGTTGTCGGTATTCTTTAGGCCGTGAGCACCATGGAGAGTCACTGCCACGACACCGATAGCCTGGTCAACGGGAGAGCCAGCCAGCATCTTCGCGACCTCGATAGGAAATACCTTGGGCGCGTACATCATTGGGGCCAAGTTGCCATGAATCTGTTCCAGGATGAACTTCTCGAGACCAGGAATGAAGTTGATATCGAAACCAAAGTTATCGCCACCGAGGGGTTTGCAGACGTAGTCGATTGTTGGTCGCTCCAGGAAGCACATTTCAACACGGTCAATGTGAGGGAAGGGGATTTGCAGCTTGATCTTGAGGCGCATGATACCGGAGAAAGCCATGTCCTCGACAATGACGTCGAGGCCCTTGCTGATCATGGCCTTGCCAATGCGGATCTCGAGGACAACCTTGGGATTGATCTTGCTTGAAAGCTGGCGCGAAGTCATATCGGCGGTGTCGTTGGGAGTGAAACTAAACTTCCAGTCCATCATAACAATGTCATCCTCAGTCTTGGGGTAAGTTTTGACGTGCTCCATACGAGGAGGCTTGCTGCCTAGAGTAAAGGTCTTGAGCTTGAGACTGTCCAAAAATGATGGGGTAGCAGAGCTCAGAACTTGATCGACTGAATTGATGATGGTCTGAGCAAGAACGGGCTGATAAATGGGCCAGAATTTGACCATGAATGAATTGATCCATTCGAGGGACTCGTTGTCGTTCTCGAGCTTTTTAAGAGACATCTCGCGGGTAATGTCGTCTCGGAAGTTGCGTCGCACTCGTCGCAGGGACGTTCGGTAGTAGGTTGAGCAAAAGGCCATAATGATGATGATCCAGCCGAGGCCGCCGCCAAAGACAGCGACAAGCCAGGAGGAGATGCAAGCAAAAATGATGACGCCCGTGTTGTGGTACCAATCTGCTCTTGTTAGTGGCCTGTATGCGCAGGTAGTTGAATTGAAACATACCGCCATAGAGGGTATCTGGAAGCTGTCCCTCGACCCATGTCGCGTGATCGAGGAGACTCTCCTGTTCGGTAGCATCGTCAATTGGCCATCCTAATCGAGGAGCCCATCCTGTCCGCGAGAAGGGGGCTTCTTCAGCTTTGGGGTCAGTGCCATCCGCGAGCGGCTTGCCCTGCTCGTCGCGGGCTACATCCAAGGCCCCTTCTTTGCTCGGTTCTGGCAGATCTTCGATAGGGCCGGTGCCGTCATCGACGTCGGTGATAATTGCGGTGCCCTTGGGCCTTCTACTTTGCTGAAGTTCGGGTGGGATGGCCTGCGCATGGTTCACGTCAGCTGTAGGTCGCGATTCCAAGAGCAGAGGGGCATACGGCATTGGCTTGAGCTTTCTTCTGCTCTGGGCTCGCATCAGGATCGAATGTGAAAGCAGCGACACCAGCATTCCTAGACGACTCTACAATCTTTTTTTGGGCATCGTCTGCGGTGACATTGGTTTGAGGGTCTGCAGCAGCCTCAATGAGACCCTGCTGCTTCAGCTCATCAGCTTCCTTTGCGGTAGACATGACGTTTATGTTGTGCAGCGTTGCTGCGGTTGCTGCTGGAACGTGTTGGTTCGAGGGGTCTGTTTTGGGCGGTTCGAAGTCGTCAATTGGCGTATTTCAAGCTCTAAGCACCGTCGCGAATCATTCAAACCATAAGGTCGATTCCGAACGACCGTCGTAATGGCGTTGACTGATCTACTTGGTGGTGAGGTTGCGAATGCCCGCGTTGCCAGCTGAAAGCCTGGTAGCTGTAGCTTGGACACAGGCTACCTTGGAGCAGAGCTGAGCAGAGCTGAGCTAGGTTGCTTCTAGGTGGGTTATGTGCCTAGCTGGAGCTGGAGACACCAGCTTGTTTGAGACGGCAGACAGAGGGAGGGGTGGTATGGAAAACGAAAGATAATCGAGAAGGGAAGTCGAAAAGAAAGGAACAGTTGAAATAAGAGAAGGGAACCTGGAAAGGAAGAATCGGAGGTAGTAAGAAACCAAGCCAAGGGATTGGAAGGTGGAAGAAATCCTGGCAGAAGATGACAAGAAGAGACAAGTCAAGGAAGACCAAGATTTGGGCCTGGGCCGTTCCAGTGGTGCTACCTGCAACCCGCAGACGCAATTGCAGCCCAGTTTGAGTGGCTTCGTTCCAAGCTTCCAATGTGGTGGTTGTCGAGGTGTAGGTAGGTAGGTACTGGAAAGTGAACTGATAAAGGGTACCAAGTAAGTACTTGGCAACAAGCACATGGCTCTATACACGGCAGTGTCATTTTAAAGTTACTCTCGCTAGTGGGAGGGAGCTAATTTGTGGCTCAATACGGGAAATTTGAAGCAGCCGAGAGAGTTCGATCATTATCAGCAGAAGCGGAGTCAACATCTGTATGTAGACAGCTGGAACCAGCCCGGCTAGGTAGTACAGAGTAGTGGCTGGAAGCTACAACCAGTGATCGGATACAGTAAAGTTGGAGGGTGCCTGAGCTTTCAATAGAGGGTGTTGGTTGCGGGCCGAGCGAGCGAGCGGCAGAGAACCCAGGACCCGGTCTCGATGATGATCAGCATTCATTGACTGCAAAAGGCATACTATGTATCGTGGTACTGTGAAACAAACGTCTGTGGACTAGAAATGGTCCATGGAGGAGGTAATTGACCACTTCTCTTGTTTTTGTGAAGGTGTCCTTTCATCCGTAACACAGGTAGAGCTTCCAAAGCTATAGTAATCAGCTCTGCTCAAGACTGTTCCTCAATTACTATGGGACAGTGCCTCCAGAGACATGAATACTTTGAGCCGAGTATTGCAACACACTGAGGTATTATCTGCAAAAGTTAACTACCTACTAAGTTAGTTACCAGTGAATAGTGTTCTCATAAGTCACCCCATCCCATCCCAAGAAAAGCACTCAAGCCTCCCTGGATCCCTCCCTCCCCTCCCCTGCCAATCGCCAAATTCCCTGGCCAGTTTTATCCCTGCCGCGCTGAGCAACTGGACACGACCTACGTAATTGATGGTCCGGGGGAGCTCAATTTTGCTTGTGACGGAAGTATTCAGTGGGCCGGGACCCTCGACGACAAGGATCCTGGTGTTTCCAAGATCGAGCAGAGGAGACTTTTCTCTGTTTGGTTTGGTGTCGGTCCCTGGAATCCCTGCTTCGTTTAAGTACTGCTAGCACGGCTGAAGTTGGTTACGTAGGTCGGAATCTCTAGCTGGTGGTTCTGGTTCGGGTTGATGAGACGTGAATTCGTGGCTCCTGTTGTGATGGTTTCCCTTTTGTCCCATAACATAATATGTAGCCACATGAAACCAAATGCTGGCACAACTCGACACCAGAAACACAATTGTGATCTGACTGGTTAGTCTTGACGAAACCGTTTCCTTGCTGTGCAATCTCGCCTCCAAGTCTGTCATACTCAGAGGCAGTTCGTTGTCTAGGGGAGGAAAGAAACTCAAGACCTTGATCCTGAATGACAATAAGACCTAGGTAACTTAGAACTAGTTTAGGATATCTTTACTCAGCTTATGGGATACATTTTGCTGAGTTTATTTTGACACCCTATACTAAGGTCTGATGTTTCATTGCTCCCCTAGGGTTGTGCATCACAAATGCTACAAACAAGACACGAAAACAGCCTGTCCTCTACAACAACTGACACTGTTTTGGCCTCGCTGGGTGTCACTTCCGGTCGCCTAGCCTTCCTTTCTCCCTCACCTGCAGGCTGCAGCTGCATCTGCACTGCCACTCTGCTTGACCTGAACGCTAGGTTCACACTAGTTACTGTGACCCAGAACAGGGACGAGGTAATCCCCAATAGGTTGCTGTGCTTTGGCCGTCAGCATTTCTATTGGGCCGGATACCCTAGATAGTATCCTGTTATTAGACGCATTTTCCCGGTTTCTGTGGCCTGTGGACTTGGGTCAAGGTCTCCTCTCATGGATATAAAGATATTAACAATGCCGTTTCCAAGGGAAATCTAATGAGTCGCTTTGGAGGTTAATAAAGGTGGAACATAAAGCAATGCAGTTTGTTTGAGGTACCTAACCTTTAGTCAATCATTTGACGGATAGATACTACCCAATGTACCAGTAACCTTAGGTCATCACAGCGGCCCTACGATGTTCCCTTACTTGACTGGAACAATCAACAATCGATAGACAATTCGAAATTCATCATGAATCATCTAACTCAGCAGAAGTGTGCCATTTGCTACACGTTTACATACCAAGAGTCATTACATGGGGACCACCTTCAGTTGCAGCAGTTCTTGTCGCCTTTCACAAGCATGGAGATGACATCAATATCATAAACGTTGAGTCAACATGATGCATCTGTTGCTCTCAGTCTGGTTTCGACAGTCAACAGTGAGTATCGCTATACTTGGACCAGAGATAATCAAGCTAACGATACAAAAAGCCATGTTATTCTCTCCAGATAGGCTCATTTCGGCTCTTCACCAGAAATCACAGCTGGCTCCAGTCTGTTGGCACAAATCCAGCCTTCAAACCATCGTCTCAGCAGCTGAGGATCGCAAAACTCTGCGCTGATCAGAATGCCGTGGTATCAGCAAGACCCGGATCAGGCAAAACCGCCACCATAGAAGCAATCGCGGCTGCACACCCTGATAAGAGAATTGGAAGCATTCTCTTCTCAAAGAGACTTCAGAGTGAAACCTCTCATTGTCTTAAAAAAAATACCACAACAGCGATGTGTACACTTTTCATGGCATGGCGGGTGTTCTCCTTGGACAAGTGGTTCCGAGCGATGAAGCACTTATCAAGCTCTTGGAGAACATCGATAAGTGCGGCAAACTTCCCCGATGGGCCTTAACACCTTTCGACATTGTTGTACTAGACGAGTTTCAGGACAGCAACCCAGAAACCTTCTGGCTAGTCGAGTGCTTTATCCGTGCCAACAACCTCAGGAAAGGAGGCCAACCAGCGCGCATCGTCGTCCTTGGCGACGAGCGCCAATCGATATACCGCTTTCGTGGTGCTGACCCTCGCTGTCTAACTATGGCCTCTGAGGTGCTGGGTCCAATCAGCCCCTATACATTTGCAAAAGTTCAGTTAGGTAACAGTTTTAGGCTGTCCTCATCGACTGCCCAGTTCATCAACCGTGTCTTCCCCGGTGGAGAGCAATACATCTCCAGCTCGAAGCGTGGCCCAAGGCCCATTGTCTTGAGATGCAATATTTGGGACAGTTTTGCAGTGGCTGGAGCGATTTCCCCCCTGATAAAACGTTACAAGCCCGAGAACTGCGTGATAATAGCACCCTCTATTCGTAAGAACGAACTGTTGCAACACCTTACAAATGCGCTGGCCCAGGTCTATGGTTTGCCGATAGATGTACCTCCTGACGAGGAAACACCTCTCGACGACATCGTGATCAACGGAAAGTTTTGTATATCTACAATACATCAGTTCAAGGGCCGAGAGCGTAAGCTTGTTATTCTTCTTGGCATCGATGCCTCCTATTTCGAGTTCTTTGGCCGCGACTTGCCAGATGACGGCTGCCCCAACGAAGTTTTTGTGGCTTTAACGCGCTCTCTGCAACAACTCGTTTTGGTCCATAACGACAACCGCAAGATGATGCCGTGTGTATCCCTCGATTCTCTGTACGACACCGCCAAGATAGTCACCTTGACAAAGAGACGAACAAAAATCCCACACCGTGATGTGCCCGGACGACCCTTAGAGCTGGGCCTTACGCTTCCAAAATCTTGTGGAGCCCGTGAAATAACGCGGTACGTCCAGGGCGATGCTCTTGATAAAATTGTCGAGCGCCATCTTCGTGTAGACAGGCTAGCACCTCCTCTCCCTCGCCATGAACATATCAACATAAGAAAGGTGGTACTCTCAGACCCGGAAAGGGGGTTCTATGAGTCTGTTAGCGACATCAATGGCATTGTTATTGCAGCAGCTCTGGAGCTAGAAACAGCAGGAACCTTAAGGTCACTAGGGCGACCAAGTCAAGGCGAGGCTGACGAAACTTTGCTGAAATGCCCCGAGAAGCTTGTCGCTTGGCTTTGCCGGACAGCTTGTGAGTATGAAGCGAGTCTCTCGGGGTATCTGCCGCGTGTGATTCAGATGAAAGACCACAAGTATGACTGGATCAAGCCCAAAGACCTCGACCTTGCTCGGCGTCGACTTAATAGTGAGCTGGTGGGTTCTACCCAAAGGCTGGATTTTGAAGTTGAGATGCAGCAGCAATTATCTATCAATGGTCAAGAAACTCAACTCTGTGGTCAAGCAGATATTGTACACAATTCCGCTAACGAGAGCAACGACGACATGGATAATCGAACAATATGGGAGATTAAGTTCGTCTCAAGTCTTTCCAACGAAAATGTCATACAGGCTTGCGTTTACGCTTGTTTGTTAGGCTCAGAGTCAGGAAAGTTACCACGCATCATACTGTACAATGTGCGAGATGGGGACAAGCGCGAGATCACACCACGTCATGGAATAGAGGGGTTGAGACAACTGATCACAAGTGTCCTTAGACTTCGGTATACTTCAAAAGGGGAGATGAAATATGAAGAATTCATCAAATGGTGTGGCAAGACAACGCGGAAGGTGATGAATCTCAGTGATAGGTCATAGTGAAGTCTAGAAGTGGTAGTCAATCATAAGGCTCAGAAAGAGTATAAGACTCGCCGAGATACTTCACAACATAGGCATCTATTCATTCCAGAACGCTGAAGTTTCACGATTCCTATTCAGGAGCATAATTTCTGTATGTAGACTTCTGTAGACCATAGGAAACTGCTGAGGTCATGGGGCAGGGAGGCTTGCCAGCCTGAGCGTTGATAGTATATTTGTTTGCCTCTCTCTCGTTATAGCATTGGGGCATCAAGAGTCTTCCTCAGTTCAAGCTTTGCATGATTGTAAGATGTGAACTCTTCATGCTCCATCAGAGACCAACGCGACTCACGTCGATGGGGCCATCAGACTATCGAGGCTTTGATTTGCCTGCATATATAACGTAGCCCGTCACTTCCGCATTTTTTGGTTTTGGGCTGTGCTGTAACGTTCGAGTTTGATATACCTAAGTAGGTAAGGATGCCGAACAGCAACGAGCATAGATTCATTCATGTAACCAAAAAAATTGACAAAACCAAGCAATCAACTACAAAAGCAGGCTGTTGACACAATGGTTTACATTAGAGTGAATTTCATGAATATTTCTCTATTCTACATCACATCGTATTGAAACATCCAATACTTCTTGCTCAACTACATGACCCATATTCAAGTTCAAACGCTACAATGAACAGAGGCACAGCAGCCAGTGCTCAACCAAATCTAAGACATAAGAAAATGCTGAAAAGTGGCCAGTCCCATATCTGTTACGCCTTTCTCGTATGCAATAAACGCCTCTCTTAATAACCCAAACCATGCTGGTGAACTGGACATCTTCCGGGATGTTTACGGAACCAAGACGAGATGCAGTGCTTATGAAATCTGCACAGGCACTCCAAACGTGCCATTTGATCACCGACAGTGAATTCTTCGAGACAAATGGTGCACTCTGCATCATCGATGCAATCCTTCTCCGTTGCGGAATAACAATACATGCCTGTTAACCGGGGTACAGCTGGTGCTCCGCCATCCTCACTAGCGCCTAACGTTCCATACGCGCTGTGAGTCTGGATACACTTCGTGATATGTGACTGACGAAGTTCCTCAGCATTCGGCAAGCTCTGGGACGGCAGCTCGCGATGACAAACAGGACATTCATCTTCCTCGGCAATCTGTGGCGTAGGCGGAAGTGCCCGCTGCCTGGTCGAGGATTCTCCCAGTGAGCTGTAGCGATCTGGATATGAAGATGCCGAAGCGGCCTGGCCACTTGCTTGGAGTCGATCAAAACGCGACTGGAGCGCTCCACTCCGCCTTCTATAGGTAGGACCAGGAGATGAGCCAGATGATGCTGAGCCCTAGTGATACATTAGTTTATGCAAAAATTTATTGAGAGAAGGGCGAATTACCATTGTGATACTCCTCGTCCTGAGAGAGAGATATCTGTACGGGTCGCCGCCAGTGCCAGGCGCGAAAACTGCACCATGTCGGTTGGACGGCTGCAGTGTTCCATAGGCATTGCCGATACTGCTTCGTGACCTCTGGTGAGAAGTTCGTGGTGAAAGAGTTGCTTGTGGACTCGGGCTTTGCGGGGGCGCTGTGTTCGGATCTGGTACGCAAGGATTGCAAAGCCGGACCCGTTCACCTCCTGACATGTCGTTCACATCAAAATATCCAGCTCCTAGTCCGTCAACAAGCAGTGATTGATGGATAGCTGCCTCGGAGCCAGGTTGCCGTACAATATATTGGTGGGGGATGATGATCCTGTGGGGTGAACAGGCATTGCAAACAACTCTTCCACATTTCCTGATCTGATAAGCATATACAATCAAATGGTGTCTGGAGATATCTCAACCTACCTGCAGTGATGTTTGCGGATGAAGAAACTGAACTGCGTATGGCAGATGGGGCAATATGTGACCTCATTATCCGGCTGCCATCTTGGGCGTTGCTGATCTGAAGATATTGACTGGCGAGCAGAGCGCGGAAGCGGTGGAAGTGCCTCTTCCAAAGGTCTTGGGGATGGTAATGGTGCATCCATTCTTTCTCGGGATGGAGTTGTGTGCGCTTGTTGAGCCCCTTGTGAGTTTGGTGCGCTTGTGCGTTGGCTGGACCTTGCTCTCTGATCCGGGTTGCTAGTTGCAACACTTTGAGAATCAGGTTGCTCGAACCGCGTATTATGTGGTGTACCTATCGAAGATTGACCCGATTCCTGGATAACTGTGGGGGGTAAAGTAGCTTGGTCCGATGAAGGATCGCTCGTAATATAGGCAGCATCTCTGTCAATGTTCGCATGTTCCGAGTCTGGGGTTGGGACGATATCCCTAGTGATCCCAACTTGTGCAAGCTCTTGGTTTGAGAAGCGAATAGTTTGTGCTCCAGACTGATCTCGCTCGACATCAGTGCCAAAGTGATGCTGCTGCGAGTTGTGGGTGGATTCTTGGTCTCCGGAACTACTCTCCGATAGACTCCGCTCGATGGTGTGGGATGGGCAGTCGAAGTATCGCGAGCATTCTTGGTGATGGAAGCGAAGATTCCGCCAAGGGCATATTGGATCTTGTGCGTTATCTTGGTGGTGATATGGGTTTGGGTCGTTCTGGTCGATTTCGCGTTGGCCGTCATCGCTATACGACGAATGTGAGCTCGGAGAACTACTCGACGCAAGAGTACTGTAGTCTCTGGCAGCCTCCGAGGCAAACTGGCCTGAAGCACCCGAAGGGCTGGCCATGACAGCTCATTAAGACTCGGTTGTCAACGAGGGGGGATGTGTAATACAATATGGGTTGGATATCGGTCGAGGGGATGGGTCCCGAGCTTTGTATTGTGGGAGTGCGTAGGTTAAAAAAAATAAATCTGGGTTCAAGTGCGGCGTTTGTCGGCAGTAGTATTCCTTGGACCTATATCAGATGCGATTAGAAAATGGTTGGTTCAAGGCTAACTCGCATGATGCATGATAGACACTAGGTAGCTCAGTGATAGCCAGGATAGTAAGTCGGTACCGAGTCAGTTCTGAGAGATATAGCGAGGAGTTGGACGTACTTTTGAGCTGACCAAAAGATGATGCGAAGATGATCACTGAAGACAAGCGACCGTTTAGAAGTGATTCGAACCAAGTCGTGTCGAATTATTTGTTGATTGGAGTAAGTTATTAGAAAGTTTAGTTGAACCAAATGGGGGTCCGCTAGGACTGGGCTCGCGGCAGGCCCGTCTCATCTGAGGGGCTGCCCGCTCCGAAGAAGTGGAGCTGGGGGAAGCATTCGCCCACGCGATCACCCTTGCATCACCTAGACAGGACCTCCAGCCTAGCATTGTTAGCCCCTGGGGTTCAACGTTCGGCGTTGAGAGATCCCTTTACTGAGGTATTCCTACTATATTAGTACTATTTCAGCTTGCAACCTACTGGCCCAAGGTACCTTACCTGCTTCACATATCATACAGATAACTCAGTTTTAAACCATCTTTCGAACTTACCTCACTAGGTAGGTACCTTAGGTAGGTAGGGATCTACCTTGGCTATTATTGTTTGGACTTTTGGCTACATCTATAAGCATTTCTCTCTCATTCTCACATCGTAGCTCACTCGACCACTCACGTGCTAGTTAACTTGAAATGTATCAGGTGGACACACTTTATTATTTGACAGTCTACCTAGGCAGATCTGGACCCTTATCGCCGACTGTTAATCAATATCATCTTAATAGCCCGGCATTGGTGATCAATTGCCCCACAGTGTTGTGAGTGGTCTCGACTTGAAAGGTATCCCTTCACCTTCTTGGTATCATCACTTCTGCTGTCAACGCTGAACCCAAATCCACCAAGTCAAGCCTGTTTCAGGCCGATGGTCTCAGCTCATCACCCAAGCTCCCCAGATCTTCCTCTAGTTTAACTCCTTTCATTGCCAGCTGCTTGCTCTCCTGAAGAACAAACACCATTCGAGCCCATTTCTCCTCATCTGTCTTGACCCATTGGTGCTTTGTCCCACGTTGGACTGCCACATCCCCTCGCTTCATCACACGATTTTCCCCCGAGTCGAGCACCAACTCCATCTCACCCTCAATCACGACTCCGTAGTCTATACTCAGTGTTCGATGCATGGCTGATCTATCGGGTGGGAAGTCGACAATCCGGAGCACCGAACCTCCAGGGACACTAAGCCCCGGAGGGTTGCTAATGTAGTTCCCATATGTCCTTATGTCTGTATTACCTTCGAGATCAACTGGAAACCCTTGAGTGACGTAACCGAGGTAGAAGACGTGTGTCGAGAGGACAGTCTCGGGTAACTCATCCTTGAGCCGTGTGTCAGATATCGCGTTCCCATCGTCATTATGCCTGGTGACGAACCGTTTTGGTATGGGCAATGTATTATCTGCCGCAACAGAAAAAAACGAGGACAGAAATGCGAAAAACGAGAAAAGGGGTTTGGTTACTTGACGTGCCATTGTGATATAAAGTTCACAATTATTCTTGTGATGAGCTCGAGGATGAAGTTAGGATATCTCGTTTCTATATACCTCTGGATAGCTCACTCCAGGGCCAATCCTTCATCCAATGCCCTGTCTTCGCCAAGTGTCACCCATCATCTTCCTTCTTGTAGGAACCATTCGTTGATGAATCAATATGACGTTCTTGTGCTCCCTGAGTCATCTGACCCAGCTCGGTTGAGCCCATCGAACATGCAAGCCCCGGTGTTCAAGTAGCACACAGCCTGGTATACCCCTAATTGTCACGTACCCTGAACATGATTCGGCTCCCGTGTGAATATTACATTTGTTCCGGTGTGCTCATATGGGTATGAAGTACTCTCCCTGGAAAGTGAAAGTACCTGGACGAGATTTGGAGGATAAGTTCAGAGAAAGCTTGGTGTGGTGCGGAACTCTCTTCTTGTCTTGATTCATCAACATCGAAATACAATTCCGGCGCAACTCGAAAGCGCATGAATAATGTTGTTTGTGCCACGGGGTCAACCTCTTGTCTTAAATGCCTTTATCCACCACCCAGACTGTTGGTAAATTGCATCGCAATACTTGAAAAGTTGGTGACGACACAAGATGTTGTTCTTCTCAATACGATTGTCATACTCTAGTCAGACTCATGTAAACTTTAAAAGTGCATCATTGTAGTTGCGTGCATCATTGGTGGTTACTTGGTGGTTGCTAATGCAGAGTTATGCCCCTGAGGTGGATAATCACCCCAGGCAATCTATCTATTTAAGACTTCTACCTTCTTAGTACGGCGTGAACATCCTCTTTCACGAGAGACTTCCCAATACGAGTGAGTTTAGATCGGATATGTTAGAAATAAAGCAATAGTTGCGTCCAAGATTGATGCATCATCATGGGAGAAAGGTTTTCAGCCCCTTTTTTGAGCACTCATCTGAAAATCATGTCAAGGGAGAAAAGAACTATCCGACTGTATTATCTTGGCAACTGAAGCAGATGATTAACCATCAGCTATGCCGTGTAACACTGATACCCGGTTGTCGGTTAATCGGTGATCGTGAAGCCCACTGGGGTGGTTGCGACCCAACATTAAGAATTTTCCTGTATTCAGGTGATCTTAACGCGATGGAATCCAATCAAAGATATAGTTCATCCTCGAGGCCTTCCAAGGAATCGTGACAGCTTTCTACAGGCTGCTAGTATTCAGGACCTTGACTGTTACGGATGAGATGCTGATAGACATCGCGTCCTGTGGTTTGCTGTATTGAGTCAGTGGCCATGATAGAAATTGGGCGGTAAATCCTGCCTTGTTTATAACTAGAAGTGATAAAGTTAGTCTTTTGCTCCCTTACTCATTAAGCCCTTTTGATCATAGTTAAGCAAGGCCGCAAACTTAACCCAAATAGACTTATTCTCATGCATGAGCTTCTCAAAAGTTGTAGGATCGCCCGTTGAGCAATTCCATGCTTGGTTCGAGGCAAATTTCTTACAAATAACCCCCCTTGACGAATCGAAAGCTTACCACAGAAGCGAGGGATACGCGATGCCGTGATCGGAGCTCTCTCAGTGAAACTACAATGAAATTTCTGTTAGTGCAGAATGTTGACGACGTATGTCTCAGCTGGTGCTTTGGTAATAGCTGGTGGTCAAATAAAAGGGGCTGGTGTTGAGTTGAGCAAACAGGCCAATGAAAGCAAGGCCGAATAACGACTTGATATGTTTTTTCACCTCTAAATTGGTCGAATGCAAGCATCGCGAGACGTATTTCTCAAGCAGGAGAGCGGCAAGCGCCGCTACTGTGTGCATTACGTGGACTGATAAATGAGGCATTCGCGTCTCATTGGGGTCGATCTATTTTACACCAATAGAACTCGGGCAGTTGACGCCATCACACGTTGACGGGCTTGTGTGTATGCAGGTCCAGGACAGGATGAGAAGGCTCATGATATTAGGAGCGGTCTTGGCACGGCTGAGTCGGCTCCAGGTGAAATGTTAGCGTTGGTGTTTCAGACGACGGATGGATCATGGCGAATCTTTTTTCAACCTCGCGATCAGATAAGGGTCTGTGTCTGACTGTCTAGTGCAGGATTAGACGGAGAGGAAGACGTACGCAGCCAGAACAAGACGTAATAGTTTCACGATGGCTCCCTTGAATATGGAGCAGAGTACGTATGCTCTCAATCTCTTGGCCAGTTGCGGAATAACCCATCCCCATACCAGACCCTGGCCAGTCGACATATGCTGACGACGACATCGGACGTAGCCCAAGTTTCGATATAACTAGCAGGCCATGATAGCGTTTTAGAGCTTTGACTTATCTGACGCGGTACTGTAGGCTGATTGACTCCGATACTGATGCCGGCCGGAGTTTGGCCAGAAAAGGGACTAGACCTCTCAGCTTAGATCCTGCGGGCCCAATCATATCATAAGGGCATTCCCCATCAAAACAATTCAGGACTCAGATTTTAGATTTTTACCTTTGACTTTTTATTTAGCAATGAATGGATCCTTGACAACCTAGGAGGGGAAAAAGGTCGCTTCTTGGTCTTGGTCTAGGCTCCATGTCACTGATCCTTGCACTTTGCACCTTTCTTTCAAGCTTTTTACTCTCTTTAAATCCCACGGCCAATCATTTGTTTCCTGCTTCAAGTTCTTGCTAATTTATTATCCGTCACTAAATCCGCCACATTAATTCCGCTTCCAGCCCTACAGCATTGATTGCTACCTACGGAATACACCCGGCCACCTACTACTTACTATCTACCGCTCACATATCTCAATTCCTCACATTGTTGTACACTGTTTTCTTTCTCTTCTTCTTCTTCTTCTTCTTCTTCTTCTTCTTCTTCTTCTTGGGGGCTCACTCTCATTCAGTATATACTTCTTCTTCAATGTCAAATTAAGCACCGTTGCAGGCTTAGTAAAGCCTGCTTGCTACCTAGTACCCATCCAATCCAAACGAGTTGCGCAATGGCTGGCCCTTCGCCCTCGTCCTCGAATCTTTCTCAGAACATTGATCCTTCACGTTCAGATTCAGCCTCAGTTTACCCTGCATCTCAATCATATCCTCCCCGGCCTGTACCGGTGCCGTCCTCCGGAGATTCAGCCGGCGGCGCTTCCTCAATAGCGAAGCCAGAGAAAGGGCTTGCACTTTACGCCTGTGGTCACTGTGGACGGCGTTACTCGAGGCCGGAGCATCTTCAGCGCCATGTTCAGACTCATACCTTGGGTCGTAGATTTGCCTGTTCGATTTGTGGAAAGACATTTGCGCGCGCTGATCTCAAGAAGCGCCATGAGACCAACCATGAGAACGACGACACCAAGAAACGCAGGCGTACGACTTCTCTCAACACCGGTAGGGTTACCCATGCTTGCAAGGCTTGTGCCACCGCAAGGGTCAAGTGTCAGGAGGAAAAGCCTTGTCAACGATGCGTTCGGCGCGGCTTGACCTGCGTCTCGTCAGAAGCAAGCTCATCCGCAGCCATGAACCTAGTTCACTTATCTACCAGTGCTCGTTCCAAAACACCTGTCGATGATGAACACGACAGTAGCAATGCTTCCGCGGAATACGCCCCCACCAGCTTTCCTAACCCGACTTCTTACCCTACTGATCAACCATCGCTATATGGTCAGACTACTCACTTCCATGCGCACTCTCGGTCAGCAACCCCAAACACTGGGGATCTACCACCCAGCTCAGAGGCTGGATCTTCCAGCCAAGCCGGGACAGATCAACTTCCCTTTTGTGATTTTCTTCGGGATGTCTTATACGAACAGCAGTACGACCAGTCAGCCAGGATCCCAGAAAATCAAGGTCTCGCAGTACTAAACTTTTGTAATGATAGTAACATGGAACTATCAGAAATGGATTTTGGGTTGCTGGATCATTGGAATACAGACGGCATGGCCAGCTCGGCCCCGGTACAGCAAGAGACGCCCAAAAGTCCCGTCGACATGGACCATATGCGGCAGAATCTTGTCACAGCCTGGGACGTGTCTCCATGGCGATGGGACCCAGTAGCAAATGACAACGCCTTCGGCGAACAGGGAAATCTGCCAGTTTCGAAAAGAGATGTGGCTAGTATACAGGCTCAGGCTTCAAAGGAGGGGTTCAGAAGGGTTGTTGACCAAAAACTCGATTTCGCCGCTCGTGATGGCGTATTAGCACTGGTCTTGGGGGCTTGTCAACCTGATACGATGTCGAGCCGCATCTCAGGGTCCTTTCCTTCAGCAGATCTTTTGGACACCATGTTGCATGTATTTCTCAACTCGCATACCAACCAGGTCTCGGATTACATACACTTCCCGACCTTCAGGCTCAATGAGCAAGAGCCAGAATGGATTGCGGGAGCTGCGGCTGCTGGTGCTGTGTTGATCCCCGTACCGACTCTGCGAAAATTCGGGTATGCTCTCCAGGAGTCCATCCGTATGTATAACCAGTTCGAAAGTTCTTCTTGTCTCTAATCTTGAAATAGGAATTGTTATGCCCAGGCGTTTTGAAGAAAACAACGAAGAAATCCTCAACATAGGTCTCATCCAGGCTATTGTTCTGGGTCAAGACACAGGTCTTTGGAGCGGCAATCGACGGAAGATGGAAATTGCAGAGTGCCACGTCAACATCCCCGTGACGATGATGCGATATCGTGGCAAGTTCCAAAGGTCTTCGTATCCGATGCTTTCGGTGACACCGGCGGATGAGGGTGCGAATCTTGAGCAAAAGTGGCGGACATGGGTCGAGATGGAGAAATGGAAACGGTAAGTAATCACGACATTCTTTTCTTTTCTTTTTCCTCTTCTACTTTCTGTCTATTATCAATGCTGACCACGCCAGTTTTGTGTTCCATCTTTTCCTTCGAGATAGCCAACAGTCCATGACAGCTCTGACGAACCCCGTCATGTCATACGCTGAACTCACCCTCCCTTTACCTGCATCTAAGGACTTGTGGTGCGCAAAGACAGCAAAGGATTGGAAGGATGCATACCTGAGACGAGAGGCTGGACACATGAAACGAGCGCCGTCAGTTGGTGATCTATTCCGTGATCTGAACCTCCTTTCAGAGAATCGACATCGTTTGGATGTACAATTTTCAGCAGCAATCCATCTTCAGGCCTTTTGGCTCCTGATCCTAGAGTATAGAAATCTTTGCTCGTCTTGCAGAACACGATCTTATGTCCAAGACACCTATGAAGGCTCCAGTTCATTGCTAGCTGCACGACGCCACCAACTGCTCCAGGACCTGCAGGCCTTCAAAACCACAACCACAAACTGGCCCGAGGTCACAGCCCAGGAACGCCTGTTGCTCAATCAGCTCATGATGGCCTTGCATATATCTATGGACGACTTGCAGCTCTTCGCAGGAAAAGAGGGAGATGAACAGGCACATCGGACATTTCCTGTGCTCCAGCAATGGGTCGAAAGTGTAGACTCTCGGGCAGCTATATGGCACGCCGGCCAAGTTCTTCGATTTGCCAAGCTCTTCCCTCCTGCTCAATTGAAAAACTTTTACGCCGTCGGTGTACATCATGCAGCACTGGCATTGTGGACGTATGGGGTGATAACAAAAGCCGGGAGCCAGCAGGATATGTCTTCTCAGCATGAAAAAGTCTACATCGATGGCCCAGAAGCGATGAGCGTGCAGCAGTACATTACTGTGGGACAAGGTGTTCCTGTCATTCGAGGGCCGAACCAACGCAATGGAGCAACTGAGGCATCAGTTGAGAATCCAAAGGCGACCATGGAGGCTGTTCATCATATATTCCTGGCCAACTTCGGTGGTGCAAATAAAATGGCTCCAGCGATTGTGGAAAACCTAAGCATTTTGATACGGCAATTGGGAAATGTTGCTTGGGCAGTAGGGTTAGGTTAGGGAGTCTGGGATTGTCATGATGCGATGTGTATAGCAGGATGAAAAGTTGTTATGTTTTCTTGGTCTGGGGCCAAAACGAAGTCAGTAATACCCGCATACATAAAGTTCCTATGGCACAGGTTAGGAGGAAAAACTCCTCAGCAGCAGCAAAAGAAAGGGTCGAAAGCGAATAGAGAATGTCAGCCATGCCCTTGGAACTGGTAAGGTACATCCTTTCACTTTCAGCGTTTATAGAGCTTCATTCAACCCTGCTCAATATGGTCATTCTGAGCCACGGCCACTAACTGTTCATGTTGATCAAGTATATATGAATGCATGCGAACTTGTAGAGTCCATCCGGTTGTCAAACAGCGATCAACCGGAGCCTATGCACCCAAATGAAGGCATGGGCTTCTACTCTGCCAAAACAACCATGGATACTACATAGGTACCTACCTAGCACCTTGCTCGGTGATGTCCATCTCAAGATAGTTGTGATAACTGATGAATTGTCTAAACGCATAGTATACGGGAACAGTGTTGACTCACGCTTAACTTAACTACCTAAGGCAGGGACTACGGCATAAAGCAACCTTACTGAGAGACTTAAGCAAAACTATTAAATACTTTGGCTTATATTTACCTTTGTAGATAAAAATACCAGGCATGATTATTGTCCAATGAAAGAGAGATGGATTTATTATATAGTAAATACCACCTATAACAAGCCCTGGTGTGTTTGTATATTGGCACTTTAGGTGGATATTTTTAACCTCCGGCTCAGCCGGCTGCGGGCTAGCTCTCGGGAGTTGAAAAGCCCGTTTGGTGACGTGAAGGTACCTTATCCCTCAGACCTGCAAAAGCTGGAACCCTTCTTGTCAGTAACTGTCTTTTGTTTTATCAATTGTCCCTATCGATCACGGGTACTTCAAAAAGGCGAAAGGAGCCATCACATGCTGAGCATTTCTGCTTTATCACTGTGGCTGTATCTTTGACTCAGACGTACTACATTAGTACCTACACACACATAATCAACCCAATCTCACAAAGTGGCTGAACAAGTGTTCACCCTTTCTCTTCACCAGCCAGCCCATCAACTTCTACTCTTGCTTTCTAGCTTAGTCTCAACTCTTCTCACCATCCCGTATTTTACAAACATGTCTCCTCAAGATACGTCAACTGCCCTCGTGGTCACAACTACTGTTCTCTCGACCGTTGCCTTTCTCGCTGTCGCCCGCGCATTTCTCTATCCTGTGCGCCCGAAAACCATTCGCAATCCGCTCAAGGTGGGCTTGTACGATAAGGTCAATGCTGATGAGTTGAAGAGTCTTGTTTATCAACCTGATCAGTTTCCTGGCGCTCGAGATGTCGAAACCCCAGTAAGCCAAGCCACTATCTCGCGGCCTAATACCCAGAACTATGTTGACCACGGACATAGTATGGAAGCATTCGTGTTTACGAGTTTGGACCTGAGGACGGTGAAAAGGTCTTCTTTGTGCACGGCATCAGCACACCCTGCATCACTCTCGGGCCTATAGCTCTCGGGCTCGCCAAACGCGGCTATCGTGTGATGCTCTTTGTAGGCCTCTTGCTACCTGCTCGGGCTCTCCAGTTTGACTAATATCTCTCGAGGATCTCTTTGGGCGTGGTTTCTCCGACGGTGTCGCTGATATTCCACACGATGCCCGTCTCTACGTCTCCCAAATGCTTCTCGTCTTGGCTTCTAGCCCTCTTGCATGGTCCGGTACAGACGCCTTCCGCCTTGTTGGCTATTCTCTCGGCGGTGGCATCGCAGTTCACTTTGCCAATGCGTTTCCTAACCTTGTGCGCGACCTCGTGCTCCTCGCGCCTGCAGGTCTAATCCGCGCCGCCTCCTTTGGCCGCGTCTCCCGATTCCTCTTCGTCTCTGGCCTCGTCCCGGAGCGCATTCTCGCCGTTGCTACACGCAATCGTCTCCAGAAGCCTATCGCCGCTTCAGCCAAGCCACCTCCCAGGACGCCCATCGAGTCTGTCACTGCGCCACCGCTCAATGTTGCCGAGGCAGAGGTGGTTCCAGCGTCCGGTGAGGCCGTCACGCCGTTGGAGCAACGCGTTATGGAGTATGTGCGCTGGATGGTCACCCATCACAGTGGTTTCGTTCCCGCGTTCATGTCGAGCATTCGCTTTGCACCCCTGACCGATCAACATGAGGCCTGGGCCAAATTAGCCAAACGTGCTCCTGGCACTACAGCTATTTTACTAGCTAGATCTGACGAAATTATTGATCCCGATTCCTATCGCCGGGATGCACTATCTCTTGTTGGCGGTGAGCACCATGTCCGCTGGCGAATTCTTCCAGGGAGCCATGATTTTGTTATGACGCATGCGGGAGACATCCTTAGCGAGATTGACGACATGTTCAATACTAACAAGGTGTGATGATGGTCGTGTTTTATTGTATCTCTGTTTGATGTCTTCTACAACAAGCCTCCAGACATTTACAAAGTGCGAGAGCAGGGACTTGGGTTCGGGAGTTTGTTATATTCATGCCCTTTGTTTTCCGGGATAGAATATAGAGCAAGGTAGAGAGCGATTTACATGTTTTATTTTGCACTCGCTTCCATATATCCGTTGACGGTTGGCTAATAAATGCACCCGTTGTTAACGATCCAAGGCTTGACTTTGGCACTATATTCAATTAGCACACTCCCGCCATCTCAGTTACCGAGCAAGAATACTCACCATGTTCCAGTAGACGCCCCGCCTCTTCAGCAACTCTGCGTGGCATCCTTGTTCCAGTAATTGGCCATCTCCCAGGACAAAGATCACATCAGCCTTCTGCACTGTGGCCAGTCGATGTGCTACCACGAGCATCGTGCGTCCTTCGCTAGCTCTTTCAAATGCCGACTGGACTAGCTTTTCACTTTCCGAATCGAGGGAGCTCGTAGCTTCGTCGAGAAGTAGGACTTTTGGGTCGCGAATCAGAGCGCGAGCAATCGCCACGCGCTGCTTCTGACCACCTGAAAGTGATACGCCACGTGATCCAATATTTGTATTGTAGCCCTCGGGCAACGAGACGACAAAATCGTGGATCGAGGCATCACGGCACGCTTGGTGCAGTTGCTCATCGGTGATTGCTAAGGGGTCGACTCCAAGTAAGATATTCTCCCTGATAGTGCCCTGGAAGAGCGTGGCTTCTTGGGCCACGAGAGAAAAGTACTTTCGGTACTCGTACAAGTTGATATTGGTGGCATCGTTGCCATTCAGGAGGATCCGGCCCTTGTCCAAGTCGTAAAATCTGTTTCTTCAGCCATGCTGCGATGTAATAGCATGTCGAGCCACTTACCTTTCAAGTAACGAAATGATCGATGACTTTCCTGAGCCTGAGGCGCCTACAAGGCCAGCAAACTGTCCCTTCTCAATCTTCAGGCTCAACCCTTTGAATACGGGTGTGCTCCTAGTCGGGTACTTGAAGGCGATGTTTTCCAGCTCAATCGACATTCCACCATCTGTATCCGGGATCTCCTGCGAGGTGGAGACCTTGTCTCGCGGTCTGCTCTCTCTCATGTTTAGAATACGATTCGCAGCTGCAGAAGCCATCGCACTGTTTGGTCCAAAGCCAAGGGCTTGCCCGGCTGCCTCGCTTCCATTTGTAATAGCCACTATGAGATGTAAGTAAGGGTCAGAATCGTTCTGGTTCTCCATCTGCACTACGCAAATACAGAACGTCACAAAGTTCACTTACTGAAGCAGACGAAAAAAGCAACTAGACCAATTTCATGTCTTGACAAAAGACGACCTCCCCACCAGAAATTCAGAGCTTGACATGCCATACTGGCACTATCAGAAAATCCAAAGAGTATGCTCACCCATCTGGCTTTTCTGTATGCTGATACAACGTGTTCGTTGAGTAAGTTCTGATATCGAAGACAGATCGAATCTTCCAGTGTCAGCGAAGTGACAGTTCTAAATGCTCCTATTGACTCGGATGCAAACTTTGAGCTCTCTGCAAAGACATCATTATTCATCTTCTCGAATGCCAGCTCGTATTTGAAGCGCCAGTACGCTGAAACGATCATTATGGGCAACACGACACAGCATGAGACGAGGGCTAGTTTCCATGCAAACGCAAACGCAATGGATATTGCTCCAACCACATTGAAGAGAGCGACAAAGACACTAGCCATATTCAGACCCATCAACTCTTCAAGCTGCTTGGGGTCCTGGCCAAGCCGAGAGGCTATTGTTCCATGAGAGTTGTCTTCATGGTCAAAAAATGATGTTTTCTGAAACATTACCGCATCAAAATACTGCTTCTGGTATTTCACACGAATCGTGGATGACATCCGAGTGGCCACGAACACAACTACAAAGTAGCTGATGCCGATTCCCGAAGCCAGGGCCACGAACATGAGTGACCAGAAGTTACTCCCGGATACGTTCGAGTCAGTGCCTATATCGTTGAAAGAAACAATAATCTTCCCAAAGATCCATGCCTGTAATGGTACTCCAGCTCCCACGCAGGCACCGGCAAATAGAGTCAGAAAAAACGCTGGCCAGACATTCTTTGACTCGTAGAACAGTCGACCAAAGCTTGCAAAGAAGTTCCGCGCTTTGTCTTTAGAGGCTTCCGTCGACGTGTCAGCCTCGGAAGCTGCAACACTCATCACGTTGGTTAGGAAGGGCTTGTCCTCAGTTTCAGCCGATTCATCTCCTGCATCTGTAGGTTCTCCAAGCGATAGAGATTGTGCATGCACAAGCCCAGAGTAGACTCCGCCCTCGATCGTCATGAGGCTGTCATGTGTACCTGATTCGGCGACTTTGCCCTTCTTCAAGACGATGATACGATCTGCTTTCTTAATGGTCGACAGTCGATGGGCTATTGTGATAATAGTCCGGTCTTTCGCAGCTCTGTCAAGGGCCGCCTGGACAATCCTCTCGCCACGGACGTCAATAGCACTAGTGGCCTCATCTAGTATAAGTATACTTGGTTTTCGCACGATAGATCGTGCAATAGCCAACCTCTGTCTCTGTCCACCGGAGAGTTTGGCACCACTATCACCAACGAGCGTGTCTAATCCCTTTGCATGTGTTAGCCTAGATGGGTTTTCGCCAAGGTTTGGCCACAACTTACATCTGGCAGTCGATCAATGAACTCATCGGCGAATGATTCTCGACAAGCTTCCCTAACCAGTTCTCTCTTCTTGTCCTCGGTTTCATTTTCCCATGGACTTCCGATCAGACCATAGGCAACATTCTTATAGATCGTATCGTTGAACATAAATGGCTCCTGCGAGACGAGACCTATCTGGGACCTCCACCACTTCAAGTCGATGTCGTCTAACAATTGGCCTGCTGTCAAGATTCGCCCGTGGATTTCGATAGGAGGTCCTGAGTCTTCAGGCTCGTTATCGACCACGTTTTCGGCGCCGATATCCTCATCACTCTCATCTTTCTTGCTCTTGCGATCCCTTTTTTTCTCTTTCTCAATGACCTTGGCAAGAACATGTTGATCCTGTAAGGTATACCATCTCTGGATGAGCCCAACAATGGTCGATTTGCCTCCCCCGGACGGCCCGACGATGGCATTTATTTTTCCAGCCTCTATACGCAAGTCCAGGCCATCTAGCACCTTGACATGAGGTCGGCTAGGGTAAGCAAAGGTAACATCCTCGAAAATGATATCCTGTGTCGAAGAGACTTCGGGATCCTTTAGGGTACCCTTGGCAGGCTGCGGAGCATCGATAACAACAAAAAATTCGCAGGCTGCCACAGTGGCTTTTCCAACAGCTAGCAACGGCGTAGATGTTCGTTCGAGGGAAAGCACGACAATCATAACAGAGAGCAATACGCTGGAGCTATCAGTACAGTATCATTTGTCATATGGACGGACTCACACAAGGACATCTCCCACGTTGTCCAATCTTCCCTCAGAGTATGACTTTGCTCCAAACCAAAAACAAAGGGCGAAGCCAGCATATAGCCCGAAAAACTACGCATGTCAGCAGCTTCAAGCTCAGCCACCATCCAGGCTACTTACGACCATTCCAAGTTGGCCGCCGACAAGGGGAGAGAGAAGTTTGCCATGTTGGCGGGTTTCTTCGACGAACTGGCCGTATCGCCTGGAAATGCGTGATTCTGCACCACACGCGGCCACCATTCTGACGCTCGCCAAAGCTTCGCTGGCAACCGCGCCAGCTCTGCCCTCTGCCTAATTCTTGGTCAACAGTCGAGATTTCTAAAGGGCAAGGGTACTGCAACCTTTGTGATGAGCGCATTGACCTTGAGTATCATGGGCAAAAATGTGCCCAAGACAAGGAAAAGGTATAGGATGATTGAAGATGTGACAAGAGTCAGAGACCAGTTTTTGACGAATGCTACAATAATCGCAGCTACGATGGTTGAGTTGTATTCAACAAAGGTGCCAAGTTTTTCTGATATGCCTAGCTGCAGGACATTGGCTGTAGAAGTGATGGTGCCTGTGGCATAGCCTGGAGGCATTGAGTCAAGGACATGGATAGATTGACCGAATAGTCTTTGTAGGTAGTGAAGTCTGATGGCGGATGATAACCTGATGCCTATCATGCGGAAGACGAACTAGAGTTGGTCACATCAGACGGGGTGCTTGGATGAAGAGTTGGTAGATCGATCATACCTTGTTGATGGAGTTGAGCACGAAACGACCCAGAAACAGGGCGAACATGTACAACGCCAACTTATCGATGCTTTTGTTGAATTCACTTTGCGATGTTGTGCTGCCTGGCATGAAATATTCTGTAAAGTTGCCAACGAATTGTCCTAGCGATGTCGTCAGGGATAGATTCGGAGTTAGGAGTTGTGAATACGTTTACCAAAGACTACATTCATTAATGGCAGCGTCTAAAAGACCCCTCAGCTTAGTAGTGATCTTGTCGTGATACCGAGGTTTGGGACAACTTACAATCCCTGCTCCAATGCTTGCAAAGAAGCCTGCAGAATACGCAAAGAAATCCCATTTTGTTGCGTAGGAGAATATCCGCTGCAAGTTATGTTCAGATTGTTACTGATACATTGTGCCCCCGGACGGTCACTCACCAGGTAATCTTTGAGATTTGCTGTCCGCTCAGGTCGGGCCTTTGCCTTGGCTTGCAGCTCATCTTCTTTTGTATCATTTGTTAATGGGCCTTGATGCTCCGAAGCAGGAGAGTTGGCAGACTTCTCGATTTTGTCATGATGATCAACAGTCATGATGGCGACGAAACTTGAACACCTTCACGTAAGGAGTCTTGGGCAGCAGATTCGATACTTCAAATGAGGACAATCATGGAAATCGGGGGAAGTTGCGCATTGGGCTAAAAGAGTGATATGGGTAAAGGAAGAAGAGGAATCGATGGCTGGCTGATGTAGGCAAACATCAACTGATGCACTTCGTAGGAAGACAGTAAGAACCCAGTTACAGCCCAGACTTACTAGTATATTACCGTATTAGGAAGTCGTTGATACGAGATACGAGACCGGCTGGCATTGAAAGCTGGTGATCTTGGTGTGACAAGGGCCTTAAACTGACGGCGGTCGATGAAGGGTGCCTGTGGTGATCAACGACACAGGGAAAACAAGTGTATTCTGTCGGGTCTTATGTTTGCGACTGGGCTCGATCTTTTGGACACTTTTTATCAACCAGTCCTTGTCTGTCAGCATGCTGATGGCTTGGTCACCACAGACCATGTTTTGACTCAGGGCCTGTCAAGAGGGACCGAGTATGGAGTACGCGTATATGTATGGAGTTTTATGATTTTCGATGCAGCTAGTTAATAGGCACCTGAAGCTTGGTTAACAACCGCTTACAGTGAACTACCTAGCCTATCAACTCTAATAATCATGAGATTATTAGACAACAACCACGAGTCTGTCCCAGTCGTCTGTCTGCCTGGATGCCCGTCATGGACTAAGTCGGCCCAGCCAATAGCGCCAGCTTGATATGATACCGGTCCCTAATTTCCATCCTCGCTTCGGGTCAGCTCTTCGGGTTCGGATCGAATCAAGACTCCGATCCAATGTGAATTGGTGGTGTGCATGCCAGATATCGCCATTTCTGAGACATGGGGTCCATGGAAGGATGTCTTCAAATCTGACGCGAACCTCAGCGCTTGGGATAAGGCTGATGTCCCGCTGCCTAATCGTTGTGGGTGCTGAATTGTCGGATTGGACAAGTCTGAATGGCGGGATCACTTCTTCTCACATGATAAGTTTCAGAGAAACTGCATTTGATTATATCCAAGTATTAAAAATCTAAAGTTTAGCTTTTCGGCGACAAAGGGGAAAGATAGCTAGCTACCCTATAATGAAAGCATGTAATAAAACAATGATAGTAATATATATACTTTCTAGCTCCTATGATAATTTTATCTATTACTATATGAGCAACTGTGCCAGTAATACCAGGTCGCTTTTCAGGCAGAGTTGAGCGGCGTCGCGTGATTAAAGCTCAATGTCACTTCCCACTACAATCAACAGTAACGTTGTGTGGACCAGGCTGGTCAATTTCTTCAAGTCCTCTAATACGGAGTAGATTCAAGCATCTTTCATACTCCTCGAGTTCTGGATTGCTGTGCATTTAAATAAAATAAAGTACAAAGCACAATATATATATATATATAACCCTCCTTATACATCTATCTTTAGCCTAAATTCAGTGCTCTTTATAGCAAACATTGAACTTTCATTAAATATAATTAGTACCTACAGCCTCTTTCTGACATGAATAAATAAATAATTATACAAGTTTCTATTCTCCCCAAGCGTTCCTCCACCTTGGAGTTATATATTTTCCTTGGTAGGCGTCCGAATTACAGTACCTAGGGTAATGGATCGAATAAATCGAAAACAAATTAGGTACAGCCAGTAAGGTATGCCCCACCAACTACCTCTCTAGGTACCTAGTTCTCTTATGCCAGACAGCCCAGGCTTGGTAAATCACCTACTTTTCCCGCTAGAGAGGTTTTATGCACGATTGACTTACTGTCTGTACCTAAAGTGTGACGCATAGTATCCCCGTGCCGCCGCTCGCATGATGAGCATCGGCCTCCATTTTTGTGGTGAATTTCCAAAGCTTCAATTTCCTCTGAGAGCGTCGCGTCCTCGCATCGAATGGCAGGGAGATGAGGCCAAAACCAGCCCCAATCAAATCCCTTTCCCTGAGCCGCATTACGACAAGACCACTGCCGTCCACATCTGCCTGTCGTTGCCCGCCTTCCTGTCTTGCTCTTACTCGGAGGTATCGTCATTCAAGGTTCCTCAGCCTCGACCCCTCCATCACAGTCTTTTCCCTGCCCCGCTACGCTTCCTCGTCCTCTTCCTCTTCAAACCCCACCACCACTCTAGAGTCTCCCACATCACTCGAAATGGCGCCCAAGAATAAATTCGAGCTCAAGACCCCCAAGGGTACAAAGGACTGTAAGTGACCGGATCAATCGTACTACAGAGGCCATTCCCTAACACCATACAAGGGGAGGGGAAGGATATGGTTATCCGTGACCACATCTTCAACACCATCACCCAAGTCTTCAAGCGCCACGGAGGAGTCACGATCGACACTCCCGTCTTTGAGCTCCGAGAGATCCTCGCTGGGAAATATGGAGAGGATAGCAAGCTCATCTACGACCTTGCTGATCAAGGTGGTGAGATCTGCTCTCTCCGGTACGACTTGACAGTCCCCTTCGCCCGCTTCCTAGCCATGAACAAGCAGATTCAAAACATCAAGAGATATCACATCGCCAAGGTCTACCGCCGAGATCAACCTGCCATGACCAAAGGCCGCATGCGAGAATTCTACCAGTGCGATTTCGACATTGCCGGCACCTACGACCCCATGCTGCCCGACGCCGAAGTCATCCGCATTATCACAGAAGTCTTTGAGGGACTTGGTTGGAACGGTGGATACACGATCAAGCTAAATCACCGAAAGATTCTTGACGGTATTTTCCAAGTCTGTGGAGTCCCCGAGGACAAGATCCGCACCATTTCCTCGGCCGTCGACAAGCTGGACAAGCTGCCTTGGGCTGATGTGCGAAAGGAGATGACCGAGGAAAAGGGGCTTGACGGTGATGTCGCTGACCGAATCGGAGAGTGGGTTGTTCTCAAGGGCAAGCAGGATCTCCTGCAGAAGCTTCAGAGCACAGAGAGCTTGGCCGCAAACGAATCAATGAAGAAGGGAATGGAAGATCTTGCTCTGCTATTCGAGTACCTAGAGGCCTTCGACTGCCTGGATCGAGTTTCTTTTGACCTCAGCTTGGCTCGGGGCCTCGACTACTACACCGGACTGATCTACGAGGTCGTCACCCAGGGCTCTGCTCCTGAGGTCACACCTGGGCAGGAGAATGCTGAGTCTAAGCCTTCCAAGAAGAAGGGCAAGAAGAGCTCTGAGGATGACGACCGCTCCGATGACCCCACAGTCGGCGTAGGAAGTGTGGCTGCCGGTGGCCGGTACGACAACCTTGTTGGCATGTTCTCTGGCAAGAGCCAAATCCCCTGCGTCGGCATCTCCTTTGGCGTTGACAGGATTTTCTCTATCACCAAGGCCAAGATGGCCGCTGAAAAGAATGCTGCTGTGCGTAACAATGATGTCGATGTTTATGTCATGGCCTTTGGCCAGGGATATCTGAAAGAACGCATGTCAGTTTGCGCTAAGCTATGGGAGTCTGGAATCAAGGTTAGTTGAGCATTTTCCCAAGTAACCTTACCATTCCACGGAACAGAAGACTAACTGTGCTATCACAGGCAGAGTTCCTTTACAAAGTCAAGCCTAAGCTGCCTGCACAATTCAAGGCCGCCGAGGCAAATGGTGTGCCATTCGCTATCTTCCTCGGCGAAGATGAAGTCAAGTCAGGCAAGGTCAAGATTAAGGAGATGGGACTCCAAGAAGGCCATCCCGAGAAGGAGGGTATTCTTGTCAGTATGTCCGACATGGCTAAGGAGATCAAGGTTCGGCTTCAACGGAAGCGAGAGCTTGACGAGATGACCAGGCAAGCTGAGGGTCTCAGGGTTGTCCATGGTATCAAGGGCGATGAGGTAAAGGATGCAGAGAAAGAAGTTGAGGATGCCAACCCTGAAACCACACCAGTAGCAGTCGAAGCGACTCCAGGAACGGTAGAGCCAGCTCACAGCAATCCGGCAGCATGAGTTGTTTGTGATGAACCTCGATAAAACATTTAAAACGATGGCTGTGGCGTTAAGTCTCAATAGAAGAGTCGAGCATCTCACGAAGTCACTGTTCACATGAATGGATGATTCCACTTATTGTGAATCATGGGTATCAAAGTTGGGGAAACACGTTGTTCCGTGAAGCTAATCGTAGTCGCCTTTTTTTTCTGTTTCCCCTTTGCCTAGCGCAGCCACGTTTGCTCCTCTCTACAACAAACACTATGACAACAATGTGCTTCCGATCAACACGGTGCTGCTGTAGGGTCCTACTGTCTGTTGAAAAGCATCCAGCCTCCAACGCTGGGGCTTTCGAGAACGTTACCACGAACAGGCAACAATGGAGACCGCGCACGTCTCGTGAGCAAGGAGGCAATCCTCCATTACGGAATAAACTGGAAATCAGGCCGCGACCAATCTCTCCCCGCTTACGGCTCCAGCCGACGTTCTCGAGCAGAGGGGCTTGGATGGCGACCCCGAAGTTGAAACAAAGATGAGAATAGGACTGGAGGGACTACCATAACGGCACAAAAGCCTAGGGAGCCTTGTTCTACCAGAGACGCAGGTACCGAGTCGCACGCACCCAAGATGTGGCAGATCAATAGCAGCATCTAGAAGTGACCATTGCACCAGGCGAACCTGCAGTCGCAATCATCGTCAATCAATTCTGGAGGGGGCTTTTTAAGTTTCTGCTACTACCTGATGACCACCCCTGCATCAGAAGAGGAATTCTGAAATTTGATTCAAGTGCCTATTTACCTCCGTAGACGGCCTTAGGATCCCGACCTTCTGGAACCGAGACACTGGCGTTTGTCGTCCACGCCACAAGGCCGACAAAGCCGAATCGAGTGACTGCAAGTGCAGTTCGACTGTGTTCATTTTTGCTCTGTGTTGTGTGATAATGTTTCATTCATACCCCCATTCCCTTTGCATCTTCTTTTCCACCTGTCCCGTCTATGGAGGAGTATGGTGCTTCCTTGAAGATAGGTTTATTTTCTTGGCCAGCCTATCAGCTCAAAAAAGACCACGAGGGAAGGAGAAAAGAGCGAAGCAAAAGTGAGGGCGGCGCGACAAGAGACGGCCCGGTGGGTCCCCTGGGCCGGACGACGGAAGGGTCTGAGGCTCGAGCAGCCGGCGTGACACCTCCATCCCCAGTTTGGCTTAATTGGTTCCCACAAGATCGTGGGACCACTCTGCTCTTCTTGCTGAGTTTTCCTCATTACTCACTACTAGGGATAGGGAATAAGAGTATGGAAAGACCCTTGGAGTAGTGATGCGGTCAGGGCATGGCCTAACACACGAGTAGCTGAACAGGGTCGCAAGAACAAGATCAATCCTTCTATTCAAACAAGGGCGAGGGCTGACATTGAGGTTGAACCTGTCATCCCTGGGTCGTGTGTGTTATGAGAGCACATGTCGAGTTGTGCTTATATCTATCTATGTTAGTGTCTGTTGGCCCGAGGACCGACGTATGACAGACACTCTTGGCCGTCACGTCTCAACTTCCAACTCATACACTGTCTACTTTGAGCCGATTTCGCTATCCTTTGTTCTTTGATGCCATGCGATTTGCCCTCCACCGGGACCTCGATCTTTCGTAGTGTCTGACCCAGAACGACTCAACGGCATCATCATTCTCAGAACTATTTCGAAACCGCCTGGCAACCAGCGAAGAGCTCGGCGCCGCTGACACAAAGGACGAGACCAAGCCCAGCAACGATCATCATTGCCCAGAGATCGGTATTCCCGACGACAGAGTAGTATCGACGCTATAATATTTGATTTGTGCTTGTCACCTGGACAACTTTGGCACTGGCTAGATGGTTCATCGATGTGGCGTTTATATGCTCAACACCAACCGCTTTTGGATATCTTGAATTCCAGTCCATCTCTTAACTACCCGCAACCACCATCGCTCGGTTTTCAGCATTTTCGACTTGTTCTCGTCTTCTGAAGAGAAGGTACTCCTCAATCTGCTTCAGAGGTTTTGATATTTGTCTTTACTATCTCGACGAGTTTGTCAAGAATTCGCTCTACGGCTCTTACAATACCGCGGCTCCCACCTACACCTCGTTTCACGAAACTATTTTTCTTTTCTTTCGATACCTTCGTTGTCTTACCAATAAATTTATGGGACGACTCAGAATTGTCTCTCTTTGCCCCTACCTGCCAGGGGAGACCATCAAAGACACTTTCACGTCACAAAGCCTTTGTCATACTTGGGCCCCAGTTCGCACACACTCATGAGACTGGCCACGAGGAGCTGAGCTGATAAGGCAAGATTTTGGTAACAAAATATTGGCATATTGGCCACACAAACCTTGGCCACGCCACGCGCGCCGCCCCTCTCAGTCCAGACTCTTATATTGTAACGCCCCCAGAACAGCCTCCCATCCATTCTGCCCCTAGACCACGACCATAACCCCAGACGCGAGCCTTCGGGCTACCTTGACTGAAGAATATCACTTGTCACAATGGCTGCTTTGCTGCCTCAACCAATTCATGCAGCCACTTCGTCGCCTTGGCCTTCACGAAAATCATCACTATCCATGTCGCCACGGATGGAGACATGCCGTGCTTCAGTCACAGAGACTAACTCACCGGAATGGCTTCCACAGGCTCTGTCAGAGACCTTGCACGTTCTGCCTTACACTTCCACCGAGTGGGCGAAAGTGATTTCGGATGTCAAGAGAGAGTACGTTAACCGCCGTTATCGCCCCTGTGCAACCCGATGCAGTGAAATCCTGGACAATCTCAAAGATTTCGTAAGTTATTCTCCATCAATAATGGTGTAACAATCCTAATGAGAATCAGAGCATTGTTGAGCCAGCATACCTTATATATCTTCACTTTTACGCAGCCAACTCACAAGAGATGCTTGCTCGTGCACTTCATCAAGGCGCTCCAGCACGAACCACACTCCTTAACCAGGCTCGTGACCATTATCAACGTGCCTCAACACTCATCAATGCTGCAGACTCAACCGTTGGCCCAGCCTTACTGAGAAGACCGTCTGGCACTACTACAACACTGCCAAGCCTCCACTCTGCCGATAGCTCTGTGAGCTCCTATGTGTCGTCAACATGGACCTCGTCTCATAGTGTATCTCCGGCATCATCTATCTCATCGATCCAAAGCGTGCCCACTTCTAAGCGTAAGAAGAAGCGAGTGACTTTCAGCGACGTGCCTGTGGAGCTTCTCGAACGTCCGGACTCACCAACGCTTGGTCTCGGCAGCTTTTTAGGACCTGCTCGTTCAACATCCCCAGAGATTTCTGGGGGAGATTCATCTGCCGTACCAGCACCTCTGCGGTCATTGACTCAGGCGCCTCGGTCAATTCTCACTCCACGCTCAGCACAAAACGAGGTCTCCCCTTCAACAGACGCAGAGCTTGATCCCTTCCGCCATGCTCGCTCTGTTCACCGCTACAGTGCCATCCTAACGAGCCTGCAGCGTCAAGTCTTTCGACACCTCAACTTTATCGAGACAGAGCTCGGCCAACAGCACACTACCCCCCCGTATGAAGACACACCTGCCACCGTGAACACGGCCACTTCTGCGTCCGCTACGCCGAACGCTGACAAGAAACGTTCACCGGAGCTACAGGCACGGATAGAGCGACTCCGCGCAAAAGGCTGGGAACGTAAGCGGTTCGACGCGCATCGTTATGCCGAACTTCGCGAGAGTGCTTCGGCAGACATGAACGACTAAACTCTACTCATTTCCGTCGCTAATCGATTATCTTTGTCGACCCAATGTTTATGAGAATGAGTGGAGGATGCTCCTTTCATGTATGTATGCTTATGAGATTCAATGATATCACGAGGAGAGATCATGTAGCGGGTTCCAAGGATACGCTTGACGCGTGGCTCGGAATTGAATAATGACGGTCGTTTGTATGGGCACACCAAGGACTGGATCTTTAGCTTGTTAGGACAGAAAAGTCATGGGATCACACAAGATTGTTGGTCAACTGGGAGGCTACCGAATATAGACCATGTATCTACTCTGCACTATGATCTGCGAGAAGAATATGGGATTCATTTGGGTTATAACTTATCGGAGGCTTTCAATTCCTGCTTGTTTTTTTAGACCTAAAGAATCTTTCCTAAACCAAATAACAACGCTTCCAAACCAAGGAGTCGCAACACTCTTTGCGACCAATTCTGACTCGTCTTTTCCATCCATGTTATTGCCCTTCCTTCTTGCATCTTGCGAGGACTTAGGCTGCCATCAATCTCGGCGTTCTGCTGAGGTCGCCCACCGAGATGCTGTCCAATATATGTGAACATGTCTGCAATTGATTGGGATCCTCAATATATTTATTAAGCCTGGAAACTTCGGCGCTTGGCATCCTTTTCGACCTCTTGAGTGACACGGAGAACTTCCTTCTCCTCCTTGTCGTCAGCGAGCTTTGCTCTGGCGACCTCGGAGAAGATAGCTGAAAGATCCGAGTTCTCCGGGTCCTCCTCCATAGCCTTGAGCTTCTCGATACGTGCTTGGAGCTTGATCTTCTCGATGATGCGCCTGAATCGGCTTCTGGCGCGGAAAGATTTGATCTCGGGCAACAAGTTGTAGTCGGTAGCATTCTTTCCGGTGAGCCAGATATGACCCAAAGCTTCCTGTATCGCGAAGTTAGCTCAAGAATTTCCCCTCGTGACGACGGTGATATTCTACCTCGCTGGTCCAACGCTGATCAGCATCTGGGTTGATCAGATGCAAGATGAAGTCTTTTGCATCGTTGCTGACGTCCTTCCAGTATCGCTCGTGGAAGACAACCGAGTTCTCAGTGCACTCCCGGATAAGATCCTGGAGGTTTTCACTGCGGAAAGGCGAGTAACCACAGAGCAAAGTGTAAGTGATGACACCCATGGACCACATATCTACAGGCTTTCCATGACCTTCCTTGCGCATCACCTCGGGGGCAGCATAACCGAAAGAGCCAGCCATGGTCTTGAGAGACTCGCCCTTTCCGTCGAGCATCTTGGCAATACCGAAGTCGGCCAAGACAAGGTCGGAATCGGGATCTTTGCTGAGGTAAAGTAGGTTCTCGGGCTTGAGATCTGAAAACCGGGTTAGTTGGTGTCTGGAGATGTGCCGTTTGAAGCACTGTACCTCTGTGAACAATGTTGTTCTTGTGAAGGAAATCGACAGCAAGTAGAATTTGCTTAATAGTCTCAGCGGCATCCTTCTCAGTGAACTTGCCCTGTTCGCAAATGCGGTCAAAGAGCTCACCGCCGGTAGCAAGCTGAGTCACGATATAAAACTTGTCCTGAAGACGCGGAAAAGGTGAGCAACATGGCAGGTGGGAAACAGAGAGGGAGTGTAATGAACTGGGCCAGTATTCCAAGAACCTGACCTGAGCGGGGATCGGGATGGAGGTTTGGGGTTGAATGAGCTTACTCTCGACTCGAACCAGTCAACAAACTTGACAATGTGAGGATGCTTGAGTTTCTGAAGCATCTCGAGCTCGTCATAGACCATCTGTTCGTTTCCCTTCACATTCCGTTTGAGAATTATCTTCACGGCAACCTTGCCAGTTGGGCCATCAGCCTCCCGAACAACTCCATATGTTCCAGCTCCGAGTGTTCGACCAAACCTGTACTTAGCTCTACAGTAGAAAGCATTTGTTAGGATTCATCGGATTTGTGATCGAGGTCAGGGGATTTCGGGCGCACTTCTTATCGTAGCTCTCGGGTTGGCCATGAAGCCTGTTCAGCATGCCGGCGACTGCACATGACGACCGTGGTCAGCGTATCGTCCAGGGTGGTGCAAAGGTTTTTAGGAGGAGAATCAAGCAGCAGGATGGGCTCTTGGAAGTACAACACCAGACGCAAAGGCAAAACCGCCAGAGCGGGGAGGGGAGCAAGGCTGTGAATAGTCGCAACTTACAACTCATGGCGGCAGTTTTGGCGGGGTAGAAAGCGACCCGTTTGGGTTTTGGAGATGGTAAGCTGGAAGGGAAACGAAGACAAGATCGAGTGTCTTTCGCTGATAAGACGAAATGGTCTGTACCCGCACAGCAATTCGGTCTCACGCAAAGAGTGTTACAGTCAGTCTGAGAGGATGAAGCCTCTGGGATAACGAGAGTTATGTAAGAAGAAAAAGTAGGTAGGCGACGGCGACGGACGGGACAAGGAGGAGAGGCCCTTGTTGATTACCTACCTTACCTTAGCTTGCGACACCTGTAGCTACGGGACCCTCCACGGACGACTGACGGGGCAGGTCCTGGGGCTGTCAGCAGCCCAGCCCGGCCCAGCCAGAACCTGCCCAAGCAGAGACCGCCGTATACCACCTATGGGGGACTTTAGCACTTAGGTAGGTACCTTAGTAGGTAGACACTCCACTAGCGGGGTGCCACCATGAATGGCTATGGTCGATTGCAGGTGAAGGAGTGTGGCTCATGCATTTACGATCCCTGGGCTGAAGGCATCTCCGGATCCATCTGATGGATGCTGACAGGGAAGAAACCGCACCTGCAATACCGGTAATTGCAGGTGAGGCTGAGTCTTTGTGGATCATGATACGTCTATCTATTCCTGGAAGAAATCGTCGAGTTTTCGCTTAGGTTCGTGGCTGAGCAGAACAAAACTACATATCTGCAGTGATGGAGTATCATCGTAATGGATTGCTTCCATCCTTTCCAAGGTGGGCAGGTTGCCTCTCAATGCACCCAGCCCTATGAAATGCTAATATGCCTTGCGTGCTAATTAGCGATCGCATGCCCTGGAATATGGAGGCCTCAGTAAGTTAAGCTAGCGGATGGTAGTCAGAACCGTCAACTTGATCGTCTCGCCTCGAACATGGAGATCATCAATTCTCATGCGCAACCTGCTGGCTGGCCATCCATTTAGGCAGCGAAAGAAAGCGAGTGGATAGGTAGGTAGGGTCATATCTTATCTGGGTGATCGTCTGTAATAAGCTAAAGGCATCAGCGATTAGCTGCTCGCTGGAAGCTGAACACATAATGGATGTCTTTTGTGACCAACAAAACAGGTGGTGCTGAAAAAAGACGCAGCATTGTTGGGACCATCTATGGCACATAATTCATATGGAAATCTCTCAATTAAATTTATTCAACCTGAGCTGAAAGGCATACCTAGTCAAGACCTGTGTGACTCCCATCGTCTTACGTGATACAAAGGTCTACTGTACAGAGACCGGGCCAACCTAAGGTTATACAACCGAAATCAGAGTCAATACGACAAGTAGAGGCTAAGTTAACGATGGCTGAAAAATGAACCCTCCATCTGTAATCTAATGGCCTCATATCTTACTCAGATACTAATGAGACAAGTCGATCGAGCATAGAAAATCATGGCATAGGTAGCCGTACAAGTTCACCCAATAGCACAACACGAATAAATTTATGGGCCTAGCTCAGCTAACTCTGGCCCATGTCTTGACACTTGTTGTCGATCTCCAAGACATGTCATGATTGACCCTAAGCGCTACATCAGAAAAGAATAAGGTATGATAGCCTGCAGTGATTGGAAAGGCCGACAAACACCTTGGGTTCTATTATAGAAGTCTGCAAACAACAGGTTCGACAATGCCTTGCTGTAAAGGAAATGTTTCAGATGTTTTGAACCAATCATACCCCGGTAGGCATTCCCGAGTCCGGCTGTCGTCAGATCTATTGATTGGGCCCTTCTTTCCACTAACTACCTGAATGGGGGGGTCTCGATTGTGGGCGCAGCTTCACAAACGGCCCCTCATTGCCCAGTGTTTGACTGTTCCACCAAACCACGCCCAACACTTGTTCGAAACCTTTCACCTACATCTGATCTACCGCCGACGCTTCTTTCACTTCGCACGTTAATTGATCTAACCACCCGGGGAACAGATCAATCTCATCGACGATGGCTGGAGCCACGCGGGATAGGCGTTTGGTCAAGGAGCTGGGCAAGGTTGGTTCTTCGCATCCCTTCGAACCCATCGTGGACTCGACTGACGCCTTTGCGCCCCGCAGATTCACAAGGATGGAATGCCGCCTGGTATCACATTGATAGAGCGCAACGACAGTGTTGCTGGCGACTGGTTTGTTGATATCCAGGTTCTCGACGACAATCTGCTTTACAAGAACCAAGTCTACCGCCTCAAGTTCCATTTCCCCAAGATGTATCCCATAGGTCCGTGGATGAATTCGCCATATTCCTGCACTGCTCATACATGGCTCGAACACTAACGATACTGTATAGAGCCCCCTGAGGTCACTTTTGACAAGCAAACCGATCGGCCCATTCCTATGCATCCTCACATATACTCCAACGGTATCATCTGTCTCGATCTTTTAGGTCAACAGGGTTGGAGTCCTGTCCAGAGCGTTTCGAGTGTATGCATGAGCATCCAGAGCATGTTGACGAGCAATGACAAAAATGAGCGACCCCCCGGCGATGAGGACTTTGTGCGAGGCAATAAGCAACGACCTCGAGATATCGAGTTCCTCTACCACGATAACACCGTGTGAACAGAACGATGCGGACTCGTCATATGCAGACGAAAGCATGGGGACTCGGGATATAAATAGCATTCATTTGGCGTTCAGGACACACCACCTGGTCGTGACAGGAGATCAGCGTATGGGATATAGCATTTGCATTTACCCACGGAACACAGTTGTTGAGATGCGCCTTTGCATGCCTCGGGCTGAGGCTGGGCATCAGCATATCTAGTACAGTCAATATGGCTGCTCAATGATGAATATCATGAATGGGGCGGACGATGGTCTCCGCAGAACACAATGGCCAGGTGTATGATATTTCTAGTTGCTCATGATAATTATGAGAATCTGCTAGGCATTTGTTTCACTGCGAAGCCATGCATCTTTCATGCTTGTTACTAATGATTTGATCAACTGAAGCGAGAGGTTAGTTAGCATCTTCATATACATTCCGCGACAGAGAGAAAGACGGCCGCTTACTGTCACATGGATCTGCTTGTGTACTACACTACTTTGCATCCTGTAATCAAGTATCCATCATCTTGGACTCCTGATACTTTTCAAATCAGCAAGATTGACCTGACCTCACGGGACTTCAATTACACGTCGGCCCCACCAAATGAAGCGTTGCTGTAGTGGCTGGTGCAGCAGCTCCAGACCTCCCCACTTTACTGCCGTCATCCGCACGCAACCTGAGGTACCGAGCTCCATCATTCCGCACTCTGATCCATCCACTTGACCCGAAGCTATCTCAGTCACCGAGCTCACTCGCCTTGCTCCCTCTTGAGTTTCTCTCGCCAACCCCACCCAATTGCGTTCAGCCGATCCCATGGCTCCCCGGATAGAATTCAACGTCGAGCAGATTCGCAACAAGGCGAGAAAGGATCTGTTGTATCTCCTCGAAGGTGTACGTTCCCACCGCCTTGCCCCGCGAGCTTCACTTAAGCCGATAGTTATGTGATTCGTGCATCCGGCGAACTCAACTCACACCTCACTTCTATGTAGGTTCGCGGGAAGAAGAATGTTGTTCTAGATCAAAGCCTTGTCGGCCCAATCGGGACTATAGTCAAGGTTGCCGTCCTTCAAGAATATGGAGTAGATAAGTTCTTCATTCTAGAAAATGACAATGCCGATACCAGCCAGCGCAATGTTGTCTTTATTTCTCGTGGCGAATGCGGTCGCCATGCTGAAGCTATAGCTGGTCAGTTGCTATTATGCGATATCCAAGTTGCACTCTGACCCTCTCCTAGCTCAAATCAAGCGTATTCAGCGCGAAAGCCAAACCGGGCACGACTTTCACATCTTCTGGGTCCCTCGCAGAACCCTCGTCTCCGACAAACTTCTAGAAGAGGCTGGTGTATTAGGCGATGTTAACATCGCGGAATTGCCGCTATCATTCTTCCCCCTGGAGAAGGATGTTCTGTCACTCGAGCTCGACGACTCATTCCGCGACCTGTACCTATCCAAAGACGTTACACCCAACTTCCTTATGGCCAAAGCCCTCATGGAGATTCAAAGAAACCACGGCCTATTCCCGCGAGTGATAGGGAAGGGTGATAACGCAAAGCGCGTTGCTGACTTGCTTTCTCGCATGCGCCAGGAGCTTCTTGCTGGTGAAGATACGTCAGAAGCCACCAAAATTGGATTGACGCCTAGCACAACGAATGAGAGCGTAATTATCATCGATCGCGAAGTTGACTTCGTTACACCCTTGCTCACTCAACTGACATACGAGGGACTCATTGATGAAGTCTTCGAGATCCACAACAATCAGACCAAAGTCGACACAACAGTTGTCGGTGCACCGGCACAGGCCTCAGCTGCAACTTCACAAAGCAGGAAACGAACGATCCAATTAGACTCGAGCGACAAGCTCTATGAACAATTACGTGACGCAAACTTTGCGATCGTTGGAAGTCTCCTCAACAAAGTTGCGAGGCGACTGCAGAAGGTGCAAAGTGACTACGAGAGTAAACACAAAACCAAGACTATTGCGGAACTCAAAGACTTTGTCAGTCAATTGCCAGGATACCAACAAGAACAGCAGAGTGCCAGAATACACACAGGCCTCGCGGAGGAGATCATTAAACATACCAGGACAGACCAGTTCAAGGGTCTTTTAGAGGTTCAGCAAAATCTCGCTGCTGGGGCTGATCCGTCAAGCCAGTTCGATGGCATCGAAGAATTGATAGCGCGAGACGCTCCTATTGCGCAAACTCTAAGACTACTGTGTATCTACTCGTGCATATCTGGGGGCATAAGACCTAAGGAATTCGATCAATTCAGGCGACTGGTTCTGGAAGGCTACGGTTACCAGCATCTCCTCACGCTTAGCAACCTAGAGAAACTACAACTCTTTCTGTCCAAGTCGTCACCTCTGGCTAGCATGATCCCTATCCCAGGCAACAACGCCGGCCCAACGGGAAGCAAGACGAATTATACCTATCTTCGCAAGCAGCTTCGGCTCATCGTTGATGAGGTTCAAGAGGACGATCCGAACGACATTTCCTATGTATACAGTGGTTATGCTCCTCTTTCAATTCGGCTCGTTCAATGCATTCTGCAAAAGCAATATCTGCTCTCAGTGACTAAGGGAAACAGCGCCAACGCAGCGGGAGCGCCCCCAGGCGTCGGCACGCAGGGGTGGCAAGGGTTTGATGAAGCTGTCAAACACGTTCGTGGGCAGACGTTTTATGAGCACCAGAAGGGTGAGGATAAGGCTGTTAAAGCGCGGGCATTGCTCTCTGGAAGTGGCAACAAGCAGACTGTCTTTGTTGTGTTCGTCGGCGGCATCACTTTTACCGAGATTGCTGCTTTAAGGTTCATTGCAAAGCAAGAAGAAGGTAAGCACTCTTACAACTGCCGCGGTTGCTCTCAAACAGAAACTGACATTGCTTTGACAGGACGGAGAAATATTGTGATTTGCACAACGTCAATCATCAATGGAAACAAAATGATGGAATCGGCGATCGAGAAAGAATCGTTTGCGAAGGAGAGCGTGCCCGCTTCAACAACCTGACATCCAATGTCAGCATACTACACTTATTTATGATACCTAGAATATTGTCAAGTACTGGTTACCTGGTTTGGCGCTCGATGGCGTTTGAAAGATTGGAGCGAGATACCGAGTACAGTAATAAGTTACGGCGTGCAACCATAAAGCCAATCCTTTGATGGATTGTCCCAGACCCTAACAGCATGACGGTGAATACCATGAAGATGAAGCTCATTAATACAAAATAAGAACTTGAATGTCGTTTGAATGGACTGCAGACCCACCTGTTGGAGGCGTCTGATTTGACCGTAGCGCCGCACGTGATTGAACTTGAAGGTTGCTTTTGGTATTCTGAGGGGCTGAATGGCTGACGATGGATGGCAAGTTCCTCTAAGGCAAAGGAGACACAGCCTTTGACAACTGAGTTGTCTTCTGAAATAACTCACGCTGAGTCAACCATGGACTAAAAATTTCCCAAAGAATCGTTACCAAGAAAAAGCATGTCGCTGTAACGAGTCTGTCCCCTCAAATCCTCTCACTGCCTTCCTTACCTACCTTTAGTACCATACTCATTAATCCACGACGTCGAACGAGTTTAGAAGGTTGGTCATTTCCATACATGTTCTCTAAACTCCATGTAACAACCAAGCTGACTATTCAGTAGGGTTCCGAGTTTTTTTTAGTTCTTTCGCATAATGCAACTTTCCTCATTTCATTCGGCTCTTCACGATACTCTTCCTTCCGCCAGACAGTAGCGGCCGCAGATTCAGACAGACCAATACCTGAGGATATTCTTCGAAACCAACGCCGCTATGGGTTCAGACCTTGGGCAAAGCTTCCGCAAGGGGATTGGCATCAGGAAGAGAGACTTGGACGACAAGGACGGCATTGATTCGCTGACTCCGTCCGACACTATTGTCATGTCGAACCCTGCAGGTCGTATATCACCTCCAATCACTCCTGATGTAGTTTCTGTGCCTCAGTCGCGACAGACTTCGACTGAAATAGCCTCTGAAATAGCGCCAGAGATTGTTGTATGGACGGAAGATATGGATATGGACAATGCTAGTCCCGTTGAGTCTGAGGATGAATTGTCAAGCATCAAAAGTTATGCCGAGTGAGTAGTCTAATGCCTCGAATTTACGTTTACGTACTCGATGACTCAACAAAGTCTTTCAGACCCAAATCTAACTGTACGTAGGGAGGGGCCTCCTCAGAACGACGATGACCCAACGTCATTTCGGGTAGCTACTGTAGAGGACGCCATAGGCTCTCTTCCCTCAAACCTCACAGAACTATCAGACCTCTCATCGATACCTTCGACGGTGTCGAGTAAGGCTACTACCCCTACACCAGTCGATACTGATGGTGCACAAGAAGAAGACCAAGACCAAGACCTTTCAGTCAACGACCAGCCGCAGTCTCATCAACAATCTCCTTCGCATGATGCCGAACGCTATAACTTCAATATCAGACCGAAGGCTTCGGTACCAACTGATATGTCAGCATACCAATATGCGTCGGAATGTGTCTTGGCCGCCGAGTCAAGCAGACTCAACCCATATGCTTTACATCCGGAGGAATATCACCTCCTCCGTCATCACATATCTTATATGCAAGTAACAACATATCTCAATATTAGAAATGGCATCATACGGTTATGGTTCAAACACCCTTGGATCGGTGTGACCCGGCTGGAAGCGGTTGGGTGTGCCAACGCTCGCTGGTTCGACGCAGCAAGTGTTTGCTATGATTGGCTTGTTCGTCGAGGCTATATCAACTACGGCTGTGTGCGACTCTCCGAAGCTGAAATAGACGATACTATTGCGCCGATGGTCAAGAGACAAAAGACAATCGCTGTCATAGGTGCTGGTATCTCCGGACTGGGTTGCGCTAGACAGCTAGAGGGATTGTTCAGGCAATTTGCTGATCGCTTCCATGAACGAGGCGAGCCTGCGCCTCGAGTGGTTGTGCTTGAAGGACGAGCCCGCGTTGGAGGAAGAGTATACTCTCGTGAGTTCCAGACCAAACCAAGAGAAAAATCACCATCTTTTGAAGGCAAGCGACACACTGCGGAAATGGGTGGCATGATCATCACTGGATTCGACCGCGGAAACCCTATCAACATTCTGCTTCGTGGACAATTGGGACTTCCATATCATGCACTGACAGCCGATACTACAATCTACGACAGCAGCGGAAGAGCAGTTGACCCTGTGCGCGATCAGCTCGTTGAAAAACTTTACAATGACTGTTTAGATCGAGTCAGCGAATACAAGCATAAGAATCAACTTGCAAAACTTGTTGAAGGTAGACGGGACCTCATCGAAGAGGGGCGCGATAGTCCTGGAGACGGTAGCAAGACAATGCTTCAGGAGGAAGAGGCTGCTGCTGCACAGCAAGATGCGCCACCAGTGGCACAACAGAACGTCCCAGCAAAGGTCAATCTGATACCAGTATCGTCAGACAAGCTCACGGGTCGGGTTCATATGGAGCCTGGCACTCCCGCGACTACTAAAGCCTCTGACAAAGCAAAATTGATGGGCTGGACAATACGAGACTCAGCCGACGGAGAGAACATTGATTTAACATCGGCAGTGAATGAAGGGGGCGCAACCTTGGGATCTGTTCTTGATAACGCCATCTCCCAGTACAAACAAATCGTAGGGCTGAATGCCCAGGATCACCGGCTGATCAACTGGCACATTGCCAATTTGGAGTACAGTAACGCTACAAGCTTGCACAACCTGAGCCTCCCATTGTGGGACATTGATGCAGGTAATGAATGGGAGGGAAGCCATACAATGGTCGTGGGCGGTTACCAAAGTGTGGCTCGTGGCTTGGTTCACTGCCCGAGCTCACTTGACCTCAAGACTAAATTCCCAGTCAAGAGCATATCCTACCATACTGGAGAGGGCATGGCGTCAGCTGCGATTGAATGTGAAGACGGCTCAGTAGTGGATGCTGACGCCGTGGTTTGCACTATTCCGCTCGGTGTTCTAAAACAGAATAATATCGTCTTCAATCCACCACTTCCATCGTGGAAGACTGACGTCGTTGAGCGACTTGGATTCGGCATCCTGAACAAGGTTGTCCTGGTGTACGATAAGATTTTCTGGGACCATGACAGACACATCTTCGGCGTCTTGAGGGAGTCCTCAAACCGACTTAGCACCTCACAAAAAGACTATGCCGCGAATCGTGGTCGCTTTTTTCAGTGGTTCAACGTATCCAACACGACAGGTCTTCCATGTCTCATTGCTTTGATGGCAGGTGAGGCTGGTTTTGAGACAGAACATTCAAGTAATGACAGCCTTGTGGCTGAAGCCACGGAAGTACTACGCAGCGTCTTTGGCCAGGATGTTCCCTATCCTGTAGAGGCCATGGTCACCCGCTGGGGTTCAGATCGATTTGCCCGAGGCAGTTATTCTTCTGCTGCTCCTGGGATGCAGCCGGAAGACTACGATGTCATGGCCAGACCTGTCGGAAACCTCTTCTTTGCTGGTGAACACACAATTGGTACGCACCCAGCCACGGTTCATGGGGCATATCTGTCCGGTCTAAGGGCAGCTTCTGAAGTGTTGGAGACCTTGATCGGCCCCATTGAGGTCCCGACACCACTGATACTGCCTCGGGACTCTGTGCTGCTGCGCAAGCGTAAGGAGCCTACCCAAGATCAGCAGCCAGCACGACTCCAGGCGTATGAAAACGAGATTCAGACCTATATACAATCGAAACTTGGGAGCCGACCCTCTCGTCCGGCTAAAGTTGCGGGGAATGCGTACATACTTTATAGCAAGGATCTATTCGACGTTGCGAGGAAGAAGTGTGAGGAGAATCGGAAACCAGGCAAAGGTGGGCGTGCTGTCCCCAACGAAGTTCGGATCATGACTAGTAAGATGTGGAGGGACGCTTCGTCTGAGGAACGCAAGCCATATGAAGACCAGGCAACCGAGCAAAAGCGCGGGTACGCTGAAGCTGTTCAGGCATGGACCCGAGCCGCCGAACGATGGGATCAGGAGGCCGCTGCACTGCGAACAGCTTACGAGAAAGAGAACCCCTTTGGTACAGCCAAGATAGCAGAGATTCCTCACGAGAGTTCCAGCAAACACCGGAGGACGAGACACATAAGTTATGCGGAGGATAGTGACATTGGGTTCTGAGATTTGCTTCGATGCATTCCATACCCTCTCAATTAGGTGTTGATGGCGTTTCTGGTTTCTGTGACTTACACTTTAGAGGCTACTCCGTTTTGGTTGATCATTCTCACAATATAATAGTATCGGTGTTCGGCGTTTTCAGACGAGGGTGGTTGACTTATACTCGTACTTAAGTTGATCGAAGTTTTTTTCACAATGAAAATTCTTACTTTAGCCAATAGCCATCGAGAGGCAGTGTTTGTTCTTTTTTTTTTTTCTTTTTTTTTGGACTGCCGTGCATTGACAGCATGGGCTACTAAGGAATTTATTGAAGGCTTTGATACAATGGGGGAAACCATACATGGATGGTAGCCCGATGACATTTGTTACAAAGGGAAGCATTACACCCCATCTTGTACTCCCACTCCTTACATGTCCGCAGAGGCAGTAGCACCAGTGATAATCTCAACCAGTTCTCCGGTAATGACGGCCTGTCTAGTTCGGTTGAAAAGAATCTGGTACTTGCTGATCATCTCACCAGCGTTCTTAGAGGCGTTCTGCGGGAATTGTCAGTACTAGCCATGAGAGTAGCAACCTAGTGATACTTACGTCCATAGCGTTTCGTCGGGCAGACTGCTCGCAGGCGTGGCCCTCAGCAAGAGCCCAGTAGAGTGAGTTGGCAAGACTGTACTCGCGAAGGTTACCAAGAACCTCCTCGTCAACCTCGAAGGCAGAGAAGTTGGCTATGATTAAGAGTTAGACATATTAGCAATCACCTTCACATCCAGAGAAACTCACGGGACTGTTGGATAGCCTCCTCAGAAAAAGCCTCAATCATGGAAGCCTCATAGGTCTGAGCGTTGACGAAGCTGTTGTACAGAATCTTGATGTCGGTGTACTCAGTAGGAAGCTGAATAACCTGGTCGGCGATGGCCTGGGCGTCGGCAAAGGTGGGAACATCCTTGCCGATACCAGCAAAGCTCAGCTGGATAGCTGAGGCGTTGGTTCGCGAGAGCTGAGCCTTGGCCTTCTCACCAATGAGGACGAGGTCGAAGCCAGGCTGCTCGGCGTGAAGTCGGCGGACATATCGGGACAGACCAGAGTGAATACCACCGCAGAGACCTTTGTCAGAAGAGCAGACGATGATGAGGGTCTTCTTCTCCTCAGTCTCGAGGGCCTTGGTCTCAGCGGACTCGTAGACCTCATTCGAGGTCTGACCGTACTTGCGAGAGTCGTTCATGGCGCGCTGGGCTCGGGTGAGCTTGGTGGAGGCGACAATCTTCATGGTGTTTGTGATCTTCTCGATGTTTCGGATGGACTTGAGACGGTCCTCAATCTCACGGAGAGTCGCATAGGTGGCAGCGGAGCTGGGGACGGCGGCGGCCCTGGAAGCGCAAAAAAGGACGTCATCAGCATTTTCCTTCTCTTTTGTTGTCTTTTTCTCTCTGGCGATTATTGGTGATGACAGTGTTGAGATATTCCCCTCAGAGCATTCAGTTTGCCTCTGATAATCTTAGGGCGACTCGGTCGGTTGGGCGGGCGTATGTACTTGTGATGATGTGGCCGATGGTCGAGGGTTGAAGTGCTCAACCGGCAAACAAATTCTTGGACTTCCCAGCAGCCGAGGGAGAGCCACTGGATGCTCAAGGGGAAACGGAAGTGATGGAGGAGAGAAACTTACCGAGCATTAGCTGCGGCTGCAGCTCGGAGAGCTGGTCTAGCGGCTCGTGACAACATCGTGACTGAGGGTTAGGACGTAGAGAAGGAGCCTCTGCCAACGGTGGCCCAATTGATCGCGATATAAGGATCAATTGATAGAGATGGGGTCGTGTAAGGTGGGAATATGAGGTGTATTGGTCGCTGCGGACTAAAGCATTCAGGTTTGCTCTCGCTATTTTCCCGGGTAAATTAGGTAGCCGACCGGAACTTCTAGGCGTTGTGCTCGTACTAAAACACACAGCTCCAGCAATCATTTGGTATAGTCACGTGAGATAGTCTTCAAAGCCGCAACCTTTTTTCTTACTGCATATATGACTAAGGCCGAAAGCTCTTTAGGCACCCCCCGGTTTTCATCCTCTGTGTCAACTCTCCCCTATCCAATCACATAACAGAAATCTCAATTTAGCCCCATCACTGAGTCGCTGCAACTGCTGCGCAACACTTGGCTGAACCATTGAGAGCCTGCGCTGCAGTGCCCACACTCACTCTGCCTGTCTTTTCACTCAGGTGCCTTGTAGGCCTAGTCCTTTCTCGCCTCGTCTTTCCGTCGCCGGGTCCGGGCCTGTCTTGGTCTTGGCCTTAAAGAAAGCAGGAACGCCGCCTCTCGACTTATTCTCCCCAATCCCATTGTTGCTGATTCCCTCCTCTCCAGCTTTCGTGAATATCGTCAAACGCACCCTCTTCTCCTACACAAGGCGTTGAGGGGATTGTTTCCTCGCGCTTTTTCCTTCGATATTACGTTTTTCCTCCGTTTGCAGAGGCCTGTTCTTCGTTCTGTCACGCTTTCGCATCTTCAATCCCAGTCTCTGACCTCACTGTACTTTGGAAGGCGACCAGCCACGGAACGGATACTTGCCTTGAACTTCACAACCATGAGTTACAGCTCTGACGACGATCGCCCTCTTGCGAGGGCCAACGGTCATATACGTAAGTTGTGTTTTTTCGGTCAATTATCATACTGCTTTGCTGGGTTTTGTTCCCGCGCTCATGCATCCTCATCACGTTGGCGTTTTCAAAACAAAGTTTAGCTACAACACCACCTACCACGCCCATGCTTTTACTGGTCCCTATTCTAACACATGAATTTCCTATAGTCTCCTCGTCCAAGATTTCTCGCGCCGAAGATGATGCTCTGGATCAGCCAGTGTCAAAGCAGGCTGCTAAGATGGCTGGTCTGTCCGTTCGCAATGGGCCTCTTGAAGACGCAATGGACATCGATGAACCGACTGCCAACGGAGCTAGCAAACGTAAATCGCGTACCTCTATCAGCAAGGTCAACTACAAGGACGATGAGTCGAGTGATGATGCTGCCCCTCTGGTTCGTAATCATGACACAGGAAATCCCTTCCTGTGGGGCCAGATATGCTGACGATGCTATTGCAGGCCAAGCGGCAAAAGAAACAAGCCAACAGAGTTCCCGAATCCGACTCCGACGATGAACCCATTGCAAGAGCCCGAGGAAAGAAACTTCCCCCTTCCTACGACGAGACTGCCTTGCCCGAGTCCTCGGGCGATGACGACGAGCCCCTTAGTGTGAAGCTCGCGCAAAAGAAGCGCGGCATGGAGAAGGAAGCTGAGAAGCAAGCTAAGGTCATACGAGCCAAAGAAAGAGCCAAGAAGCCTGCGGCAAAGAGCGCTGTCAAGGATGAGTCTGACGACGATGTCCCACTGGCAAAATCCTCTGCGAGTAAGCGTCGATCTAACGGAACTGTTGCGAAGCGAAAGTCGAATGGTGTCAAGAAAGAGGAATCAGATTCAGATGCGCCCATCTCCAAGAAGGCCAAGGCTAAACCGACCTCATCTGCCAAGAAGGCTGTCAAGGCAGAATCCAAGAAAGCCAGCGAGAGTGAGGACGAAGAAGAGTATGCTTGGTGGAACGCACCAAAGAAGGAAAATGATGATATCAAGTGGACAACCCTTGAGCATAATGGCGTTCTTTTCCCGCCTGATTACGAGCCTTTGCCCAAGCACGTCAAGATGCTCTACGATGGACAACCAGTTACTCTTGCTCCCGAGGTTGAAGAGGTTGCCACCTTTTGGGTTGCCATGATGACTCCTGCATCCTCCCATCACCTAGAGAACCCTGTTTTCCGCAAAAACTTCTTCGAGGATTTTAAAGAATACTGCGACAAGTACGGTGTTCAAGATGCACAGGGAAAGAAGGTCGCCGTCAAATCGCTCGAAAAATGCAACTTCGATAAGATTTACGCATACTGGAGCGAGAAGGTTGAACAGAATAAATCCAAAAACATGACCAAGGAAGAGAGGGAGGCTGCGAAGGCGAAGAAGGATGCCCTCGAAGCCCCCTTCACTCACTGTTTATGGGATGGTAGAAAGCAGAAGGTTGGCAACTTCCGAGTCGAGCCTCCCAGCTTGTTCCGTGGACGTGGTGAACATCCTAAAACCGGTAAAGTCAAGCAGCGTGTCCAACCCGAACAGATCACCATCAACATCGGCAAGGGTGCCAAGGTGCCCGAACCTCCCAAGGGACACAAGTGGAAGGCCGTGCAGCACGACCAAAAGGCAACCTGGTTAGCCATGTGGCAGGAGAATATCAACCAAAACTACAAGTACGTCATGCTTGGAGCTGATAGCGATATCAAAGGTCAGAGTGACTTCAAGAAGTTTGAGAAGGCACGGGAACTCAAAAAGCACATCGACAAGATTCGCAAGGACTACACCAAAGAGCTCAAGAGTGAAATAATGGCAGATCGTCAACGAGCCACCGCCATGTATCTGATCGACAAAATGGCACTTCGAGCCGGTAACGAGAAAGACACAGAAAACGAGGCCGACACTGTGGGTTGCTGCTCTTTAAAGTACGAGCATATCACACTTGAGCCTCCCAACAAGGTTACATTCGATTTCCTCGGAAAGGACAGTATTCCATACAGAGAGACTGCCATTGTTGAGCCTCAGGTCTTCAAGAACCTGAAGCTTTTCAAGAAGGCGCCCAAGACTACAGGAGATGATCTCTTCGACCGCCTCAACGTCAGTTCCTTTTCTTTCCTTTTGTTCCTGTTCGATGTATAAGAATGAGTTGCTGACAGAATTACAGACGGCCCAGCTGAATAGACATTTGACCGGCTACATGAAGGGTCTGACCGCCAAGGTTTTCCGTACTTACAATGCTTCCTGGACAATGTCAGAACTGCTCAGGAAACTCGCTTCGGATCCTCGCTCCCGCGGCACAGTTGCTGAAAAAGTCAAGCTGTACAATGACTGTAACCGCGAGGTTGCCGTTCTGTGCAACCATAAGCGAACCGTTGGCGCTGGGCACGAGCAGCAAATGGCCAAGCTTGGTGACAGGGTAAGTCTGACTTGTGTACAAGTCGACCACTCCAGATACTGATTCTTTTCTAGATTAAAGGCCTCCGCTACCAGCAATGGCGAACAAAGATGATGATTCTCGATATTGAATCTGGTTACAAGAAGAAGAAGGGTGCCGCCTGGTTTGAGAGGGATGAAGAGTTAAATGACGAGTGGGTCAAGGAGCACCAGCAATTTTTACTTGAGGAGCAGCGTACAAAGATCACCAAGAAATTCGAGAAGGACAACGAAAAGCGCAAGGCGGACAAAGAGAAGCCTCTCCCTGAGAAGGAGCTGAAAGAACGTCTTCAGGCTGTCAAGGAGATGGAGGCCAAGTTCAAAAAGGAGAATAAGACTAAGAAGGTCGAGGCTGAAGGCAGAGGCGTTACTGTGGACAAGCTTCTGAAGGCTGTAGACAAGTTTGATGAGCGCATCAAGACACTGGAGCTTCAGGCCCAGGATCGTGATGGCAACAAGGAGGTAGCACTCGGCACCTCCAAGATCGTGAGTACTACCGAAAGCACGTTGAAATTCGTTGACTGACTTCGTATTCATAGAACTACATTGATCCTCGCCTCACAGTGGTCTTCTCCAAGAAGTTCGACGTTCCTATCGAAAAGTTCTTTTCCAAGACTCTTCGTGACAAGTTCCGATGGGCCATCAAGTCTGTTGAGGATGAGGATGACTGGACCTTCTGAGTTCTCGATGAGGGTGTTGGCGCATAAAAAGAAAAGTGCAGGAGGTTCTTGGTTCCATTGCTTTTATACTAATTTGCTTGCTTTTTTTTTCTCGGAAGTTTTGTAAGAGTACTCGGATATTGCTTTCGACATGAGCCAGGGCGAGGCTAAGGAGACAAGATGAGAAGGCACATTGAGCGAAGCGCGAGCTCGCGATGTGCTTTTTGAGTGCAGGGTGAACGGCCGTAGAACGCAGAACGCAGAACGCAGAACGCAGAACGCGAACGCAGAACGCAGAACGCAGAACGCAGAACGCAGAACGCAGAACGCAGAACGCAGAACGCAGAACGCAGAACGCAGAACGCAGAACGCAGACAACGAAGTCGCAGGCGCTGAGATGGGTTTCTCGGAGCATATAAGGGGGTTATTGGTGGCACAGATTTTAGTATCATAGAAATCATACCTATAGAACAAGCACTAAGCATGTTATTGGAGTTTGGTGGCCTCTGGAAAGGGGCTGACTCCATCCATGGCTCTGCTAAGGCTCAAGCATGGACGAGACGGGCACGATTCTGATAACTATATTTACTAGTGCTATCTTTTTCAAACATTTGTATGGCCAGGACAGTGTATTTTCCATTAGGGAGTGTGTATTTGTCCTAGTAGAATACGTATGCTGGTTCTTTCATTATACAGCGCCTGTCTATCTAACGTTTGCTATCGTGTCTATTCTTTACAAGCAAATGCATTGCGCCGTTGCTAAGAGCAATATATCAAAACCAAAATACCATCCAATCTCAACTCAGTGTCCCGGTTCCAGAAACGCCAACCAACCGTGCCATGAAGGCATCACAACCATACATACTTGCGGTGTTGTCTATAAGATCATCATATGCCGGACAATATACATGAGCCCAAACTCAAGACAAAATATGCTGTCGAATCGTAATATATAGGTCATATGCGGTGAAGTGAAGTTAAGGTGTTTCTTCTCTACAAGAAACGACCAGCAAATGCCATAATGCCGGCCAAGAAGGGTAAAACAGCAATAAAGTTGTGTAGAGGCTGAAGAACGAAGGCGCTGTTCTCGGCGGGAATGATTTTCCCCTCGGCGTTGAGCCTCCAGCCTTCGGGAATAGCTCCTCCAGAAGGTCGGGAGCCGGTCCAGGGCCACCCGGTCTGTGTAGCTGTAGCGGGACTTCCGTCCTCGGCGATACCTCCGACAGGAACGTTTCCATCTGCTGTAGCGACAGTTCCTTGGGCGGTAGCAGTGACGGTCATGGCATCGCCGTTTTCGTTGCCGTTGATCTCGCCGCCGACAGATTCGATTGACTGCCAGGAGCCCGATGTGTCCTTGTATTTGTACTCGTCACCGGTTGAGTAGTCGGTGACAACGACGCTCTTGACTGTCATGGTGAAGGGACCTTTGGAGTAGTCTGTTGGTCCACGGGCCCATTTGACGGTGCCTGCGGAGTTTGTATTGGGGTCACCGCCGGCCCAGGCGCCAAACTTGACTTGCATTGGAGTTTGAGGGTATTGATTATCCTCGGCGTCGCCAGCGTTGAGGGTTCGAACGACAGTGCCGCCAGCCATCCAGACGATGCGGTCCTTGGTCCAGTCGACGGTATATGTGATCCACTCGCCCTGCGTATTTGTCACATCGTGAAACTCACCGCGGTTGTACGAGGTCGTCTGGCCCTTTCCAAAGTAGTTTGACTGGATCTCGTCATTATCGGAGCCGAGCCATTCAATGTCGATCTCGTCGAGCACGTCGGACTGGAGGACGAGCGACGATACGATACCTGCTCCGGGAGCAGCCTTCATCGTGATCTCGACACGGCCGAACATGATGTAGAAAAGGGATGCCAGCTGCGGCGCGTCATTGGCGCGGGCGACGGTGAAAGAGACGCCCTCGCTGTCGTATTTAGGCGATCCAGAGGCTGCGAAGGAGTTTACCTCGCCTTTGGAGAAGTCGATGTCGATGCTCATACCGAGGGCATCATCGCTGGGACAGTTGCCTATAAGTGTCTAGTTAGTGGGGTGATGGGTCGACTGGTAGATAAAGCGTGCGTACTGTTCTGGAGAGGATTGCATTTGCTCCATGTCTGGGCTGAGACTGTAGTAGCAAGCAGCACAGTGGCTGCGGTCGGGACTCTGGATATCCATCTCATGTTGGGCTGTATGTGCTGTGGTAGATGGGCAGAGGTATGGTTATGATATGTACGGTGAGGTGAACAAGTAGTTTCGAAAAAAAAAAAGTCAGCGTCGCCAATGTATTACTCTGTCCTTCAACTCGTCTCGGGATCGTTGTATCAGTACTCGATGATTTGTGGTAGCAGTAGTAGCACAAGGGAGTAGGCTCGAGGCTTATGGTGATTGATGGTGTATGGGGAGGAAGAAGTGGTGAAGATGCAGGTTCCCGATCAAGACTAAAAAGCGAAATACTACGAGCAAAGACACGTCACGTCACACGCTTGGCATTGGGAAATCAACGCTCACCGTTTTCCGGTTTTTTCTTGGGCTGCCGCGTAATAGCAATTGGCCCCGTGCTTGGTTGTTTTGGCGCCCGAGGATGATCAATTTGGAGGTTGGGAAAGTTTCTTGTCGATATACAATTCCGTGTTGCCGGGTGGCTGGGAAATCGGGTGGCTGGGCTGGCCCGGTCCGTGTGGCGCCACGGGATCCCGGCATCGTTGCTGAAGGTTTGGTTACCCTATACCGCGTCGTTCATATCACTCACCACCGGCGACTTGACATTCATAGAGTGTGTTCAGCGCTGTGAGTTCGTGTATAGCCGTCGTCGATTTTCTCAACAGCCTTGTGTGGCATCGGCATGGTATACGTGTTAAAGTTCTCACTATTTTTAGGGTTACAAAACCAATAGCTCACCGAGTTCTTGATATCAAACAATTGACAGAGGCACCCAAAATCTCGCCATGATCCATCCATTCCCAGTATGACGACACTTCGCATTCTCAGTGTCCGCCTCGACCTCCACCTTGTACATACAGCATCAAGAAGATGAAAAGGTGGGTTGTTTCACACAAGGAGGACAATATCTCCCGCACATATCAACTACGCGCAACACCATTGAGGGTCATCCGGACTGGTCTCGCACTGATCTCGATCCTTGCAACGGCATGCAACGAGACATCCCTTGCTGAAGTCTAAATCGGCATCACTCAATCAGAATCAATCGTCAATCTACTGGCATGTTAGGGCTAGATATTTTGTCTCACGAAACACTCTAAAATGCGCCGCCCTCGCATAAAGCGTACAGCCATAACCACTCTATATAGACCAGATCCAAGACCTACACGTGTACCATAAGCCATGTCGCAGATCAGCCCTTGCATCATCTCTGGCACCGTCATCACACGCATATAAGCCTCCATACCATCCTTCCCTCTGCCACGGAATTTGCTGGAATGGTACTTATCGCTCGTTCGTCCCCCCCCCCCCCCATTTAGGAAATCTTCGCGACAAGGATGGATGGCATATATTATAGGATACACCGACGGCAGGCAATCGAGTCACCGATATTTTGACCACTCAGCAAGTGGGGGGGGGAGTAAAAGAAGAAGGTTGACGAGAAGAGGAAAAAGGTCCAAATCAGCAAAACCCTTGAGCCCCCGAAGAAGTATAAAGGACTTCCCTACAACATGTGCTAAATTGGGCCGAGTCTAAGCTCACAGGCGAAACAAGTAAGTAAAAAATTCCGAATGCAAGTAAGCCAGAAGAGACATGGCGAAAAGAAAAACCAAAGAGCAAAAGGCAGAGCCACACTCATTCTGCCCACACCAGAGGCATCACACACACACATCAATTCCAGTCCATGATAGGTATATACCCTATATGCCAACTCCATTATGCTTCTGCTAGACTACGGAGCATTCATGGCAGCATTTCACTAAGTACATACACACAAACGCTGCCCTCGCAGATGCAGGTCCAAAATCTGATCAGTGATGCACGACCTGTCAGCAAAACAAGGGCAGCACCCAATCAGCATCCCCAAATCCTCTGTGAAACCTTTTTTTCGAAAGACCTTTTATGTTATCCCTCGCATATATCACAAGTGACCGCCATTCTACTACGTATGTTCGTACTGTATGTCGCGTTTGGTGGGCACAAACATTCCCGACAGGACAGAATTCTCCCTCGTTGGATCCCGATCGATTCGCCGCGATCCCTTGCTTCTCTTTCCGTGCCTCGCCGCCACATGAGGCCATTCGGGGATATTCCTCTCCCCTACTGCCTATGTATCCCGCAGAGAGAGACAGTCAATCCTCCCACTCTCGCATATAGGCCTCAACACTTCTCGAATCCTGCATGCCCTAATAACCCCACTGAGAGAGTACTCGGAAGCCAACTAACTGCCTGTAGTTGCCTTGCCTGCAGGTTATGGAACCAAGCATGTATCAAGACGAAGCTGTGGGAGGCATGTAAAAGTTCAGGTTGAAAACCCTAATTTACATGATTGATACACATCTGTGTTACTGATCTCGAGTAACTATTTGACGTCAAACGCTCACTCGTTCAACATGTTTCAGACATCCACTCGGATATCTCTAACGCTTTTTTGGTCCCCTCGTCATTGGCTCGATCGTTTCATATTCAGCTGAGCAAATCTAAACCTCTGTCTCGGCCTCGTGTCATGTTGCGTTGCTTGCCCCTCAGCCTATATGTGCTGTCCAGAGCGAGGCCAGAACTGACATTCTCCGGGCATGCGACATGCATTAGAGACAGTCCGTGATCCGCGACAGCTTCATCGTCCAGGAAAGACTTGTTGGCAGGACCCTCATGGTCCATCAGAGGTCCAAGGTGCATAACCACGCGAAATGCAAATGGCCTTCGCATAACTCACATGTAATGTATCACATCATATGATGACATTTTGTGGAATAGCGACAAGAAAACATGTTATAGACAAGAAAAGAAAGAAAAGAATACTGAAAATGGCTAGACGGGGGGGGGGGAAGAGGCCACAGAAATGAGAGAGTAAAAAGCAAAAAAAAAGGTGAGGCAAAAGAGACAACGACCCAGGACACGACAGAGAGAGCAGCGCGAATAGAACAGGACAGGATAAGACAAGACAAAGCAAATAATTAACTTGGCCGATCACTCCTCGGTAGGCAAACATGGTGAAGCCATAATTGAACGAGAATCCTTCCAACCAACCTGCGCTGCGAGTTCGCGGAGTGGGGGTTCAAAGTTTATGAATGAATTGGTAATGACTCTGTATCTGTGCTGTAGCTCGCTCGTAATCATGTTGTTGCATATAGGTAATAATGATAGACTGTTGTGCCGAAATGACACACCATCTCATCTATCGGCATCATTAAACTTAGTCTGGGCATTGAGCTATCAGACTCAGACTCAGTCTCTTGCGGACCGCACCTCGTCCGTTCACCTCATACGACGGGTTGGCCCGGAGCTGCCGTGCGCATCAAATCAATGCGATGATGGGTGGATGGACATGTATGTCCATTATTGGTGACAAACGATAACTAAAGAGTTTGCCATCTTATCCCGAGACTGGTATGGTTCGTCCGCGAATAACCCCCCGAGTCATCATGCTATTTTGAAATATTCGGGTTTCGCCAGATTTGATTTGTATTGCACCGTAGTATCGAGCCTCCGCTTCGTCTCAGAGAGCCAGGCTAAGGCATAAAGAACGTTCGTAAAAGACCCATTGCGCACAGGCACCTATTAACTACTAGGTCTGACTCTGACAGAGGCGAGCCATCAACGCATGGACGCATAATGAGAAAGAGAGAATACTAGATTCGTATGCTTGCTCGCCAGGGGTGGGACGGACGGACGGGCTCAGACTCAGACCTATGGAGGGGCAAGGCAAATCAATCTTCCATCTACTCCAGGTACACCCATACCTGAGACAGAGAGACACTGCCCTTCCATGTGGTGTGAGAAGTGAGAAGAGGGACGCATGGCATGGCATGTACAGACAGAGGCAAAAGGCAAACAGAAAAGGCTTGCAATGAGGTGACGAGCCGTTTCTCTTTTCTTTGCTTCCCCCCCCCGTGGTACGGTAGCAAAGTAGCAGTCCAATCCTGAAGCGTGATCCCACGGCACCAGAGTGATCAGACGTTGAGTTTTCTTTTCTTTTTCTTCTTCTTTTTCTTTTTCTTTTTTCCCCTTCCGATTGTCGGTAGTTGTCACATGAAAAGAGATACCACCGGGATCTGGTCCCGTCTTCTCTCATCCTTGAAAATTTTAACCTCTTCTTTATTGTTGCTGGTCATTGCAACACAGTGCAGTACGTGCATTGCATCGCAAGCCAAACCATTGCTTCTTGCGTGAGGTATCGAGGTATGGACGTATTCAGTGATTGCTGCATACTAAGTTAGTGCATTACAGTAGTAGGTAGTCGAGCGTCGCCTTCGTTTGGTTTATCAACAATAATGCTGCGAAATTGCGGACCCTCTGCAGGTGCAACATCAAATTGTAGTTCAGCAAAGTGAGGCTGTTTGTCCTGTAGCAGCTACCTAGACAATCCAACCTCTCTCGATCCATACAGAGCGTCTCACGAAGCATGCATCCCAATCACATTCAGTTCATCGCAGTAGAATCAAGTCACGCACGGAGCCTTGACCCCGACAGCATCTCAAGCTTGTTCCACGTGGGTTGGTAGGTTGGCAGCTTTCATCGAGGCCATGCCCAAGACCGTGCGGTGTCGGTTGATAAGGTTGGCGGAAAGGCCACCAGACTACTCACATTGACAGGCCGTACGTACTAGCATTGTAGACGGGTGTACCAGAGACGGTTGACGCAGAATCGCTGTTTCGTTTTGGCCTCTGTATCCGTGTCTCGGATGGTTGTGCTTGATAGTGAAGCTCAAAGTGCTCCATCGACAGCAACGCGCAATGACTTGCATCAAACAAACCACAAAAGAAACTTGCTTGACTCGGATGGACCGAGGCTCTTGACCTCCCGCTCCATACCGTCGTAGATCGTCAACATGGATTGAGTTCCTATCAATCCGAACCAGTTCATCTTCTCGAGCGTCGAGGTATCCTGCGAGATGCTGGGGTGCGATGTGAAACCTTCGAGAAGTCCCAAGGACATGGTCAGCGGAATGGCCAGTCGTCTTGGACAAGGTATTGTAGGTAATTATTATTAGCGCTGGTTTCGGTTATGTATGTACTACCCAGCCAGGGGTACCCCGGCCACCAGCTGATTTTGAAGTTTCTCCAGTCCTCCTCCACACAGACAGACCGTCTCATTTTATCTCTGGGCATCACGCTCATGACTTGAGATGACTCGCGGTTGGGTGGGCCGTGCATTCATTCATACCGACTTTTATAGACGGAACAGTTAAATCGGTCCTGCATCACGGGTCTAGCCAGCCACCTCTCTAATCGAAGCCCAGTCTACGTATTACGACTTTGATTTTGAAGAGCTGTGGAGGTTACAAGGTAACCCCACTAATTCTCATGCCGGGTGCATGAACGCATTGGATTACCGGGTGTCCTGGGCATGGCTGGGGACGCACACACATAAGACAAACGTTGTTGATCAGTATCTGGCCTTCTCTTACTACCCTCTGATAATTCAGGCATCATTTCACACCGAATATCTGCCAGTCCAAGAGGTTTGCCACGGCGACACCACCTTTTAGCAAAGACGAGAACCATGCGATGGCCTGGACGGGTCATTCATACGCAACCACTAGCATCAACTCATGATTTTTGTCAAGCTGAACTATAGATTTGACTCTAGTCAATTAACACGGGACGACGACACTCTTTGGGACTGGCTAGCACCAAACCAAGTCAGGCACTGTCTGTATGTGAACAATCTGAGTCCTGAGCGGCGATCTTCCAGAATCATGCCAGTAGGAAGGGTCCGGGCTGAACAACCAGCATATTGATTCGTTCGAGACTGTATTTGGCCGGGCTGAAATCCGGGGAGCGTCCCAAAGGCCGGAGGACAGGGATTATTACAGACTAAGTCTCCGGGGACCTTATCAACCAGACTGACTGGCCACACGGCTACCTATCCGGGCCGTTGCCAAATCTCCAACGAGCCCCGCTAGTCCATCTCGAAACAGGGGGCTACCTGGTTGAGTGGAATCACCGGGGATGCCCCTTGTTCGACCGCCCATCAGGGTCTCATCCACCCCTACATAGACGGTACGGTTGACCCAGGCCCAGGTAAAGCCAAGCAACTCGCCTCCTACAGACGCTGTGCTGGGACGTCATGATGGTATCGACAGATGTGTTGAGAGGTCTCCCTGTGAGAATTGACTGCACACCTTGAAATGTCCGCTTTTCTAGACGAATATCGGTGGATGGTTTTGCCAATTGAAGAAATACATATTCAAGAATATTGTGTAATGGTGGAAAGACATTTGGGATGCCCAATGAGAGAAGTTCTCTCGCAAGCCTTGGCAGCCGCGGACACGGATTCAGATTGCCTACAGTCTGGGGTGGTTAGGCGTAGTTGGTGGCTCGCGGAACAAAACGAATCCAACACGTCGGATCCTCTCTTTTGCCTCGCTCTCAAAAGTGGTTAGCTTCCACTGATGTCCAACCCGGCCAAGCTTGCACACCCGCTGCTGCACCACAACCAGGATGTCGACACCCGGCTCCGCGAGACCAGAGCCTGCCACTAGCAAGACGATGGAGCTGTCGATGCCCTCAATGTTCAGGGCCTGTGCCATCTTGTGGTCTCTGCACGACGGCGGTGTCGATAGCTTCAGAGCACGTTCTTACTGTACAGAGACCTGCAACCTGCGAGGTGAAGAGAGTCTGTAAAGGCCCACAAAGAGGATCAGTGGAACTGATAACCTGAGCGAGCATACATTAGTAGGTAGTTAGACTGACGGGCGGCCTATTAGCCCAAAACTCTTCAACGCAGTCAGCGCCATCGAGTAGTCGCTTGCCACTGATATCATGTTTGCAAGTAGGCTATGGTGATTACCGTTTGCAATTCTGGGGTCACCGCTTAGATAGGCTACAATAATGAATGCTCTGGGAAAGCTTTTTCGGCTGGGCCAGAAACCATGAACAGCGACGTTAATAAAATAGACCCTGTCAATTTTGCCATCTTGTACAAAGCTGTTCGACGCAATTGGTGATCTCTTTCTGGTAGGCTATAATTCAATGAATGTGATCTTGGAATATGCGATGCGCCACTTGCCTTTTATGCAAAGGCAGGACCTTGTTCTTTTGCAATCTGAGAGGTCTGAATATGTTTGTTCGCGGCACAAAGCCATACACTCTCTCAAAACGGCTTGCAAGGAAACTGTTTGTGTGACAGATAATTGGCTTTTCTTGTTCTTGTTCCTGCATGACGGTGGCGGTCGCTTGGAAAAAAGCCCTGCTGTTATGTTTCTGCATCAGATTGGAACGTTGTCATGCAAGGTACCGAGAGTTGCCACCAATAAGTTAACATGGGCCAACGAGACGGTCGCCCTACTGACGAGTAGCGACACGAACTTACACAGTACACACAAGAGCTCACCCGGGCTGTCAATGGATCCTTGAGGACCTAGCAGGCACCCCAGAATCGTTAGTTGCCCGGCTGTTGGATGCCATTTTGATGGATGACTACTACCTGAGAGGAAAGAGGAGATGCCCGGTTTCTCAATACCATTGGGGAATTATGTGAACCTCAAATACTACCAGAGGCACCTCGAGGAATTGGTCATACGAAACAAATTGTATACGAACATAGCCTAAAGTCTGTGGCGGCTCCAAATCGGCAGAAAGATAATGACGGGTTTAGCGGTGAAGATCTTGAGGAATTTTGGCATGGGTAAGCGTCTTTGCAGGATAGTTCATTGAGACGTGTGAGAAGGTTTGTATGTTCGTATGGCTCTGCATTTGGAGGACTGAGAAACGGGCGCTCGTATGCATAAGCATCAGCAAACACTGACTTAGGGATACAAAACCGAGTCCATCTTTGGGCTAAAACATCAGGAATATGGATCCTCCTGTGCATGTGCGAGCTCAGGTGCTTGTGCATATGTGGCTTGCATCAGGAAATGAGAAGTCGATTTGTGCCCTGATTGTGCGTGAGCATGTGTCCAATGTGCTTATTTGGGCAAGTAACCCATGCACTATTCCACATAATAGCGTCCTCGTATGAACTGTTCCTGGCTAATGCAACCACAAAGGATAGCACCACAATCAGGCACAGCGACTTTGTGCATGAGCTAGGGTTTCAGGATACCCTTATGCTAGCCAATAGGACACAACCCGAAGCTCTAGCCTGGTATCGGCGGACGGTCACAATTCGGTCATGCCGTTCATAACAGGCAAGGTTAGAAATTATTAGTTATCCACTACTCAGTCTAGTCCGTCCGTACGCTGGTCCGTAACGTCGCGTCCTCGAGGAGAGGAGAGGAGATGATCGCGTGTAGTGGGTCAAACGACGGCTAAGTTTTTGATAGTGAGGCGGAAACACGGGTAGAAACATTCTATCAGAGACATCCAACGGAAGCCGTTAGAAGGCGAGACAAGCTTGGAGGATATATCACGAGCTATTGTCAATGCCAAGAACAAGTGTGTGCTGGACTTCACTCATGAATCGTGTGCCGTATTGATCACCGAAGTGTTTCACCTGCCCAAGATAAGTTTGACGATTGAAGGGTTCCGCACCGAAGGTTTGGGACCTTCTGGAACGTCGAGCTTCCGACCGAGGCTAGATAGAAGCTGGATTTTGGGGTGGCTCATCGTATGGTTCTGTACATTGACCCCACGGTCATGGAGCCTCATAGAGAGGCAACATGGCAATTGCTCCGTTTGGAGCCTGTAACAATTCGGGGACATTTCCGCCCAGCGCCAGGTGTCCCAGAGTATTGGAAACCATGTACGTATGTACGGATACTAACAGGATGCTTTCTGCCATTGGAGCCGCTTGGTGCTTGGTTTGTCGTAGAGCTCAAATTACTGCCCTTTTCACATTCGAGGTGAATATGTAAGACATTAGGCGAGATTTCTCTCATTCAACTTGAAAACCGACGGGAAAAGGGACCCTGGTCCCGGCTTCCCGTTGAAGATTCAGACAATGATCTAAATAGAGCTTTTGCTGCTGTGCAGATGCTCGTCTTGCGGGAAGAGGCGACCACTCATCGTTTCATGTAGATGGCATGAACATTGAGGGCGACAACCCTTGAGATGAGGTCAAAGTTGGGATGACAGACGCAGCGGGGACTCGAAACCGAACACTGTTAGTGCAGATCTCGATCTGACCGGTTTTCACCATGTGGCGTGCCTGATCTGATACCGTACCTATTCTGACTCGCTGTGGGCGCAATGGTGAGACGAACGATATCCAGCATGCTGGAACAGGAAGGCACCGTTCTAGGCGAGTCAATTTTGGCTCTTTGACCATCACGGTGACAACAAGCATGAGTGTGGTGCCATTGTGACTGTTGTTACTGATATGAAGTTGCTTGACTCGATGTCGTTGCCAACAGCCTATTGCAGTATGGCACAGATGACCGAGCTGCACTACCCAGCGTGCACTGGCTTGTTCGTGCGTCCATGGCGGTTGGGAGAGCTGGGGAGCTGAATCTGTGGCGTATTTAGAGGGCCATAGTCTTGGACCGTAGATGAATGGGGGCATTGAGGTGGGCCGTACTCCGTACATACATACATACAGATAATAGAGGTTGAAGAGACAACTGACCGGAGCAGTGGAGGCAGCCTGGGCAAGGTTCAGACAGCGAACAGGCGCATTTGAACGCCCAGGCCAGGCGGGACGAAGCAAGAAGCCAAGACTCGATCGCATCGAACCTTCCCAAGAAGGGACGGGAAGTCGTTGACAATTGGACGGGTTGGGGGCCGGACGCCAGTCTCCAGGGTCATGGATTGTAAGGTACCTAAGTATGTACGGAGTACGTAGTGACGGGATGAGATGGGTGGGAACTTCCATTTGGGTTTGCTGGGTAGGATTTTGACAGTCTGGGTACCGACTGGTCCTTATCCTGGGACATGGAAGCTGGGATGCTTCTCTGACGTTACATTTAGAAGCCGTCGCTGCTTCCTTTGGACCCTCTAGCCAATTGACAGCCTATCACTACAAAGGACGGTTGGCTGGGCCATGCTTATCCTTGTTGGAACATGTCAAATTCCTTTATCCTCCGGGAAGGCAGATACCAATTATTAGTTATTACTAAGGGTAGGATCCTACCTAGTCGACGATCGCATGACTGAAGCAATGATATTAAGCCCTTCCATGTAGTACATAGATAGCCCCCAAGATCGGTAATGGAGAGAAGCTTTGTAGAACCGTGGCCAGCGATTAGTACCCCCCGACCACGGATAAGGTAAGCATGGATAAATACAACCACCCGAAAGAGGTACAGCTGTGTCCTGCACAACGTAACGTAGGTATGTAATTGCAGGCGACGTTCCTGGTACCTGAACGGCATAGCACTTACGCAATGCAGCTTCAGCTTAGGTAGCTGTCGCCCATCGTCATACGCTATACGCAATAGATCGCCCACTACGTCTTCTCATCCACAACTCGACAGGCGCGCGCAGCGCCAACATGCTGGGTCATATGTATGCTGGTGTTGCAGATAATGTAAGTTCAGGTCAGTTCAGGTACGAAATGCTAATTTGCATTAGTGACTCGTATGTACCTACCTGATAGGTAATACTTGGGCCCCGTTGGTAGCAGCTTGACCTAACTGGGTAGGTGCCGCTGGCGCACCGTCCCGTCCAGCTTTTATGCAGAAAGACATTGTGATGAGACGTCCAAGAGCGCAACCGGGCTTGCCGCATAAAATTAATTCTCATCTCATCGGGGCTGTGTGGCCTCCCTAAGCCAGGTATGGACTATTCTGGGCACCGATAACACTTTTGGGTACAGCGCGGGCCAGTTTAGTAACCCCACACGAAGATTGCTGGTCTCTCCAACACCAACTTGTCGAATTTAGTGGCATTACTACTTGGCTCGAGGATGGACTTTGTCCGAGATGGGTATCTTTACATGGTGACAAAGAGCTGTTACAGCATTGCGGTGCATGATACCAGTCAAGCAAGACATGTGAAGTGATAGGCAAGACGAGGTTATCACAGTAGAGAGAAAAGCCAACCAGGAACTCGAAGATGCCTAACAATAAGCAATCATATTAGACAGCGACTTGGATTTCTGACAAGAACTGCAAAACGGCAATGGATCAGTTTTGCCAAACACCAATCGGGTGTCCGTTTCTCTCAAGTCTACTGACCTCTTGTGCCATCAAAGGTTTGGCTTGCACTCGTTGTTTCAAACCTCCAGCTATATTCAACCATGATTGACGAAGCTGTCCACCAACGAGGCATGCGGCTCCATATCGTCATCTATACTCACGAGCTTGTGCCCAACCAGAGATCGAAGCGGCCAGTCGTCACCACAGGCACTTCTACTGTAACCTTGGACTATTCCTATGTACCTACTAGTACGAAACAGCGACGGCTGCTTTAACGGGACGGTGACGTCGAACGCTCCACAGAGTCGAGGTGTCTGCCAGAGCCCGCGTCGAGGTGATTAGCCAACCTGCCCTCGGGGTGTAAGAAGACTTCTGACGAAAAATTAAGGTACCAAAAATACTTAGTCTAAGTTCTCTAAATCTATACTAAACTATACTAAGCTGACCTAAGTTTACCTAAGGTCTTTTGTCACCTATGATAGAGGTCCTAAGTTTTGTTACATCCCCTTGCCTGCCACAAGCGTCGTCTGTACCTTGCATAGCACATCCAGAGATGCATCGGGTGGAGGTGATACAACGTAGCCCGGCGAATGGAAGCGTGCATATCAGCGCCGTCAACTGTGCAATGGCAAAAATCGACATGAGGATGTGCACAACGTTGCTCCGAGTGGCCAGTTTTGGAGTTGTGCACGGCCAAGACCCATCATGGACGCGACCAATCCTCATTATGAACTTAGCATACAGGTTATTTATTATTCTGTTACAACGAGGCGCGGTGAGTCTAATGCATCTTGATGCATGGCGACTCGCCAAGGCACTATCCTATCAGTGAACGGGATTATGCAGTTTCTGTGACGCGGTTTGCGGTTTGCATGCCACCTGGGGGTAGGGAGGCCGCTCAAGGCGAGTGGTATTGCACCATTGCGCGCACTTTGTCTAGGGTCATCGCATAACTCGCGGCGCGTCTGCCGTCCTCGGGACCTCACTGGTTGATGGGAAACCAAACAAATGGAAGGGATAAGGCGAGGGATGGGAGAAATGTGCATTGCGATATGCTCGACATTAATGGCGGCTGTGGTATTCATTCCGTTCGTCGGAGGGCTGGATTATGCTGTACTGGACTCGGGTTTGTGGGTGACGAACACACACATCACACACCAAGCGCGTACGCAAGTCAACCAACAAATAGTCAAAAAGGGAAAAACACAACATACTACAGAAGAACGAGACACCAGATACGAGACATGGGACTTGTGCACATTCGCACAGGTCTTGCACAAGCGACCGAGGACCCTCTATTGCAAGCTTTTGGCTTTTCGTGCCATCCCATCCTTCCATATGTACAAGCATCCACACGAACATCCATACCTTATCCACTACTTTATGGCCGAGCTCGTTATTCAGTCGGCGCATGGGTTGTTGCATTGGTGTACAAAGTAAGGACTGGAAGGCTACTCTCATACCGCGGCGGGCCATCCGGCGACGGATAGGCTCGAGGTTCCCAGCCGATACAGTCCAGAATTAGAAAAGCCAGTGGCTGCGCCATAGTGGTGTGGATGGGGGAACCGTGGCCCCATGGCCCGTACTGGCAAGACTGCCATGCTTAGTATGCCCATGGGCTTAAGTTGAAGAAGACCAGGGACACCCGGGCCCACACCTCTTGTTTCTTGCCCCAGACATGACTTGGGTGCTTTGACAGGGGCCTGGGGGCACTCTGCCGTCTGGTCCGCCGCTGGGCCCTTGAGGGCGTGTGTGGGCGTGGGACAGATTGCGAGTGACAGGCCTGTGAGCCAAAGAGTGAGGGTGGTGGATCCAGAGAATGGGATGTGGTGGTGGATCATGATCCACAGCTCTCAGACCCTGGCTTGGTGATTGAGACACGACATGGAGGGTTTTCTAACTGACTGCCTATCGAGCACATCTGGTGTGAATACGCCAGGTCTCATCAGTACTTATCACTCCACGTCCCCGTGCTTGTCCATCCTTCGTTTCCCTCTTCATCGAAAGGTATGATCGACAACCGCGTCGGATATCTGTAATACTCTCTTCTCTTTTATACCAGGTTCTTCCTTCTTTTGTGAATCGTTCTTATTTGTTGGATATCCTCGTTCCTCGAGAGTCCCTCACATTCTTTATAACTACCTCTTGCGGCACTCTCGATATACTTTATAAATCTCTTGTTCTTGCTTCAACTTCCTTGGACTAGACTTGGGACCTTACATGTACAAGAAGAACGTCCCCAATCCACGCACCTAATATCGAGTCTCAACTCGTCGTCCACTCTTTGGAACACCACAAAAGAACCGAACACCACACCTTCATTAGGCCTATTGCCAGTCAAGCAAACTATACATACCAATACGAACTTAATATCTAAACACTCCAACCCGCTAACACCACAGCCAACTCTAAAGGTTTGTGGAATCCTGCAAATACCAGACAACGGATGGATATGTGGCTAACACGGTAGTCTTGTATAGAAATGGATTCCACAATGATGCCCCAAGCAGTCGGCCCAGCTCCCTTCTATTTCTACAACCCTGAGTCCAAGCATGATATGCGACAACACTTTGCTCAGCAACAAATGCATATGTATCCCATGGTTCCTACACTCCCTTCAACTCCAGTTTACTCGCGGCCCAGCTCAGCCAGCAACTCTCAGCCCCCCACTTTGTACAGCAATGGCCCAGCGGTCATGACTCCTACTGCTTCGCCACAGCCCATGTCGCATAAGCCCGCCATGTTGGAGAATGAGCTGTGCGAGAACTCGTACTTCCCTTCAACACCGCCTCTGTCGACCTCTGGCAGTACCATTGGCAGCCCTAGCGCCTGCGAGGTGCTCCAGACCCCGATGAACCCCATGTTTTCTGGGCTGGATGGCATTGATGGCTTCAAGGAGGCCCTTGAGCCTGTTGAGACTGCAGTGCTCGACTGGTCCAACTGCGGCTCTCCCCCGATGACACCTGGTAAGTTTACTTCTATCTCAAATTCTCCAATTACCAGATCGCACAATGGTATTGTGCCACAAGCTCAGGCTTTGAGCCTATTTTTGGGCGTGGTAGCGGGAAAGATGTGTGGTGCTGACGTTTGCTGTCGCTATCTCGGCCCAATCACCTTCTGAGGCGCAGACCTGCAGTGCGCTGTCCCAGTACCCGAACAGTGGAGCAAACACGGGAATGACCTGATGGAGACTAACTGTGCATGATAGTGTACCTTCAATCTCAACTTGGCAAGGTTCCTTCTCTTAGCAACACCGCCAGCGACCTGGTGTCCACCCCGTCTCTGTCTCCCTCACCAGCGCCTTATGCCCGCTCTGTCTCTACACCGGATTTGGACGTCGACTTCTGCGACCCAAGGAATCTGACTGTCGGTATTGGCGCCATCAACAGCACTCTCGCCCCTGAATTCACCCTCGACGAGATCAAGGTTGAGCCCAAGATTTCTGCTCAGTCGTTTGACTTTAACCCTGCTGTTCCCCACGGCCTCCCCACCTTTGAAGACTTTTCTGATTTCGAGTCCGAGGACGATTTCGTCAACAGCCTCGTCAATCTTTCTGAGCAGTCTGCTACTGCTACTGCTTCTGCTGATATCACCCGACCTCGGGCTTGCACTGGCTCCTCAGTTGTTTCCCTTGGACACGGCAGCTTCATCGGTGACGAGGACCTTTCATTTGACGACGAGGCCTTCCAGTTTCCCTCTCAACCTAGCCCGCCAGTCTCCTGTGCGTCCGAGGATTGCCACAAGGACAAACGTATCAAGAAGATTCACGTCAAGGAGAGCACTGCTGGCCCTGTCATGAACATGGCTGCCTCCGCCACCGACTCTGGCAACACTCAGGAGTCTTCTAACCAGACTGCTGAAGCTAGCGACTCTGTTGCATCATCTGGCTCAGAGGGTTCCCCTGCTCCTCTCCCTGCTCCCGCCAACCGGCGCGGTCGTAAGCAGTCCCTCACCGAGGATCCTTCCAAGACCTTTGTCTGTGATCTGTGCAACCGCCGCTTCCGCCGACAGGAACACCTCAAGCGCCACTACCGTTCTCTCCACACTCAAGAGAAGCCTTTCGAGTGCAATGAGTGCGGCAAGAAGTTCTCCAGAAGCGATAACCTGGCTCAGCATGCTCGAACCCACGGTAGCGGTGCCATCGTCATGAACCTCATTGATGATGACTCACGCGCATATGATGGCTCCATGATCCCTGCCACGGCGGAAGATTACAGCAACTACGGCAAGGTCCTGTTCCAGATTGCCTCTGAGATCCCTGGTAGTGCAAGCGAAATGTCTTCTGATGAGGGCAGCGATCAGGGCAAGAAGAAGCGCAAGCGCTCTGACTAAATGGTCCATCAATCATACATCATTCAAAATGCTCAAGAAAGCTAGTCAATTATCTTGACATACGCCCGACACGACGCTGACGACCTTCTTCTTCTTCGGCCATCCGCTCAATCTTGACGGTGGCATTTGGGTCACGGAACATTTTTCCATTTAGGTTACAACCTTGGGTAAAAGGGGAGTCTTCACACACAAAAGAGTGCAAGCGATAATGAATGCATTTACACATCGTCACTATACCTGTATCAACAATATCCACAGCCTCGCTACGCATCACGACACTAGGGAGGACATTTGATTTCATCGGTTTCTTGTTTTTGTTGAAGAATTGCAATGCATCGCCAAGGTCAGCCGTGCGACACAGCTGGTCAAACCTGGGTTTCTGGTGACTTGATTCAATGGACACAACTGGCGCGAGAGGGGGAAAATTATTTGGTTTTGAGAACATTTGGGAGCGGCTCCTCACTTCACATCAGAATGGTGATGGATGAGTTTGCCAACGACAACGACCACCATCAAAACTTGGCGGCTTGCCGTTCTTTACACTCGTTGTAATCATCCTGTGCGGCTGGAAGCTGGAACTGAAAGCTCGCCGGGACGACGGTATCACTTAAGAGCAGTGGGAGATGAAGGTGAAGGCGTCTGTCTTTTTTCATCTTCCATATTCTTGTGTTTACTCTGATTCTTTGTCTGTCGTTTGCCTGTTGCAGGATTTTTAGAGATGTCGAACACAGGAGTGTGCCGGTCACAGCCATTGACAGACGCTCGTCCTCACAATTCATGTACAATTTAGAAGTTTGGTCTATTGATCAACAATTTACACAATGCTGCCATACACCTAGTTTATCTTGCCCGTGATTCTATTTTCGATGAGCAGCTTGACAGTACGTGATGTTGTTTGACTTGACACAACTCCTCATTACCGCTACTTGGTTGTATCTTGATCCTACGAACCCTCAATTAAGATATATGTCAACCTTGTCAAGGCTGATGGATGGTATGACCCATGCCATGATTCCCTCCCGCAGGAGTTCTTGGTGTAACTACTCTACTACTCTATCTCTGGCTGGCTTGTGACCTTTCTGCCTGCCACAAGGTAGTCTGTTCCCCATTTATCGACGGATCTTTCAGTCGAGGCTAGGTCGAAACAGAAAAGTCCAGTTCGGATCGGCGATATCGTGTGGCGCCTTGGGCGTTCAGGGACGAAGACCCTGTCCTTGCTGTCCGTGTGGGCGCCTGTATTGGTGAAAATCTCGGGATAGCGCAGTCTGAAGGTGGGACTGATTGATTACCTTACTCGCGACGTGACGACTAGGTGATATACATGGGATCCGAATCGTTTACCTAAAACTTGATGCTGAATCAGAGACCCTGGATTGCCATGTCGTACCGTCTTCGGGTGATCTTCATTGCCGTGTCGACTCCCCGTCACTAGGTCCAATACAAAGAGGACCCCGAGGCGGAGATGAGATAGAGACAAGGAAATGACTGTGCATTTGGGATGGGGCATTGACGGTTGAATGTCACTGGATTGCCATTCTCGCGGCTGATATTGGACGCCTTTCCTTCCAAACATTTGCATTGGGTTCGGCAGGTCAAGTCGAGGTCTCGGGGAAAAGATAAGCTCTTGGCTTGGTAGACTAAAAGCCTTGTTGGTCCATCCGTGAGGGCTTGCTAGATCACAGCCGGGCACTTGTTTATTTCGTTTTAGTTCGGCCAAACCTAAGATGAAACACGGTGAACTGACTTGCTCATGCCTTTCATGGAGTAGAAGCTCAACAGGCTAACAAAAGCTTCACTATCGCAAAATTCACAAGGTACCAGATACCTTACCTTAGTACCTAGGTAGGTTAGGTACTAAGCCAAGCTTGATGGTTAGAAGCCCAGGGGGCCCACAGAGAAACCAGCCTAAAACATCTACCACCAAATGAATTTAGTAGGTTGGCGCTATCAATATCTCCTCTTACACCACACACCTCATCTCAATTCACCACCAAACTCCACTACACTATTCCGTACATCACATCAAATGTCCGCTCCTAATTAAAAGTACGCCAGAGGCTTTCTTCAAGCCTTCCATCCCGTCTTTAGAATAATTGCTAAATTACAGCTACAACATCCTTCAGGTCTCATTTCCCAGCTTCCAAGTTAGCTGCCTGCCTGCCTGACTGGGTACAACTTCCGTAGAGTAGCGCCTGGTCAGCAGCCACTGTTCTGTCAATCATGTCTTCTGAAAAGCTCAATGTCATTGCTCTCATCTCGGGAGGCAAAGACAGCTTCTTCAGCCTGATCCACTGTATCGAGCACGGCCATCGGCTCGTGGCTCTTGCAAATCTGTTCCCGGGACCAGCACCAGACTCTAGTTCTGCTATTTCAGGCGGACAATCACCGTTCCCCCGGGAAGACGCCACCAGGGCTGGACCAGAGACCAATCTCCAGACGCCTTCGGATCTCTCATCTCCCGTGGGCTTCCAGCACATCGATCCGGGTACCTGGACACCCCAGCCGCCTGATCCTGCCACAGGGGATCACGACAGCCTTCGGGAAGCCAAGGGCTCCGAGGAATCTTCCGACACGGACCTCAATAGTTTCATGTACCAAACAGTCGGGCACGAAGTCCTCCCCCTGTATGCTGATGCAACTGGCCTACCGTTATATCGGCTACCCATCACTGGACGTGCGATTCGCCATGAGAGGGACTACGATGCCACAGCTAATGCCCAGGACAGCGACGAGACGGAGTCTATGCTTCCCTTGTTACAGTCCATCATCGCCCGCCATCCAGAGGCTAATGCTGTATGCGCCGGTGCCATCCTCTCCACCTACCAGCGCACCCGTGTTGAGTCAATAGCACTGCGCCTAGGTCTTGTGCCCCTGGCCTATTTATGGCAATATCCAGTCTTACCACCCCCATCCGCCGCCATCTCAGCCGATACCCAATTGTTGATTGATATGGCCAATGTTGGACTAGAGGCAAGGATCATCAAGGTTGCCAGTGCTGGATTAGACGAGAACCATCTCTGGGAATGTGTGTCAAGCGAAGCAGGCTCGAGTCGTGTCAAGAACGCATTACGCAAGTTTGGCTCAGCTCAAGGTGCGGCAGCCCTAGGAGAAGGTGGCGAATTCGAGACACTTGTCCTGGACGGCCCATCTTCCGTCTTCAAGAAGAGAATTGTTATCCCGGAACAAGGGCGTAGGAGAATGCGTGAAGGAGGTGGTTGCTCATGGCTTACGTTGGGCGGTGCACAGTTAGAAGACAAGCATGATGCTGCAGCCAAACCAGCAGCTCGGATCCCCAATCTCCTCGATCCTCGCTTCAAGACGATATTTGACGACCTGCCGCAACCCACGAACGAGTTGAAAGCCGCAAAGGCTCCTGCTATTTCAAGGAGTTTGACATCAATATCCCGAGATTCAGGAACCTTCACTACTGATAGCGAGGTTCTGCGTTGGTCCGTACTTCCAGACCTGGGGTCGGGTGAAATGCCGATACAAGATGAAACCATCCAGGTCGTAGAGAAGATCAGAGATTTGGCGTCAGGGGCCGGTGTTCAACTCTCTCAGATCACAAGTACCATTGTCATCTTGAGGCGCATGTCAGACTTTCCTAAGGTTAATGGCGAATACGGCAAGATATTCACCAAGCCAAACCCACCGTCGCGAGTGACCATTTCGTGTGGTGACCTCCTGCCGCCTGGTGTGAATATCGCTATCTCCTTAGTTGCTCCTACACCTAGAACGACACATGACCGCAATGGTCTCCATGTCCAGTCCAGGTCATACTGGGCACCTGCAAACATTGGCCCCTACAGCCAGGCGATAGACGTGCCTGTGACAACTCAAGACCGGCCTACAGGTCTTCGGTGCGTTTCCATTGCCGGTCAAATACCCTTGATTCCAGCAACAATGGTCCTCCCTTCCATGCCTGAGAAGTCACATGAACTTCAAATTGTCCTATCTCTGCAACATTTGTGGCGAGTCGGCCAGGAGATGAAAATTCAGTGGTGGACGAGCTCAGTTGCTTACTTCCCTCGTGCCAACTCGTCTGAAATCCAGCGCAGCGCCCAGCTGGCAGGGTATGCTTGGAAACAAGCACACGGATCCCCGGATGAGGAGGTGGATGGTGATAACGGTCCTGATCTTTGGGACTTGAAATACAACCCTGCTTACATGTCGTTTGGTAGTGATGACAAAACAGCCCGGAAGAGCCTCCCGGACTGGGAGGCACTGACTCTACGTCAACAGAATGAGCCTGAGACTTGTATACCGCCTATGTTTGCTGCTGAAGTGGAAGAACTGCCACGGCAGGCTGCTGTGGAGTGGCACGGTCACAATGGCCTTTCAAAAATCGAAGAGGCGACTTTTTCAATATGTTCCTTTTCTGAGCTCACGCTTCCAGGATGGAACACATGGCATTCCGTCGTCACCACCACATGCGCTACGGTAATCTACAGTACAGCAGCATATTCTCATGCTGGTAGGCCTTATTCTGCTTCCCTGGACATCTTGAAGATCGATATGTGCAAAATCATGCAGGAATCGCTTCACCAACTCCACCCTCATGGGCCAGAAACGGTACAAACGAAATTAACTTTAGCGTATGCAGATGCGTCTCGAGTTGCTTCCATATGGAACAGCCCTCGAGATACATGCGAAGTGGCGCTTATTCCATGCCGGTCAATCTGGTCGTCTGATGGACAAAGTGTTGCTATTGTGGGCTTGTTTGAAACGACCATCATACGACGACCATGACTCCACGTCTGATTGTATGAATACATTTGCAACTTTAAACTGTCTTCTATGCCCAATACCCTCTCATGCACACCCAAATTTGTACAATAGGCAAAGATGTTGGGCCAAGCCAAGTCTCGGAGGCAGCTCCTTGCCTTGCAAGCTGAAACGGTGGTGTTTAACTGGTCTACAAAACACACAGCCAATACTACCCGATGTGTTGCCTCCAATTTGCACAATAATTCTATTCCGCAATATTTGTTCCTAAGCACTGACGTATTTCATGTGTTGGGGCGGATATCTGTCACCGGCAGGCGTGAATGATGCAAGTAGTGTGTCGATATCACGCAAGTCCGCCTCTGTAAGATCGATGATTGTGGCGTTCTCACGGATACGGTCAGGTTTGGTAGAGCCAGGGATGGGCACGATCGTAGGCATCCCCGGGCGGCGGGAGAGTGATAAGAGCCAGTTGATGGCGATCTGGCTCACTGTACATCCCTTCTTCTTTGCAAGGGCTTCGATATCATCAACCAGCTGGACATTCTTGCGGAAGTTGTCGCCTTGCCAGCGTGGGTGGATCTTGGCACGCATGTCATTCACTGGAAGATCCTCGACAGACCTGATCTGGCCTCCGAGGAAACCTCGTCCGAGTGGTGCTAGAATTCTGTGTCAGTGATCATGTCACTTCCCGGGATGTTGGAAAAGAGCACTTACAATAAGCAAGAACTGGGATGTCAAGTTCGCCACAAACTTCGAGGAGGCCGTTGGTCAGGGGGTCCGTGGTGAATAGGGAAAGCTCAATTTCGAGTGCAGTAATCTTGAACTTCTTTGCGGCGCTCCGGAGTGTGTTGGCGTTGAGCTCGCTACACGAAATGCCGTCAATTTTGCCATCCTTGACAGACTCGCTGATTGCTGCCAGAGTGTCTTCCTCGTAGTCAACATTGGGGTCCTTGCGGCCGATTTCGAAGGAAGCTATCCGACCAACAGGACCCAGGGTTTCGATACAATCATCTATACTGCGGCGAATGTTCTCCTTGGTCCCAAGAGGAACGTAGTTAGGGCCCAGGCCTCCCTTGATGGTGAGAACAATCCGATCAGCATCTGCTGGATACTTTTCAAGGTATCGGCGCATGAGAGCTAGTGAGTTTGCGTCAGGGGGTCCATAGAATTCTCCGCCGTTGAGCCAGTTACAACCCGAATCGAGGGCGGTGCGAATAGCGGCGAAAGCGTCCTCGTCAGGTAGAGGACGAGCAGTCAGGCCTGGGGAGTGGTTAGCAGAGTAACAATAAGAAGTTGTCGTTCATCAAGGGGGATGAGTACCCATGAGACCAAAGCCGATAGGGCCAACTTGCTTGCCGAGGATTTGGTGAACCATGTTGAGTGTGGTGCAAGTGAAAGTAATTAATGTAGGTATATAGAGAAGATGAAGGTAGATAGATATCTATCTGTTGGAGAGGATGTTGTTTGGGACGGTGTGGTGCGAATTGATATGATGAGGAAACAATGTCTCTCGAGCTACATAATCTCTGTATTTAAATAATTGACACCTCTTAAAAATCCACCTTCTTTTTCAACTCTATTGCTTCTCCATGATGCCATCGTGGTTCTCTTACACGGTTGTAAGAGCAGATTTCGGAATTAAACCGGCGAGCCAGTGTTGGTTTCCTAAATAGGAAAACGATTCGGATGCGAAATGCCGGCAGTGGAGAGTCAGATCCGGAGTTTGCGATTTCATAGACCCGAAGGACTCGGAGTTAGTTGGCTTGCTATGTGAGTATTATTATACTATGATCAGGTAGTGAGCTGTGAGTGTATGTTCCAGGCTTGATGTACGAAACCTTGTTAACTAAACTGACCAAGGTAGTATCGAATGAGGGAGGCCATTAGAGAGGTTACGGGATCGTTTAGTCAGGAGGCAGACATAGAGCATCCAGAAGAGCCATTTGATAAACTGTCCCCGTCTATCTTCATGCACAATGCAAGGAAGACAATAAATCGCAATAGTAATTACCAACATGTATAAGATGAAACACTCTTGGGAGTGTTGCAACTCGTCATAATGCGCCCGCCGCCGTAGCATGATCATACCTACTAGGTAATCAAGTATCATGTCTTCTAACCAGCAGTTTCTGTTGGAGAATTCGGTCAAAAGACTCCGATCTTTGGTAGTTTCACCGCTATAAAAAGAACCTAGGCTATCAAGGATTGGCTCAAACATGTCAAAGTGAAGGTATTCAGACCTGTCGATAGCTTTTGGTCTCACCGTCGTCATTCTGCTGCCCTAGCACCATGACGTGCTTCCGCTTAATTTGGTGTCATCCAATGGAGATACAGATCCTTCAGCCACTGAACAGTGCGGAGCGCCTGTCAACAACCCCACTGTAGGTAGGAGGCTACGGTAGTTGGGTACTGTACCAGAGCCTCGGACTAAGCTTGTCTTGACCTCAACTGTTCTTTGACTTTACAACAACCTTGTCAACGTGAGAAAACACGCTCGCAACGCTCGTCATATCGTACTAGAACTGTTCCATCTGTTGTTCCTAACGCTATATCGCACGCAGTACAGTATAGCCGCTTTCCCTTCTCGCCAGCACCCTTGACTCTCGCCAATCAATCAATCGTGCCAATCTTGTGATGGCCGAGAATGCTCTAGATGCAGAGGCCAATGCAGATTCAAATGCGAATGGCCCCGCCCCACGAGCTTCTAGTGTCGGGTTTCAACTAGGACGGCATTCATCTTCGAATGCGCGCATAAATGAGATACTTGAGGTGTGTATCCTCCTGTTCTTGTAGAGCGAGTGAGTGAGTGAGACACGGCACAGGTGATTCATAAGGTAGTGTGCAGTACAGCCACGTTCTTATGATGTTCTGTTCTTTGCATGTCATGCGGGCTATTCCTTGCAAGCCCGATAGCTCTTCAGGCTGGTACCGGTCCTGGTAGATACCAACATGCATGTGGTCGGTTGATTATCTATCTCGCCATCCGTAAGGAGATTGTCTTTGTGGCGTCTGGGAAACTACCTGCCCCCCTGCTCGACATCCAGACCTTAGCCTCCGAAAGATCATCCGAATCTCGCGTGCTCTTCTGGCTCTACTCCTCCTCATTATTCTTCTCTCTCGCTTCCTCTCAGTATCCTTCGCCTGAGTACAGTACCCCAATGTTGAGAGAGTGCTAATGAGAACGACTTTTCCTTATAACAGAACGCTCGTGAACGCGCCGAATCAATGGCTGGTCCTTCTCCTGCTCATCTCTCACCCCGGGCTGCCGGCAGTCCCATCCTTCCGCCCAACTCGTCGCTCAGGCCGAGCCCTGTCAACGAGGACAGCAGCGCCGACGAGGCTACTGGGTTCATATCTCATACGCCGCCTCTCAACTACAACTCGCTCAATGTTAGAAGTACTGCGACCTCGGCCCCACCGATCCGTAAACCATCCTTGCGCCAGCGACCATCTTCTCAACAAAACAATGGCGCTGCCCAGAACCCGGAGATGACTCAACAAGCCAATTCGGAGAGTGGGAATACATCGTGGTGGCAAACTCAGGCAGAGAAGTTTCAGTCAATAGAGTTGGAGAACAAAGGCAGCGTTGCCCGAGATCACCTTGCCATCGGTAAGCTTCACCCTTGGCACTTCGGGTTACCAATCTAACGGCCTCCAAGAACGAACATTCCTGGCATGGCTACGCACATCTCTCAGTTTTGCATCCATAGGGATAGCAGTGACACAGCTCTTTCGTCTCAACACGTCTCTCGAAAGTGAGCATGGTAATAACTCTCGGAGCAACACCCAGACGCTACGACATATGGGCAAGCCGCTTGGCACCACATTCCTCGGTATCAGTATACTGATTCTCTTCCTTGGCTACAAACGCTATTTTCAATCTCAGCACTGGGTCATGCAGGGAAAATTTCCCGCCAGTCGTGGTACAATCATGATTGTTGCGTTTGTCGCTTTGGCCATCATGGTTGTTTCTCTTGTGGTCGTCATTGCTATCCACCCGTCTGAGCATGAGCTATGATGTTTTCGACTCGTGTTGTAGTATACCCTGGCATGACTTATAGTCACTTCTAGTATTGCATTATTCGCGCTGGAGAGATAATGTTTCTGCTTATCGCAAGTGGTTTGCTTTTGATGCGGCGCATTTATGGGGGTTTGCTTGTACATCATGACTTGATACCATAGGAGTATTGGAATGCTGGACTCTGTTCGTATGATTTTGTAGGCTGCCGTATATACAAATATATGAAGTGAGGGACACCAATCACTGTCAGTCGTATTCTATAGGCAATTGGGTACGTCCGGGCTCTCATGGTAGGGAAGCATCATGACTTCGCCTGAAGTCGCTGCCAAGGTACGGAGTAGTAGTTGTCTAACAACTAACGTCAGAGCGGGTTATGGCGGGGTCCAACCATAGAAGCTCCCCACCAAACGTTGAATCCCACCTCATATTCTGCTCTTACACTTACATCTGCAACCCCACAAAGGTCTGCAACAATGGTAATCAAAAGAGAGCCAGTCGATATTCCTGCCTTTGCAACCACCCAACTCGCCCTTCTTGAACAAGAACTTCAGACAGAGATCAACGAGACAAGCACACTCATCTCCAACCACAGCCCGACAGCCCTTCAACGAGCTGGTCTTGCTCTTATAAACCTCGTTGTCTCGGGCCAGCGTACGGGTCTTGGGGGCCGAACAGTTCTTGAGCTCTCTCCGGATGCCGCCACGGGCTCGCCTGACGAACTACCTGAGCATGGCTTGCGCACTGGAGACATTGTTCTTGTCGCTGAGCAGCCGGCGGGAAGCGCCAAAAAGCGTGAAGTAAAGGACTTGGAGAAGAAGGGAGCGAGAGGTGTTGTTACCAGAGTGGGCAGAGGATGGATTGCTGTTGCGATCGATGAGGGGAAGGAAGAGGTTGGCTTCTTGGGCAGAGTATGGGCTGTCAAATTGGCAGACGAAGTGACATATAAGAGGTATGTTGAGCCATCGCCTTTATAACGGACAGCGATCACACAATTAACCATCCCCGTGAAAGAATGAACTGGGCAATGGAGAAGCTAAACAAGATGCAAGAGTCGGAATACTCTAGTTTCATCAGAGTTCTCTTCGGCTTATCCAGCCCATCGCCAGTTTCGGAAGACTTATCTAAAGATGAAACCGTGGGCAACCTCGAGTGGTTTGATCCAACGCTCAACGACTCACAAAAGAATGCAATTCGGTTCGCTTTGCTGTCTCGAGAAGTCGCATTGATTCATGGGCCTCCGGGGGTGAGTGACTTACTTATACTGAACTGAAAAACACTTGCTCACACATTTATGCGCAGACTGGCAAAACTCATACTCTAATCGAGCTGATTCTCCAGATGATCAAACTGGGTCAAAGAATTCTTGTCTGCGGGCCTTCCAACATTTCTGTTGACAACATCGTCGAGCGACTAGCTCCTCACAAGATCCCGATCCTTCGTCTGGGCCATCCCGCTCGTTTGCTGCCTTCCGTGGTTGACCACTCGCTCGACGTACTCACGCAAACATCAGAAGCGGGCACGATTGTGAAAGATATCAGGACAGAAATGGACGCCAAGCAGGCGTCTATCAAGAAGACGAAAAGCGGCAAGGAGCGCAAAGCGATCTACACTGACCTCAAAGAACTGAGAAAAGAGTTTCGTGAACGGGAACGTCGCTGTGTCAGTACACTAATCGGAGGCAGCAGGGTTGTTCTTGCAACACTGCATGGGGCAGGAGGCTATCAGTTGCGGAACGATGAGTTTGATGTTGTTATCATCGATGAGGCCAGCCAAGCCCTTGAAGCCCAGTGTTGGGTCCCTCTCGTATCTGCCAAGAAGGTTGTCTGTGCCGGTGACCATCTGCAGCTCCCGCCAACCATCAAATCGAGCAATGCAAAGGTTAAGGCGCCAGTCAAAGATGGCGCAACAGTCACAAAGGGCACCACGCTCGAGATCACCTTGTTTGACAGACTGCTGGCATTGCATGGGCCCTCTATCAAACGCATGCTAACCACACAGTATCGAATGCACGAGAGTATTATGCGGTTCCCTTCTGATGAATTATACGACTCTAAGCTGATCGCTGCTGATGCGGTGAAACATCGCCTCCTGAAAGACCTTGAATATGAGGTCCAGGACAATGAGGACACCAATGAACCTGTCATCTTCATAGACACACAAGGAGGTGAATTTCCCGAAAAGAACGAGGAAGACGGCAAGGAGACTCCTAGAAAGGGCAGAGCAGGTTTGCATGGCGACAGTAAGAGCAACGAGATGGAGGCTGCTCTGGTACAACAGCACGTGAGGCGACTTGTGGGTGCCGGGGTCCGCCCAGAAGATATAGCTGTCGTGACACCTTACAATGCCCAGGTACGTCCTAAAATGCAGAGCGAGACAGAGGTATGCTGACTGTGAGTGGACTATAAGCTCGCCATACTAGCTCCGCTAAAAGACAAATTCGCGGGCATCGAGCTCGGTAGTGTTGATGGCTTTCAAGGTCGCGAGAAAGAGGCCGTGATCGTGAGCCTCGTTCGGAGCAACTCTGAGGGCGAGGTTGGATTCCTCGGCGAGAAGCGCCGTCTTAACGGTGAGGTGACATCCCGATGCTTACCGTCATGATGATTCGGGCCATCCGGACACCAAAAGACTGGTTTGACTAATACATGTGTACTTAGTCGCAATGACACGCCCGAAGCGTTGTTTGACGGTTATCGGAGACTCGGAGACAGTTCAGAGGTAAGCGATGATGCAGTGTCTTTGGGATGGGGACTTGGACCTCGAAGCTGCAGCCCGCTGGTTTGACAAGTGCTGCGTAGATTGTTCCAACCATTCACCTGAGACGAGACATAATTAACGTGCCTGTTTCACAGGGGAAGCAGCTTCTTGAAGAAATGGATGCAGTATCTCGAAGACAACGCCGACCTGCGATACCCAGATGCATCTAGCTTAACCCACGACTAACCGGAACCGAAAGCTTTCGCCGCCTCGCTTCTAGTCGACATGCTTGTCGTCGATGTATTCAGTAGGTAGGGCAATAGGGTCTGGAACTCGTCCTAAATCTTTCGGCCGAAGTGGTTGACAACGTAGCAGCTGTCAAATCAAGACTGCCATGCTGCTTGACGCGATGAACGGGGGTTTGACCAGGACGATTGACCTCAGCTTGTCCTGAAACAGCACCTGCAGTAGCTTGCAGCTCCAACGATTGATGGCTCGGGTGACAAAGATAGAGATCATATCCGTACACACATACATACATACGTAGAAGAGCTGGCAACTGGTGCTTTCCTAGTCGGGCCAGGGCTTATTCGATTCGTGCGAGCCCATGTGTTGTTGGAGATGATTGGAAAAAGGTGAGAAAGGTGTTGGGACAGGATAGTTAGTTACTCAAGAAATGGGGTTGCGATGGAGGTCATTGTCGACATCCCGGCGATGTTTCAGGTCGCTCACTCGTTGTGGGACTGTACCGAACCATGGGGGACAATTATTCCTTGTCCGTTTCCTTCCCACTCGCGTAGACTTGGAGCACCAGGAAAAATTTGCCGAAAACAACAGAATTCATTGTTTCTGAGTAACTTAGCACCTAGGCCCCGATCACATCTACAGAATTGTTGATATAGCCATCAGGAGTCACTCTGCGTGCCCCTGAGTCTGCAAGGGTGGTAAGAAACCCCCTCAAGATAAACCCAACATTCCAATGAGTTTCTTGGAATTGAGGAAATGTCACTTTGGTTGAAGACAGTGGCAGACATTGTACGTCCCGGCTTGGCAGCGTATAGTTAACGATGAAAAAACGCCGTCGTGTCAGTTTCAGGGAACCCTAGCTGAACAGCATACGACGTCAGTTGTCAGGAAGTGTCCCTCCATAGATTTGACAGACTCTGAGATAAATAAGAGGGTTAACGATTGTCACATAGTAGATATGATCAGACTCCCCCATAATGCTGCTATTGCAGTATGATATTCATAGGAAACGGACATGCAGCTGATGAATATGTAACAAGTCGAACCAATGCTTTAATTGGTCAATAATTTGATTGGCTCCCTGTCTCTCAGACATTGCCTATTTTTTAAAACGGTTGACATGAGGTAGATAGAACCCGTCTGATCAGAGTCGATCTTGTGGAGGACGATCACCGTTTGCTGCGAGTTCCTAGTTAGCCCACCCCTGAACAGGCTGTCGCTGCGCACTGAGGACATGATATCATTGGTTGAAGCTCACGTAGAGAATGCTCAAAGGAGGAACATAGGTCTAATGCAAAAGGACACTCCAGGAAGGCGAGCATGCCCCTAGAGATGTTGAGCCATCCATCTCTAGATACTGTAGGTATCCCTGGGTATTGACTACTTATGTATAAGGTCGCATACGTCGTCGATGTCTTGGTGTAGATAGGTTTAGTATGTACGCCAACTGATGACAGGGAATGAATAGCTAGTGATGAAGTTCGAGCTGTGTGAAACTGTATCCAAGTAGTGTTGTCTCGCCTGTACATACCTTTGTAGGCACTGTATGACCTAGGTACTAACCTACCTTGGGGGATGTGGCGCTGCGCGGTTGGAGTTCAGAAGTAAGAGACTAATGGTTGCTTTTTGCGGTGGCCCTAACGCTATGCAAACAAGCCCAGTTGAGCTGGGCCGCTTAAGGTCTCGGCCGCTAAGTGATTAGAGGCTCTGTCGTGCTTCGTTAGATCGCATGGGGCCGCAGATAGCGGGAGTTCTAGTGCTTGTCCAGGCACAGATAGGTACCTACTTATCAGCAGCTGAGGACGAGATGGTCTAGAAATATGATCAAGATAATAATCGACCGAGGTTTCAAGACAAATCTGAGGCATCTTGCATGAATGATGGGCATGGCAGTATCAGCTGTGAGGGTGTCTACCATTTTCCCACGTCAGTGGATGGTCGGTTGGCCATGAGTGGTCCATCTGTAACGCCATGAGCTCGATTTTCATCTCATACTTGATACACTGTCATGATATTATTGGCTTTCATTTCCACCTTTTGCCGCTCAGGGCACCCATCTCTTGTTGTTGTTATTTAGTTACTGTAGGAGGCGGCGCGTGCCGCTCAAATTGCAACACAACCTAAGGTAGTTAATAAGCATCAATAACCACTAACGTTGGCCGAGTACTCGATTTGTCGTCTTGTTCTATTCTGAGGTAGTTACATACTGTAACATTGTAAACCTGCTCAATTCTGCTGTGCCTTTCTTGTGTGCAGACACGTTCGGCAACTACCTACCTTACCTACCTACCTAGTAGGTAGGTAAGTAGGTAGTATGTAAAGGTGGTGGAGGTACTCCATAGGCGAGAGAAACATCCATATCTACCTACTAACCCAGATACATACCTTACCTTACAGGGAGCCCTTGTCTCGACAATGCCCCGGAATGCCCTGTACCCGGCCTCGAGCCACGAGGCAAGACACCCAGATCCCAGACCGTTGAAGCCTCCAAGGCCGTTATTCGTGTTACGTCTCCAGTCAATGGAATTCAGCACTCATTCTTGGCAACGACAGTCTTGTCATCTTGATGGGCTCGTGCGTTTCGATCTTGAGGCATCACCCTTGTCTTTTCTTGTCGCTTCAACTGAAATGCCCTGTCCAGGGTGCACCAACCCGAGTCCTAGGTATGTATGCCCGTTGTTCTCAATTCTGCTTCGTCCGTCTGGTCGACAAGGGTCTGCAAGAAAGAGGGTCGCAACGACAGGTGCAGGTGAACAAGCCCCCTGTCTAGTCTAATACCAAAGAGTTCTCGAGATCGGTTCTGCTGGCTCTCAAGGCTGCTGGCTGCTGCATCACAGATGTCTCCCTCCACGCAACGTTTGGGAGCATTGGGATATCCAAACGGCTTGCCCATTCATCATCTCCCTTACCTAACCCTGATCCAATTCACCGCTCGTCTATCAGACAGACCTAGGTATCTAACCTAACTGAACCAGTGGACTGTAGGTGCTGTCCCCCCCTGTCAGGACCCTTGTAAGGCATGTCGGGCTGACAAGGGTCCCCCTTTCGTCCCTCCTTGTCATCCAAGCGTGGCATTGAACGTCTCGTCGCGCTTCAAGAACCCGTAAATGGTCCCTGTCCCGTACCATCAAGCGTGGTTTCGCATGGCGTGCGTCTCATGTCTACGTCTATGTCTATGTATCCGTAGGTATGTACGGAGTCTCTGAGCCGACATTAATAGGTGCCAGTTGCCCACCCACTCGGACAGCTCGCCCCAAGCCCATATGTACTGTACTGCTGTACGGTACTGTATGTATGCATGCATGCATTCATTTGTTTCAACCCCTCTCGTCCTTCCATTCTTCCTCCTCTCCAGTCCCTGGATTCCTGCTCGCCCTTTTCGGACGGTCCCGCGATGCCATAAGCTGTCAACTGATTAACTCCCTCCTTTCTTCTCACACTCGTTTGGCTGGCTGATTCACGCCGTGTCTTAATGCGCCCTTGAACGCAAAGAAACCAAGCTCGTCAACCGGATGATAGGCCTGGCTGCCCTTGTATAGATGAGCGCGCGGATTGTGAGCCTGTTTTACGAGCACTCCTTCTTGAACATGCGCCAGGGCATGTCATCCATCTACAGTATCTATCTCTGACCGCTTTTACTCGGGCATTCCATTCTGTTACCTTCGCTTAAGACCCTTTTGCCATATTTTTACTTCTCTATTCGATCTGCAACTTGCTGTCTTCCTTCACATCTCCAACATGAAGAAGCCGTGGAGATCAGCAGCCAGCACTGCTCCAACTGCTCAGCCTGTCGATATACAGCAGTCCAATATCCGTGGCAGGATATCTGGGCCTGTCCCTATTTCGACTTCTCTGGATGACGAGTTCCCAATTCGCAACCCAGGTACCAACATGGCTACGCCTGTCCAGGGGGAATTCAAAGAATCCCAGACCACTGAGCCCACCACGTCGCGCAACAATTTCAGATCTCCCACGTTCCCAGAGCCTCGTCAGAATCGACCTCCGGCTTTCAGGGAAGAGCCGAGGTCCTCGTTGCATGCTCGACAGCCCGGCACAATAAGTCGCTTGCAAAAGGCTGAACCGTCTAACAATGTGCGGCATTCCTTCGTCAGCGCGGACACAAGGGACAAGGAGCGTCCTCAGCGGAAGCAATCAACTCTCCGTGGCGCCTTGGGGAAGCTTTTCAATCGAAAAAAGAAATCAAGCGGCAACGACAGCTCTAACAATACTGATTCAGAAACCGGTTCCACTCCAATGCGTCCCGGGCCATACCGTCGATCAACGGGTGAAGATGGCCAAGACTCGGTGCCTAGTTTAGGTCATAGAGACAGGTCAGCTCCGAGGTCACGGACTCGACCTTTCCCAGGAGCGGAATCCAAGCGATCAGCTTCCCTGCCCATCACTGAATTTGATCGGGCCTTAAGATCCCACTCTATCCGTCCAGAAGATGTTCGCGCCATCGAGAGCGCGCGCAACTCGCTGAGCGCTGACTTTGGTCTATCGCACGCCCGGATAAGTGCAACCAGGTTGCGCGAGTACAACTTGGCCGGTCTTTCACCGCGACCTGCTAGTAGCCATGGCCGGGAGAGTCGGCAAGACCAAAGCGACGACAACGCTCACGAGATCGGCCGTGCAATCACCAGCGACCTCCCTGGTGTACGCCGAAGGTCGCGGAGCTTGTCGGGGCTACCAGATGAAAGCCACGGCCATACTCGTCGACGCAGTGATGAGATCAAATATTGGAGGGAGAGTTACGACCCGACCTTCATGTCCCCAGTGTCTTCAAACCCCGCCGGAGAAGAAGGCATCGCCATACAAGAAATCGAACAGGCCCAGCAAGTAGAAGACGCTCCGAAACAAACACAGGCAGAGCCTTTCAATTTCGGATCCTTTGCAGACATGAAGCAGGTGGGAGGCATGAAAATCACACATGCAGCAAACCTAGAAACCCGGATAAATAATCTCGAATCTCGAGTCTATCGGTTGGAGCAGGCCCTCGACCGAATGTGTGATGCTGCTCCAGGCTGGCAGTCACACCAGGGACCACCAGATCGATCTGCACCACCAATTCCGATTGAGGGTCAAGTCAACACGGATTTGCCAGATCACCAGGCTGATCGAAGCAGATGGGACCATAGGAAGAGCTTCGGTCGTTCCAACGGCCACCCAAATTGTTCAAAAGCAGGTCAGAGAGGAAGCGTGTTGCTTGATCCGCATTCTTCGGCTATTCTGGGCGACAGCAACAAAGACCGTCCCACCTCGACTGCGACAATTCGTGGTGCAACTAGTCTCCCAAGCCTTCTTAAGAACACCCCCGAGATCTTCACCATGGACCACTATACAACACTCCTTGCCCTGATTCATACTGAACGGTCAGCACGAGAAGCTCTAGAGACTCAGGTCAAGACGCTTGGCCACCAACTCAGCATCTTGTCTCATTCGGTAAACACGAATGGCGGGTTCGATCCGCCTCCGACAGCCAAATCCTTCGGTGATAGGTCTGCGTTTGACGACGACGACGACGACGATAATCTCGCGTCCTTGGCGATCATGACAAGATCGCAAAATCGACATATCGACCCCGAGGACTCGGGTATTGGAACCGGCCATGGAGACGAGAGCGAATACTCTGACACTTTTGAAACCCCTCGCGAAGAGGGACATAGCTTCGGAGCGTTCGGTGAAGATCTGGACAAGGAAGATATGGCGCAGACCAAGGCCGCACGAACCCTTTCCCTGTCACAACTCACCATGGGTCGGGGCGCCCAGAAGTCTTCACAGCAGGTTCATCGGGTGATATGATCAGTCACGTTGCACCATCGAGGCGCTCTCAAAACTGACATACCCGATTACACATGTCTCTCCTATCCAAGAATACCTGGGTACCTTCGTTGCACGATATTTGGTGACATATGACTTATGACCTCTCTACGACGACCGCCTTGTTCCTCATCACGCCACACTCATTACCTTACCGTATTTACTTGTCATATCTACTCTTTTACAACCGGCATCTCTATAGACATAGCGCAGCGCTTTGGAACGTGTGGCATGCTATTGTTTCTGCCTCTGTATTTTATATATTTCCAATTTTTTCTTTTATTCTGCATTGGATACCTACCCAGTTCTGGGTGTCACAGGTTGGCGTACTAGGAACTTTCGGGCAAAAACAGCGGCACGCCACTTTGAATTAGCGGTTTTGAAGGTCATCTTTGAGAATAATAAACCAAGAACCATGACTAGGTACTTGTTGCCACTGCCACTGCGACTGTCATTCTGGCACAAATTCATGTCTCTGTATGTCTTCTACTGCGGCGAAGGCCTATTTGCACCTGCATGCTTTGATCTACTTGACTGTTTTTGATGATTCGCATATGATTCCTATGCTCCTAAGGGTGGTGATCATCCTTTATTCCCCAGCTCCCAACCAAGGCCATGGATTTCTCGTCACCGGGTGCGAGTCTTTCATCCTGAAGCGTGTCGGCGAGACAAGTCCAGGGGTCCCTGCCGCCTCCCCATTTTAGCAGGTTCTCCTTCAACCGCTCTCCGTTTTCGCGACTGACGGCACCTCCATTCTCGCCAGCCTTGAACACAACACGCCAAACACGCTCGGCGAGGACACGGTCAAAGAGATAGCTATAGTAGGTACTTCCGTAACTATGCAGGTGGCCAAAGAATCCCTGCCAGCAAGTATTTGGCGGATCTCGAGGACCATGGGCAAAGCGAGCCTTAATATCATGGAAAACAACCGTTGAGTTAAACTCTGCGTCCCGCATAGTTGAGGCATGGTAGGCCTGATCTACCATTGCAAGAATAATCTGGTTCTCTGTTTCCAAGCCTTCGAATCGCTTAGTCAACCGGATTCTCTCAGCAACGAGTTCGTATGGTAAAGGTCGGTCCGACTTCCAGTGACGTGCAAAGAGAGACAGGACAGTAGGATCAGCAGCAAAGTGTTCCATAAGTGTCGATGGTAGCTCAGCAAAGTCGGTCGCACAACGAGTCCCAGAGACATTCTGGAAGCTAGTTCGTGCAAGAATAGAGTGAATAGCATGGCCCATCTCGTGAAACAGGGTCTCGACGGATTGGTAGGATAGCAAAGAGGGCTCCTTAGAGTTCTCAGTTGGCTGAAAATCACAGACAAGTGCAATAGTAGGCAGCTGCTTCAGTACACCGTCCGCGGAGGAAGTCTCCATGCCATCGTTTGCTGCCATCTCGGGTGATTCGAAACTGGGCCCAGTGCTGTCATAATCAGCAGCGACTTCTGCTACTTCCTCAGGGAGAATCTCCCGGGAACATCTGACTGTGAAATGTGCGGGATTGCCAGACTTTTGTGGACGATGAAACAAATCGCAGTAGAGAACAGCAATTAGTTCCCCCTTATCAGTGACAACATCAAGTCGTTTCACTTCAGGGTGCCATGTCTCACCAGAAAGAGTCTCCCGCAACACAAGACGGATACCATAAAGCCGATCAAAGAGTCTTGATAGGCCTTGTATGACAGTCCCAACAGAAAAAAATGCGTTGAGCTGATCTTCTTGCCGCTGTCTGGACCTGAGGTCAACTCTGATTTTCTCCATATAAAAATCTTTGTCCCAGGCTTGGAGTGGGACGTCTGGGAGGTTAAGTCTGTCTCGTTTCTTCAAAACCAGTTCTTGCAGTTCGGCCTGGACAACCGGTGTGTTGTTATTTCTTAGAGCAAGGAGAAACTCCATTACAGACGCAGGAGTCTTGGCCATCATGCGGTCCTTCAAGGCCATATGACCATAACTTTCGAAACCAGCAAGCTCTGCGAGCTCACCTCTTAACTTTAACATTGCCTCGAGGTACATAATAGTCTCCCGAGACGCAGTTCGTTGGGCCAAGTAGATTTCTTTGCGAGTCTCCTCGTCATGCACACTTTGAAGTGCTCCAATTGCATCTAAGCTCAGAGTGGGTAGCGTGATGTTCTGTCGTACTTTGAGCGTGGCTGCGATGCCTGGGTAGAGACCATAGAACTTATAAGCCGGAAGGGTAATTTGTTTTCTTGCTGGCTGCATTCCCTGTGCAAAAGCAGATCCTATTTCGCTGATACGCGAGGACAAATCCACAAATCTGTCTCGTGAAGCCCTTGGCAGATTTACAGCAGATTTCATGAAGTCCAACTTGAGCTGCAAAGCCACAGTTCTCTCTTCTTCTGACCACACCTTTGTAACTTCGGGCATGGATAGCGCCTGACTTAACTGATCACTGAGGCCAGTCATAGTATTAAGCTGGTTCATGTACTGATACACCATGCCCCATGCGTTGGCAGCCGCTTCCTGGAACCGGCTATCTGGATGCGTCATGCGAACGAAATCTGCGAGGTCTAGTACACGGCATAATAGGTCACTAAGCCGGTCAAGGTCGCGGACCACCGCACGATACTCATGTACGGAGGATGCACTGAGGACTTTATTAACGATATTTTTTGCCCGTTCGAGGTTCTTCTGAGCGAACTGTTGGAAGCCATCGGGGCTGGTGAGGTATCGGTTCTTGAAGAGACCTTGGCTCTTCTTCAAGCTGAACTTGGGGAAAGTTCTGCCCGTGGGGGCGTCGAATAAGTTGCGTAAAACAGTATCATCGTGATTCGTGCTCGCGGTATGATCGACCGGTGTGCTCGGGGAGATAACCTGGGCTACTGCGGAGGCAATAGAGTTCCATCGCCGTTGTGGAGGCCTAGTCGTATGTCGAACACATCTATTACAGATCCAGAGGCGATTGCCCCTCGAACTCAACATTATAAATATGCAGGTAAGAAGATCGAACCCATGAATGATCCAGCGGCAATTGAAGTGATGATCCTGTAATCTCTCTCAATGGCGGGGGAAAGTAGCGGAAATTGGAATGAAAACACGGCTGGGATAAGATATCCTAGGTAGGTAGGTATGCTTAATATTCTTTACTCTAGATCGAGAATCAAAGATATCCGAGGAAGACTTTCAGAAGCGACTTTCCTGCTTTGTCGGGCTTTCCGGCTTCGGATCCGTCCCCTGTCGCCTTCCTTGTTTTTAGCAGGGCATTTGCCCATACCTAGTAGCCTAGGTAAGTACCTAATATAGGTTGCCTTCCTGCACTGAGATTGGAAATCTTAGTCATCCCGTCAAGGCTGGACCCTGAATGGTCCAATAGAGCCTCCGTCCTAGATTTTCCGACAGTGGGTGATTGTGCTCACGAGCATCCGACGTCCATCTTGAATTCGCGTGACGTCTTTCTCACCCACTCGTCAATTGAGCACAATATGGCTTCACGAGTGGTGTTCTCGCGGGTCAGTAATATCTTCTAGCCTCAGATAAACTCCCTCATGCTAATTGATCTGTATAGCGCTCCCTGGCACCGCTGGCGGCCATGGCCCTCGGCGGCATGGCACTGGCTCCGGCTACTGTTTTGGCCGAAGGTCCCAGCGACTTCAAGGTTTGTCATGGAGCATCAACGGACTTGAATAATTTTCCTAATAGCCCCATAGCGAAAGCCCATCTACGACGATTACGATATCCCGACAGCAAATCCCGCACCTGTAACACCACCACCCGTTGCTGCGACACCCATTGAGCCAGTCGACAATGAGGAGAGGCATCACTCGCCTACTCCTACTGAGCGGCTGGCCGTCCATATTGGTAGAGGTCGCCTGGCTTTGTATAAGTACGCAGTAGCTGCTGAGAACAAGGTCAACGAGACCATGGATTCGGCCTTTAATCTCGAGCAATCCTTCACCAGTACCATCGCTTCACTGGCTCCCTCCCGTGAAAGCGGCGAGCAACTTATGCCAGGTGCCATTTACGTTCTGGTTGCTGCTATGGCCGGCAGTATCATTACCCGCAATCGCAGCATTATCCTCCGCGCTTCGCTCCCCCTCGCCCTGGGTATTGGCGCTGGCTGGACCGTTCTCCCTGTCACCATGCGCAACATCTCCGACCTGACCTGGAAGTACGAGCAGAGGTTCCCTGTTATTGCCGAGTCTCACGTCCGCCTGCGCGAGAGTATCGCCAACAGCGTCAGCTTTGCAAAGGCGCATAGCCAGGTTGGCGTCCGTTATGTAGACGAAAAAGTGACAGATGCTCGAGAGGCTGTTGAGGGCTGGGTCCAGAAGGGCAAATAAAGGATTTCAAAAAGTGAGATGATATGAGATGTACTATTAAATAGAGTTCCCAAAAACTGTTCATTTGTATCAATGGCTGGTTTTTAGCGCCAGCTACCAATATCTGTATGTATTTTGAATAGGCTGGGCTTCCTTGCCTTTTCTATTCACGAAAAAGAAAACAATCCTGGCCGTCGTTTCTCTATTATATCTTCGTGACCTAATGATGCGGTAGCTTTCTATGTGCTCTGTTCCCAAGCTCTTGTCCTCTGAGCCAGTGTCCTTAACTCCATGTAATGCGATCCCAAGGTTTCCAACTCAACCGTACGCCGCTTGTCGTTCGACCACCTTTGTGCCGTCCAGCTGACCCTTCTCCTAGACAGCCGTTGCAACTGGTGGAGGTTCGGATGTCTTCACCTGCTTCACGGGTCTGTTATCAGACATTCTCCGCTTGCGCTTATGTTCATTTTCTTCTTCTGACTTCACCGGCAGTGAATTAGCCTGTGCGTTGGCCCTCTTTGCAGCCTTCTTTGCGGCCTTCTCTGCAGCTTTCCCTTGCAGGGGCTGATCCAGCCCTCGTTTGCTATCTATGATACGAGCGGACTCGAGGTGTTTTTCAAGGGATAGTGCCTCGCAGATGCTCTTGTAATTCTTGGACTGGTTCATTGGCTGGTAAGATTTTGATTTTCCAGGGACCATGTTTGAGAGCAGGAACTTGGTGTTACCGAACCGGTTGTCGACATCGATCGCAGTCTTCACATAATGATCGACAACCTCTTCCCAAGATGCCAGTCCGCCATCTGCTATACTCCTGAAGCAGCTTGGGTTCTTCTCAGCCGCGACTGCAATCATCGCACCGTCCGCACCGAACTCTTTGGCCAGCTGGAGACCTTGGTCCCTGTTCTCAACGTCGCCGTTCATCAAGCAGGCAACACCATACTCATGGCAGACCTCTGCAATCATAGAGAGTTGCCCTCTAATAGCCCGCTCTCTGGGTCTCATAGGTGTCGTCCGGCAATGGATTGTTAGTCCTGTGATGCCTGTCGCACAAAGACAGCGGACGAGCGCCTCTGTTTCCGCTGCAGTGTCGAGGAGTCTGATCTTAACGCTTATCCCAATCTCAAATTCAGGGGTAATGTTCTTAACGAGAGCTTCAAGAATAGCGCACAGTTTATCTGGAGTTTTGAGAAGAGCGGCACCCATTCCTCCGCTAGTGCTGAAGGGCTTTGGGCAACCAGCGTTGACATCGATGCCGGCAACATCTGCGGCCACCAGCCTAGCGGCTGCTACTGCACGATCGGGATCCGATGTACCGATTTGGAAGATAAGCTTGTCCTTTTCAACCTCTGGCAGCATTCTGTAAATAATGCTCTCCTTGGCATCCGGAGGGGGGTCCTTCTGGCCATGGGATGAGAGACGATACCACTCTATCGTTTTTGAGTCTTCATCAAATCGACGAGAAGTTCCAATCATAGAATAATCCACAGTTTCAGGACCTGTCGGTTGAAGTTAGAAAATGACTTCTTGACGTATTTTTGCTATGCATCTCACCCCATACAAGATCTGCGCCATACTTGAGAGCCAAAAGTCTTGATGGAAGCTCTCCTGAGCGAACCATAGGCGCAAGAACAACCTTGCCACGGTAATCTACACCCCGTCGGGGAATGGGTACTCTCTTGACTTCTGTAGCCATGGTTCGTCGAATTATCTGCTTGAGCATGCCTGCCTGGTTGGCAACCGTTTACATCCTTCTTTTGGATAGTGACTAGCCCGTATAAATTCTTCACAAAATGTGGAATTGAGGCGATTTTTGTTAGTCATCAATATGCTTTCTTATCGATAAGATCACATAGCCAATTCCTGGATACCTACTAACCTTAGCAACGTAGATAACTACCTAGGTAAGGCTTAACCTGAACCTAGGACTGATGAGAACGATAATCGAAATAGTAAGAGACTTTCGTGGAATAAAATAAATGATGCCTACCTAATGTTCTTCGACACATGGACTATCAAATATATCTCGACGGTGGACCATCGCCTGTACCTAAAGTCATACATACATACCTAGGTATTTATCTCTTTACGTGTTTCAAGCGAGTTTAGTATGAAGAAAGCTTAACTTTGACCAAGGTATTTATTCCATACACAAACATACAGACGCGGACACAAACCTCACGGCCAAGTCTGATAGGTTGGGAGACAAATTAATTTTATTTGACGTTTGCTTGGTCTTGGATAAGACTCCACCAAGTTGGAATTACATATCTGCATTCATACCAACCAATTATTACTTAGTATCGCGGTTTCTTTGACAATGCAAGATCACTTCAGACACCATGCCATCGATGCATGCACTGTGACAGGGAGCATGGAGCACACTCCTGCTGGGCATAATAAGCTTTGTGGACACGGACTGCACACAATACGAGGTCTAAAAAGAGAACCGCCTCGGCTCGGAGTGACGCTTGGAGAGCTGCTATTTATTGTCCCGGAGAATTTGGGAAGCTAGCGATACACGAGAACTGCATGCGAACAAGCTACTAAATATGGAGAGGAAACAAGTGAGCGGCTGGGACACGAAATGAATTAGTACGATATTGCCATGGCTCCCATTCACTTCATGATCTCATCATGCCTTGGATCAATACTTGAAACACAGCCATAACTTTCCTGCAACTCACATACTTATGCATGCACAGGGTCATTCATTGTCTGTATTCGCAGCCTGAAGCTCAACCTTATTATAGGCCGCAGTCATCCCCATAGTATGCATGCATAGGTGTCCCTCACCTACGAAAGTCCCATATAGTAATTAGTGGCAAGTCTCTAAGAAACGACCAGAACTCGAGGAAGAAACGGATATGTATCCTACACAGTAGAGGGGCCTCCAAGAGCCTAGCCCCACGTTCCATTCAAGCACCCGCCTGAGATGCTAACCTCAGTACAGCACTAGCCTCTACTGCATGTAGTACTCCGTAGTCAACAAGTATGAGTGTACTTGCTGTAAGGATTTGATTCAGAGCCCGCAAGACCTACCCTGAGCTAAGCTAGTATAGGCAGACAGGATCCGATTCGAGAGACTTGATGAGGAGAAACACTAGGGGTAGATAAGAATGTTCCCCAAGACGAAATAACAGTGAGATATTCTGATAAGCGAAGGGAGTAGGGGACATCGTGAGAGTTGCGACATGTCCAGTCGAGCTTTAGTGGGTAAATGCAACTCCATTACTCTATACCAGACATTGGACATTCCGATGTTCTGGACGGTGGAACAACGGGCGACGGCCGTAGCCGATAGTTTGAGGGGACGTGTGTGTTTCAGCCCGGCACTCACAAGCCACCATTGCGCACTTATCCCTAGAGGTTTAGGGGATTCGATCCTCGAACTTTCCGGACAAAGCCCTATTCGTCCTTCAGACACGAGGGAGGCTACCGAATCGGGAGAGGGCAGATCTGCTACAGCCACGTACTTGTATTAGAATCTTCACGAGGGAAACGGTCTCGTCATCACTCTCGGCACAACAATGAACGGCTTGCGCAACCACAGGTCGATCTACCACTAACACGGTCGACACCAAGAGCCTAGTTAATGAGTGTGAGTGGAGGCTGATGAGCCTGGAGTGGATGGGGAAATCGAATTAAGGGTCTCGTTCTGCACCTTCACAATCTCCAGCATCCAGGATATAACATGATGGCTCTGAAGGGGGAGCCATTATTTGTATGTTACTACATAATTATATCGATGTGCCAAAGCTTCGTCATTGTAAGATCTCGTTCATTATTAGGTAAGTACTACCTATGCGGTACGGAGAACACGGCAAAGATTGACCGGAGCTGACACTATCGAAGTATCTTGTCCTACGGCATTGGCGAGAGAATACCTCGACAGTCTAAACATATCTTAGTACCTATTAACCCAACGTTGGTGATCCCCAAACTTTACGTTTGCGAAGTGCGTTAGATAACTCGTGTACTGCAATTGTCGGGTTGATGATGAATGTTCGCCATGGATCTTGATTTGGCTGTTGCCAGGTAACTTGGTCTTGACTTGGCCGGGCCCAACCAGGGATCACTCACTTGCTGCCCTGTGATGTTGATCCCTGTGACTCTGAAACTCCCCTGGATCATCGCTCATGGGGACTTCAGTAAGTCAAGCACACATACCCGGCCTGTCACAAATTCACATCCCCTCTCTTTTCTGACCTCATCTTTCTATTTGCCCTCTGATCTGTTCCATCGTCTACTCCGTACAGTACTTTGTCTTTAGTTTTTTTTTGGTGTTGAGTCGGCATTGTTAGAGCCTACTCCTTTTACTAGATTCCCTATCGACTACCAATCAGCCACATCGCTTTCTCATCCACTTCGTTATATGCAATTCGCCCTATACGACAGAGGAGCTGCTCGCCAGACCAAGTACGAGGAAATAAGGTAGGAAGGGAAGAAAAGACCCTTTCTTGGCACATTCTCCCTCTACCATTCATCCTTGTTCAGCCCATCCCTGTTGGTGCTAACCCCTGCCCGTAACTGGAGCCTGAGTTGGTGCCCTGGCGACAAAGGAGAATTGCCTGTGCACTTGACTTGAGCCGGAGCGTAGCGTAGGGAATAGCGCAGCGCAAACGCAGTAGGTACACACGGTCTCATCCTGGGCTGAGGGTGTTTTCCCATCTGCCCAATGTTCTACTGTATGTAACATTCAAGCACAGAGGGTGGTTGTACATACACACGTACAAAGATTGGATTGGCCATTGCGTGTCTGATCTCTACGAATCTGGTGCACTTCCTTTTTTCCCTTTCCCACCTACCTCAGTTAATATTCTCGGTTCTTGTTCGATCTGGAAGCCTGCATCAAAGCAGCACACGACGCCTCACCTCCATCTTCCCCGCCATATCTACACCACCCGCCGTTGCCAACAGCTAGGTACCTTACCTTAGCTCACTTGCACCTCAACTCCGCCCACGATTGCTTATCGCAGATATCCCCTAACTCTCGGCGACCCCTTTGTCAGACTCGCCACAAAGAATTCATCAACGATACCGCCCATCCTGCTTTGACCTTTGGCCGACCGTCAAGCGCCACGCAGAACCGCCCGCCTACATCCCCACATGTCCGACAGTTGATCCTCGTGTTGCCAGAAACAAGCCTGCCTCATTGGACGACTCCACTATCTCTACTGCTCCGGTGCCGTCCTGTAATCGTTCCAGCAGAGGTGACAGCGACCAGGAACCACGTCTCTCCGTTCCTGCGAAGACATAGGCTTTCTGTGCTTACTATCCTCAACTCAACTCTTAGTTTCTCCTCTTTGGGTCAATGTCGGTGTGCTGAACCTTTCGCTTCCCTTCCGCATTCTATCCCCCATGGAGAACGACATACCTACCATCCAGGTCCCTGATGGGCGATCTTCGAGGAGAGACCGCCTTATGGGCAAGCTGTTTGGTGCCAAAGACCGCAAAGGTGAAGAAGCGCGGTCCGCTGCCAATGTCGAATCATTCCTCCACAGCTCCTCGGACAACCTAACAATCACAACCCCTCCCCCGCCTCCCCCGCCGTCGTCGCTTCCAAAGCTGGCCAAGCTCGATACCACATCAATCTCTCGTTATCCTCAGGCTTTAGGACTTAATCATGCAGCCCAGCAAAACCGTCCTCTCGTCGCAGGTCGACCTGATACTACAAAGTCACCGAGACGAAGCCCACGGCCCAACAAGAAAGGTCTGACGGTGAGGTTTGATGATACTGCCCCCGAGATAATCGGCGAAGGAGGTGACGAGTCTGAGATACCTACTCACGAGATCTCGAAGCGCAAAGTAGCCCGTACCAAGCAACTTCCGCAAGTATCACAACCACTACAGCCTCCTGCTCATCGCAGAGCCCCAATGCCACCAGGACGACCCCCTCCTCCTGATTCGGCTGCTTCAGGCTCACCCGTAGACGATTTCCGACCACAGCCATTGTCTCGAACCCAAACAGGCTTCTCGTCAATTTACACACCCGATTCCGACGAAGAGTCTGAGGCTGGACCTGACCATAATTCTAAATCAGACGAGCTGGTCTCACCTGTATCTGCGCAGCAGCACTCACTTAGCCCAGGAAGACCAATAGGCGCGAGGTTTTTAGGTCCAGCAGTGAGACAAGATGAGAATAGGAGGTCATATATCGAGATTCATTCTGCGCAGCAGCGAGAGGCAGAAGGCAGGGCCTTTGCTGAAGCTGCTCGAGTAGCCAGTGCCACCTCTGCATCCTCACACAATTGGGACGATCCCCATTCCGCCACGCCTCTTTCGTCTTCTCCAGTTGAATCACGAAGACGAGGGCCTCCATCTCCCGAAGCTCAGGTCTCGAAACCGAGCCTCGAGTACAGCCCTGCAGCTTCTCTCCATTCCAACTCATCCTCGTACTCTCCTCCCGCGCCCCCAGCTGCAGTTCCAGCCTCTGCTCCTAGCTTATCTGGGTCACCGTCTGGGGCTCAAACTCCAGCCCCCAATGCGGTTTCTGCAACCTCTACTCCAACCTCAGAAGTCAACCAATTGTCAAGGCAACCGAGCATCGCACCGCAGCGTGCTCCCCCCATGATGGCGTCTAGAGCATTGTCTGTAAGGGTCGCTGACGGTACTTCTGCGGCTGCCGAGCAAGCCCTCGAGACATTCACCTCCAGGACAAGCCATCTTTTTGAGCTCTTTCGCCTCCATGCGGAATCCGTGAAGCCTCTGTCGACCTGTTCATTGATTGAATTCGGCCGTGGCGCACTATGGTGGTTTCTCAAAGGTCGCATGGGTTTGGAGGTTGCAATCAGGGAAAGGCCCAATTCTCCTCAGGGCCAGATGCAAAACGACAGGGATCGCCAGCAGGCATATGCTAATCTGGCCAAAGCATTCTGGCTTTGCGAGCTTGTAATTCCAGAAATTGCACAAGCGCAGGGTATTGAAATTGATCCCGAAGTCGACGACGTGAGCACGAGTCTGGTCTCGGCGCTTAAGAAGCTGGCCATGTCTATGAAACGTAACGGCTTCTTGCCCCCTGAAGATGCATTCTTACCACAGAGCATAGACAAGTCGATATGGGTTGAGTACCCACCTCTGAGCCAAGATATGATTGCTCTTCTTTCTGGCAACTGGGCTTCGGGTCTCACAGCGATGACAAGTCCGATGTCTAAGTTGAGGCTTCTTGATTCTCTCCCCGTGGGCGATACTACCGATAACTTCAACTATGGCAGAGTGCCAGCTGATGCCTATCTTATGGAACAAGGTCATGAAGACCAAAAACTTTACTTTCCGTGTTTGCTCTCCATGGTTCGTCCGCAGAAGTCTACCGGGCTTGTTTTCATCCTCGCCAGTCAGAACGGCCACGTACAGCTTGTCATCCAAGAGAACAAGAACGTTGGTCCGATCTGGGATGATGTGCGATGGCGAAAGGAAACATGCACCGTCGACATTCGATTACGACGTGGCTTCATGTTGACCATTCAACTCGTTCAGCAAGATTTCAGAACACTGTGGAACATGTACGATTTTGGAAGCAAGGTCAACAACTCCCTTTATCCACGAAGCGATGAGAGCATGGTATTCAGGTCAACATTGCGGTCGTTCCAGGTCATGGATGCAGACCCCAACTATCGTCAATTCCCCAAAGAGCCAACACCATATTGTGAGATCTCGCTTTTTGAGAAGCTTTATAAGGAGAACGGCCCCGCAGCTACCCGTACATGGCATCTTGGTTTCCGAATCGCGGTGGTGACTGGACCAAAGACAAGGACACTGAGTGGTGTTCAACATGTGTATTCTCCAGCTCAACCTGTCCAATTCGGATTCTTTCGCGGTGATGGCGATGCTCCGTCTTTGGCTATCAAGTATGAGAATGGCAAATCCAAGGGTCGCATGGTGATGGTGTTTAGTGATGACAAGGCAAGAATCAAGTTTCACTCGATTCTTACCGGAACAGCTCTGGATCATGACGAGAAGATTTACTCAGACGTGCCACTCAAGAACTTCTCTGTGGCTCAAAGTCTCCGTGAGCCCCTGGGTATGGCCCCTTTTAGTCGCATGCCTTGGAAGGCCGTGAGAGTGGTCAATGATGAGTATGGCGGAGAGATGCCCCCGACGGTGCTGGCCGATCACCTCAAGGTTGTAATAGACTACCAGAATGGTAATGTTGCTGATCGCATCAATGTGGCGCCCGGAGAGTTACGTGTTAGGCTGGAAGTGAGCAACGCTAAAGTCTTTCGAGTCCTTCGGCAACCACAAAAAGACATGACTATCTCGGTTTCTGAAGCGCAGGTGCCGAAAGAGCTTCCCAGGAACATGTCTGATGCATTGCAGCTGCTGCGACACAACCAAACGATCCGAACGTTCGAGTTCAATAACTTGAAAGACCTGCACGATTTCCAATATGCAATGACAGGGTTCGAGGTGATCTTTGATGCCCTTGCAGTCACATTTGCCATCCAGCGACGTCGTATGGTTGTACCAATTCACAAAAAATGGGAAGCAGGATACACCCGAATCCAGGTTATACGACAGGAAGACAAACAGTTACAGCTGCTGGCCTTCTTCGAGGACTTCCATCACGGCCACTGCATGAACTTCCTCTTGAAGGGGACCGACGTTTATGAAAGTGTACAGCGAAGTAGTAAATGCGGTATCAAGTTTGTTGACGCCAAGTTCCCTCTACCACGACTACCAGCAGACAAAGACGGCGATTACGACGACATGGCATTTGTCTGCCTCGACCTCCCAGATTTACCAGGCGAGCATGATGATATTTCCATTTTGTTTGAGAACGAGTCAGGTCAGTGAATATAGTGAATAACGAACGACTTGGACAATGCTGACAATGAATAGACCGAGACGCGTTGGCACAGTGCTTACCAGCATCAATTAAAGGTTCAAAAAAGAAATGAACTGTCATTGAAGAGCATGGCCATGAGACGCATGCGTTTCTGAAATCGAACGAAAGGCCGAGATGAGATTCTTTATACCCAGAACGGAACTGCCAATGAGTAAGGGATATGGCGGCAGGTCGACTGCCGCCAGGAAGACAAATCGGAGGTCCGGGACACCACAAGGGTCCGAAACCCGCACCTGATGGAACAGCTAGAGCAACAGGCCGATTTAGACCGGTACTCCCAGACGACGGAGACTTCGAGAAGCCGAAATCGCGAGAACGAAAGGAGCTGGGTTTGTATATGGGCTATACTTGAAATAAAGCCCCAAGCAAATCTGGAATGTTTGATGGGTCTGCTCGAATACGATAATGCCTCATTTTGATCTGGTCGGAAGTGCCGGCCTCGGTGAATCATCGCCTGAAGCAAGCCGCAGTGCTTTTGTTCTATTCTATTCTATTTTATTTTATGTGGGAATGCTCTATCATATCATTGAATACCAAGAGGAGGGGGAGTCGGAACCAGAGGTAGATAGACCACTCCACGAGTAGATGTATCATCCATTATGGCTTGGATGGTATCGAGAAATAGAGCAACCAAGAGCAGGCCATAGGTACTCTTATGGACTGGGTATGCAAGCAGTCAGTCGCTAGAGACAACAATATTAAAATACTGTCGACGAATTATGCTGCACCGTTAGGAGGCTTTTAGTTACTGCATCCACCTAAGCCTGGGGGAGCCTCAGCCTTAAGAAGAAAGGGCCTAGAGGGACCCGGGCCGAGTGGGATCGAGGCTTGATAGCCATCGTCGTGATTGGGTCAGGCGTTTCGTATAGCTACAATACGAGGATATCTAAGGTACTAACTTACCTTACTTACTAGCAAGTACCTACCCAAGGCAGGGTCTTGACATGTGAGATGGCAGCCATTTGGCTATTTAATCGCTCACCCACTTATACGGTGAGCGCGCTGATTATCTATAATTTACGAATATCTTTAATGAACCAACGTTCTGAAAGCAACCACTCCTTCTTTGGGTCAGTAGGTACCTGTTAGATCTCCCTCCCTCCAGTGCAGTGTGGATGATATCATTCATTGTGGTACAGAGTACAGTCAGCACTGATTCGATTGCGTGAAGTTTCCGCTAGGCTGGAATGGTCGGTGTGTGTGAGCTCAGGGCTCTGACGTAGTTCAAGCTAAGCTCCTTGTTAGCTCCAATGAGGTTGAGCTAGTGAGCGACACCAGAAATTAGAATATTCATCAACTCCTATGCCACAATCTGTTACGACAGGCACTATCTGTAGTTCAGAGGGACATACCCATATTGACTCTACCTAGTATACGGGTAGGGAATTATACAAACACAAAGATCCCATGACAAATTCCATTTGGGACATGTTTATTCTTCAGGGTTTTTCCTTGGCAGTCCCGTCAGGGCAGACGTCAGCCCCCACTTCCTGGTCAACGCAAAGACAATCCTTCTCCATCGCGGGGCAGATCTGACGGATTGGTTCATGGAAATGATTGGATCTTTATTACCTACCTACTACTAGGTACCTAGGCACCTACTGTCCACTGTACTGCTGATTATTCTCGATGCCTGCTCAGACAGTTGATGCCACCACTTGCCATTACGACCTCCACTACGGAGTACCTAATGCTAATCTGCCTTGGAAGGTGTTCACAAACGTGATCCTTTCAACGCCCATCCTCCCCTGGCGTCACTCTGGCCACTTCAACGACCGTTTTTGTCAATACCGGGCCATCCGTTCCGTCATTGCCATACCCTAGCTATTGCCCTCTTCTCTCCCTACCTGCCCAGATATCTAATCTTTGGTGACTGACTGCCTCGCCGTTTCTTAATATCTTTTTCTCCCCCCCAATCCAACCCGATTCAATTCAATAGCACCCGCTCAACTCGGCTTTATGCTCCATAGCGATTATTCTCACTTCGTCACCTCTGTTGAACCACCGCTCGCAAACGATATCGCTATTTCTCAAGCTCCACTTGAGCTCGAGCTCTCTGACCGTTGTGACTTCCGGTCTACTACATCGTATAAAGGCCCCCGCACCCAGCCCAACAAAGCTCGAATTGCGGCTCTGATAAAGGACTGTCGTACTGTACGTTGTTCACCTGGTTGTATCTCGTACCGACATTCTTTGAGAGCCTCAGCAAACGAAATCGTCCGCAAACCAACGTCCCTAGGCAGCAGCTTGTAGCAGCAAGACACAATGGTCATGGGTCTCGTCTCTCATGGTCGCCGCAGGACCGGCAGCACCGCCAGTGAGTTTGCCTATCCTCTTTCTAGTTCTATAAAAGAATAGGAACCCCTTGTGACGGCTTCAATGTGCAATCAACCCCGTGGAATTTTCCGCTCGCTACACTGAATTTGCGTTGGTGTCTCCCTTGTTCAAGACGTCACCTCGAGGCTGCAGTACCGGCATAAGTATTGGTAGCTTGGAGCTCTAGTGAAGGACGGCCCCTCTGTTCTGTTCTGTTCTGTTCTCTATTCGGTTCAAGCGCTCACTCACCCACATCCTTTCACATTGGATCCCCACTCAGCAAATCCGAATCCTCCGTCCCTGTCCCTATCCCTGACCTTGTAGTTATTGATCGCAGTTCTGTTCTTGCCCCTCCCAAATCTGCACCCCTCCCAAATCCCATATATTTTTCTTGGGAAAAACTATCTTTTTTTTCTTCTTTTTGCTTCTTGGCTGCTGAAGAGTCGCTATGTTGACAAACTGGTTCTCTCAACCTGCAGGCACTCGCTCCTCTACCGATGACCCTCGTGGTCCCGACGCTGAGGATGACACCCTAGTGATGGAGCCCGATCAGGGCAATGGTGAGCCCCTCCTTCGTTACAGGTTGCGTCGACTTTCGCAGTAACGGTGCGATTGCGACTCAAACCAACCACCTCTGCCTTTCGACCTTGGACTGACTATCGTGATGTATTCAAGTCCTCTCCCATATTATCTCTCAACTGCGACCCGGGGCCGATCTGAGTCGTGTCGTTCTTCCCACCTTCATTCTCGAACCCCGCAGTATGCTCGAGCGCATCACGAAGTGAATTCCCCTGTCTAAGTCATGAAAATCAGAGGTTAACTTGTTGACTGCAGCTTCATGTGCCATCCTGAAATGCTCCTTCAGATTCCATCAATAGACGACCCCGTCAAGCGCTTTGTATCCGTAGTCAAGTTCTACCTCAGTGGTTGGCATATTCGTCCTCCGTGAGTTTGTGCTTGTTGTTGATGTCGATGCGCCGGTTACTGACAACCTGTAGAGGCGTCAAGAAACCCCTGAACCCTATCCTGGGCGAGATCTTCACCTGCTACTGGGACTTTGAGGATGGAAAGCGCGCATATTACATCTCTGAACAGACTTCCCACCACCCACCCAAGTCGAGTTACTTCTACATGGCCCCAGACCACCACATTCGTATTGACGGAACACTTAAGCCTCGAAGCCGTTTCCTGGGAAATTCTGCCGCTAGTCTGATGGAAGGTATTGCATTTCTGAGTTTGCTGAACCGCGGAAAGGACGCCGCAAAAGGGGAGCAATAGTATGTTGGCCCAACGCACTCAACTCTTGCATGGTTATGTGGCTCTGGAGTGCATATTTCCTCGTATATACTCTAACAGGATGCAGTATTCTCACCCAACCCAACATGTATGCCCGAGGCATTCTCTTCGGCAAAATGAAGTACGAGCTTGGCGATCATAGCTTTGTCCGATGCCCTGAACTCGACCTGGTTGCTGATGTCGACTTCAAAACAAAAGGCTGGGTCGGTGGTACTTACAATGCCATTGGCGGAGTGATCAAGCGGGAGAGCACTGGCGAGGTCTTGTTTGAGCTCTCTGGTCTCTGGAGTGAGGAGATGTACATCAAAGACATGACGGTTGGTACGCCTATTTACGACCCAGGTTCATTTTTAGCTGATATGATTAGACTGGCCATCGAGAGATGTTCTTCAACGCTCTGAAATCAAAGCCCTCACCACCAACCGTTCGACCAATCGAGGAGCAAGAGGAACGAGAGTCTCAGCGACTATGGGACAAGACGGCCAGAGCTGTCAAGGACCGCAACCATGAACTTGCCACGGACGAGAAGACCAAAATCGAAGACCGACAACGTGAAGAAGCTGCCCAACGAGCACAGGAAAACATCGAGTGGCACCCACGACTATTCAGGAGAGTCCAAGGTGGTCCTGGTGGACTGGAAGAAGGCGAAGAAGATCTGGAATGGGTCATTAATGCTAATATGTAAGTGCTGGCAAACTCATGTAGTTGGCATTTCACTAACTCGTGTCAAGTGACCATGCTGCGACACCCGAGAAGCAAGCTGAGCAAATTATGGCAATCTATCCCATCGTCAAAGGACAAAAATCGAAGCAACGAAACGTCATCCCTCCGCACAGCCCTTCTGCTAAGCCTACGCAAACAGCATCAGCTCAACCGGTAGAGAATCATATCGACGACAACCTCATCAACTTTGGCGAGATATCTCCGCCTGCTAAGCCGGATCAGACAACCTCTTCTGAACAAGCAACAAAGCAATCAGAGATCCAATGCTTGCTCAGCTCCACAGGAAAGAAAGCCGACGGGCCGCTGATTGACTTCACAAACGATCTGAAAAAGGACCTACCGTCTGCCACACAACAATAAAACGCGATTAAGAAATGAACATCGGTTATCTCTTAGATATGGAACGAGGCAGTGAGGACTGACCTGGCCTTGGAACAGTTGGACTAAGACGGAAGCAGGGGACAGGCAGGCTATATCAACATCGGCGCGCATCGGGATTAGTTATACATGGGGTTTGCCCCCATTCTCCGTGGGTTTACAAAGAGTCAGAAGGGTTCTGACAACGGCCTCCGCCAGGTGACTACTGCAATATTCATTTTGAGATATATTTGATGAAGGGAGGGGTATCCGTAATGGTTGAGTGGCCCAAGAATCCTTACATAAAAACTATTAGAACAAATCCCCAGCCCCTATAACGCCGTGACCGTGCCATCCGTGTCGCATTTCTTCCCATCGAAGGCCCTTCACCAGTCAGTACCAGCGTACAAGCCGCTAGTAGCGACGTCTTGTGGGTTCAGGTGTAGGTGAGCGAGACGCGCTCTTCTCATCACGACCACGCTCCTTTAGCCACTTCTTTGTGCTCAAAGTCAGATCGCGATCGAGTTCTTCGCTAGGGTTCTTTCGGTGGATGAAGTTGCAGAACCCTCCTCGAACACAACCTTCTCCAGAGTTAAGTCGGCAACAAGCCTCGCGGAAGTCGGTGACAGGGCTTAATTCGCAGTATATCGGGCGCGCAGCATACCATCGACTGTTGAGCTCATCACAAGCCTTCTGAGCTGACTCTTCGTACTTGAAGCGGGCGTAGACGTTGCCGATCAAGTCTATTCTAAGTTAGAATCGGAAGACTACAGAGAGTTTGAGAAAGAGGACGACTTACGATCATTGTTGTTGTCGCAAACAACAAGCTCCTCTAGTTCACCGTATTTGCAAAGCTCACACCAGATATCCTCGTAGAAGGCGTCGAAGTGGTTCTGTAGTTGAGAAGGATTCATTCGATTTTTGGGATCGTAAGCCGGATTCTGGTAGAGGTTGGGCATCAGGATCGTCTGACTGTAGGAAGGCTTGACGTGTTTTCGCGAGCAACGATCGCCATGACGACAAGCACCGATTTTCTACGAAGGCGCGGACAGAGTCAGTAATCTTGGACTTGCGACTGAGACGCGTTTCAGGGACTTACGAAGTAGAAAGAGCAGTTGACCTTGTCAAGCTCTGTACCGAAGATTGAAGCAAGAAAATTGGCCATTGTTGCAGTTCTGGTGGACAGTAGACAAGTGAGGCGACAGCGAGTTGATAAAGGCTTGGAAAGGAATTGAGATCGAATATGGAAATGCATTGCAGGCGTCGAAGATGCTTGTCGAGGTACGTACCGTCTCACGTGCAATGGAAGAATCCAGCCTTCTGTTCTGTGGCTTGATAAGCCTCGTCGCCACAGATCCAACACCTGACTAAAAGCTAGAGCTATTCTTCTGACAGGGTTGATTCAATTGGTACCCTTCCCATCAGCCTGAGACGCAAGCCTCTCCTGAAGAGCTCCGAGAAGCTAATGTCCAAGTTAGTGTGGAGAGCTTCCCCAAACAGTTTCTGGCAATTGGTTTAATTTCGACAGGGTCTTTGTTTAGGACCTTAGGTAGTTAAGGTTAAGGGGACGAAACGCAACACAATCGCAGCCAAGGTGATATCCTGCTCCTATACTCGCAACCATACGACATAACTACAGTCTGATCGCCGAACTCACCCATGAAACATATACAATTCCTTATTTGATATGCATCGTCGGGCAATAATAACAACATCATAACGTCTTTGTTGTCCACTCTCTCTCTCTTTTTGTTTACCCCGACCATGGATCAAGCAGACATCCCCGCGCTGCTGGCGCGAATGGCGAGTGATGAAGATGCTTCGCGTAAGATGGCAGTATTTAAACTGCAAAACTCGATTAATGATCCAGCATTTGCCGACGTTTTCATATCCTCGGGCGGTCTAGTCGTCCTCCGTCGACTCATCATGACATCTGCTGGCAACACCCTCGCATACTCTCTACAAAGTCTTACCCGATTGCTGGAAGTTGATATGGGATGGGATATATTTGAGGGCCCAACTGCAAGCGATCTCGTCGAGCGTGTCGTCGAAATGATCGTTACAAACCCTCTTGTCAACATCCTCAGAGGAGCCATGTCTATCTTAGTCGCACTTGTTGGCCATTCCCAGTCTTCCAACCAAAGTGATGTCGCGAACCGAACACCAGGAACCTTTGGCTTCCGCGCCCTGAAACCCGCCGTGGCTGTGCACCCGAACTTCTTCGAGCTGGTTATACAGCAGCTGCAGAGCGCAGATCATGCCCTGTGTGCCAATGCACTGATGTTGATCAACGCCCTGATCCGAGACGCCGTATCGGGCGAGAGTACAACAAATGGTGGAAAGGCTAACGCAGGCTCAGGAGAGGACTGGGCCAAGTTCATCAAGCGGTTACAAGACTTGGGGCTGATCAAGGCAGTTCACAGGCTCATGCAGAGTTCTGCGCTTCAGGACCTGGCACATCCCATGCTGGAGTTTCAAACGCTGACCAAAATTCTGTTGAGGAAGTGGCGCGAAGTCGATGTTGATCTCGAGCGACCGGAGCACCGAAGAGCTCTCAAGGGACTTCATCTGGCGAGTGCACCCGAGCGAGCTCACGTAAACGGACATTCCCCGGGACAAGAGTCGCACGAGGCTCCAGGGAAGAAGGGCAGCAGGCGTCACAATCCAGAAAAATGGAGGAGACTGGGATTCGAGACAGAGAGTCCCGCACAGGAGTTCGATATGACTGGCTTCTTGGGTATGATGGACCTAACCGACTACGTCCGCAGGAATGAGGATGGATTTCAGAAGTTGCTGCTCGAACAGGCGGGGAAGCCTACACCTGAGCGCTGCCCCGTGGCCAGGGCCAGTTTCGCTGTGACGATGATACTGTACGACCACTTCGACGTGGACAAGACGGATCTGGATGATGTCAGGGGCTACCAGTTATTGGAGGCCAAAGATCACGACAGATTATTCAGACCCCTACTACTTCAGTGGTCTCGGCTACACACTGCCGGCTTGTATGCCTTTTTCCGTGTCTGGAAGCTCACTGGCGCGGAACAGGGCGACTTCGAAAAGGTGGTCGAGCTGGTTAGAATTCTTATCGACTGCGTTGTCGGGGGGGCTACAAGGACCAAGGATGTGGCCGAGGTGGAAGAAGAGATGCAGGAGTACGACGTACCGCGACTACGGGAGCAGCAAATGGGCCTGTTGGAAATGTCGTTTGAGAGCACATGGGGTCAGCACCTCCAACAAGTGAGAGAAGAGTTGAAACAAGAGGCTCTGCAATTCGTCAAGGAGCAGCGAATTCGATGCCTCCTACAAGGATCTTGGTTCTCAAAGCCGACGCCTAAGCGAGACAACGGCGCAGTGAAGCACAGACTATTCACACCCACTCCTTGGCGATATGCGAAACTCTCTCATAACCGACGTTATCTACACTACGCCGACTTTGAAGAAAAGACAGTCACGGCACCCAGCTTGGATTCATTGGGTGAAAAGGTCGATCTCAGTACTATCAGTTCTGTTGTATCCAATGTTTCGGCACCCAACGAAGACACCCGGAGCACCATGAGTGATTTGATGGGTAAGGATACAACCCCCAAGACAACAACCAAGATTACCGTCTACAGTTTCGTAAACGCAACGGAGGCGGCAAGGGGAACGGATAGCAAGGAGCAGCCCATATTTACTTTGTGGCCACTGAGCCACAGCCTGGCCTCGGAATGGCTGGACGGACTCTTGATGCTCCTGAACCAAGCACCAATAACCGCGGAGACCAACAAGCTTGTGAATCTGGTGAGCGAGTACGGGCTCAAGATCCGACTATTGAACGTCCGAATGGACACGGCATTTGACGGCCCGGAGCCCGGAGCTGGAGTGATACCGAGCCGGGATGGTCTTGATGAGGATTACTTTTTTGAGGTGTGAGCGCGAAAGGTGGTCGAGTATGTTGTTTTCTCTTTTGTCATGTTCGTTTGTGTTTGGCGATTCATAAATATACCCCATATCGTTGCGTGGCAAGGCCAATAGAGACAGGCATAGCGAGCGTTGTTTTGACAAGCTCAATAAAGCTGGAAGAAGAACATATCAGACATAGGTGAGGCATTAACTTCGGGCATGTTGCTGAATATTTTATGCCTTATCATGATGATGGATAGCATAGCATCTGGATTGCTCATTACTTTGTTTACACATATCCTAGAATATGATAATTTAACATATGGCCTATGCACAAGTAGGAACTTGACAAATTAATTTATAGCATGAGAAAAGTTCATGATGGCATGCACATGTTGATACGAAGCTGGGGCTTCTTTTTGATCTTGTTGTAAACTTTGCATACTAACTCTAAGGCCTCGAGTTCCGAGGAAAAGGACCTCATCTTGATTCTCAGATGGCGGTCACGCATGCAACGATGATCAGTTCTAGTGGAGGGGAGGGATTGAGTGGTTTAGAACGGTTCGGCTTCAGGCCGATTCGGAAACAAGCCCAGGAAGCGGTCCGGGGGGGTACGGGGGTACGGGGGTCGGCAATGTATTAAATGGGTCCTGCTCCGTAGCTGGGCTAGGAGCAAGTCTAGATGAAGGATCTGACAAGGGCTGGAAGACTACGGCTACCTAGGTATCAGTACAAAGGGCTGGTATTGGTTATTCTTTCTGTCTTTCTTTGTGAGATACCGACTTAAAAGCATGCCAAAACCGCAAATTCAGTCTCAATCCTTTGCTCAACATTGGAGAGCCAGGACGGCAGTACATACATGTAAAAGGCAAGGTGGAGCTGGCTTGGGCAGCTCGGAACGGTTTTCAATGGAGCTTCGAGGTTGGAGTGGCAGAGTGGCAGAGTGGCATGCATTGGGTGGATCTACAGATAGATCGTGGATCATGATGGTTGGATCGTGTAACGATACAATGGAGAGAGATTCAATCCTGCTGAAGTGGACTGGTCTGATATGGCCTGAGTTGTATTGTATATGGATGTTATCTGTAAAACTGTGAGTGTCACCTCTGGTAAGGTAGGCTAATAGAATGATGGATACTTAAGTACCTTGAGTTTTACTCATAGCACAGTTAGAGAAGTATTACAGTCCTTTGTCTGTAAAAAGTACTGAATGCCTAATAATGTAATAAACTTGATAACGACCAAGACCAACTTGCCAGAAAACCTTAGCAGTCTAGGTACTAGGTACTCCGATACCAAGTTAACTAGTTGTTCCATCCAGAGGAACAACGAGAAAGATGCTGATGAGGCACACATCAGTAGCGGTGACGCCTCGTCTTCCACTTGGCTTGCTGCAACTGGTGTCGCGTGCATAAGCGTGAGGCCCCTCGCTCTGCTCTGCATTTGCGTTGTTTGGAGAGGAGCAGGAAAAAAAGTTACAACCCGGTTTTTAGCTGTACGAGCTACAAGCAAGCTCCCGGAATGGCCAAGTCCCCCATTGAATCCCAGCGGAAGAGGAAAGGAGAGAGGATTGCGGTGTGCAATTCCATCCAATGCTGATCGTGTGGTGCGTGATTGGGCTCTTTTGTTTATTTATTTTTTGTTCTTGGGTAGTTCAAGGTAAGGTATCAAGAGTGAAGCAAGAAAAATGCGGAGCTACCTAGGTATAGTAGCTCTTTGTATTTAGTTTTCCTTCTTCCCTCGTCTTTCCTCTCCCTCTCCCTCTCCCTTCTTCTTCTCTTCTAGGTCAGTCATGGATATGGCCCTCCTCCAATAAAACCTAATCTGTTTGGGTTGGAGAGGACAAGACGACAAGAATTGAGCTCAAACGTACTCGTCGAGCCTCTCTTCTCTTTCGGAGGGGAGAAGAGGTATTGTCGCGAGCTGCCAGCCCAGTTTGAAACTGGCTGGAGATCAGCAATTTTTACTGGTTCATCTCCCTGACCGAGTGTTTCGTACACATCGAATTCCTTCCATCACCGCCTCATCCTTCTTCACCTTCACCAGTCGCCTTTGGGGCAGATCTCATTCAGAGGTACGTATCTTTTTGAAACATCCCTTTAGCTGTGGAGACCAGTCAGTCTTGGCCCCCTGAAGCCTCAAGACTGAAGCCCCGAAGCGAGGAAGCCAAAACTGACAAGAGACGCGCCCCTCCAGCAAATCACGTCTCGGAGAAAAACAAGATTTGTCTCCTAAAAAATACAGCCAATATTATCGGTAATCTGGACAGTACCAGTTTATCACTGGATATTGCAGTACTCGGTACAGGACAACAAATTATTGCCTACCTCCCTTACCTACTACCTACCTACCTAGGTAGTACCTACTAAACTACCCCTTCTCCCAACATCGCAGTGCAATTAATCTTGCAACATTCCGTTCATTCTTGGACCCAAAGCCTTTTCAAAATCGCTGATAAAACTGCGTCTCGGTATGTTTGCCCCCTTTTAACCCAGGTACCAAAGTTATCCTTTTTGGCAGCTTGTGGCGTCCCCTTTGAATTAGCCTGCGCCTCGTATCCCATCCCCTTGACATGTGTTATTTCTCCCTGCCAGCTTGTCCTCAATTTTTCTCTGCTGCCTGAATCTGCATTCATTATCACTTTCTTTGCGCTAACTTCTGATTTCTTCACCCAGCTCATCACCAGAGTATCCATTCTTTCACATTGAACACGCAATTGACTTTCGTCACTCGTCCGGATCGATAATTCTGTTGCCTGCGCTCCGAGGCTATAAAAGCATCCACTCGATTCACCAGGTTGTCTATACTCTTTCCACGCCACAACATCAATCCCTTTCTACGAGAGTTGATCGCACGAATCAGTCATCATGTCTCGCATTCAGATCCCTCTCGACGTTATCACGTCCCGCCTCAACTTTGGCGATCGCTTCCAGGGCCTTCGATCTGGTCCCCTCAGCGGCCGCTTCTCAAACTTGCGACCCGTTGGCGAGTTTCTCGACTTCAAGCGTCTCTCTAAGCCTGCCAACTTTGTTGAGATGCAGTCACGCGTCAACTACAACCTGAGCCACTACTCCAGCAACTATGCTGTTATCTTTGTTATGCTGAGCATTTACGCCTTGCTCACAAACTGGTTGCTGCTCTTCGACATCATCCTTGTAGTTGTCGGCATGTGGTTCATTGGCAAGCTCGATGGCCATGACCTCGAGATTGGCACTTTCCGTGCTTCTTGTTCGCAGCTTTATACTGCACTCGTTTGCGTCGCCGTTCCTCTGGGTCTGATTGCTTCACCTTTCACTACCCTGCTCTGGCTCATTGGCGCATCAGGCGTGACCATCCTCGGTCACGCCGCATTTTTGGACAAGCCCATCGATGAGGCTTTTTCCGGGGAGGCGGTCTAGGTGGTCGGCCGCAATCTCCCGAATTCGCGCCCCAATGGGGAAGACCATCGAGGCGCAGTCGGAGGAGAACAGACGGGGACTCTGCGTCTCGCGGGCGTCAAGGAAGAGACGTTCGTGTGGAGGAGTTGGATTCAGATGAGGATGCACGGGGTGTTGGTGCCAGCTCAGGTACCCGCTTTGCTAGCGATTCTCTTCGATTTACGGGAATAGATTTGGGTAATCGAGAACGGGGCTTGGTACCCAGGGGTGATTATCGGGATTCGGAGGATTCGGAGGATGACAGTGAGAGCAGTGAGGATGAGGAGTTTGAACAGTATCTTGCCGAACTGGCTGTTCGTGATCGGGAGGAAGCCCTGGTCCAGTCGGCAATGCACAGAATCGAGCGTGCAAAGGCCAAGGGAAAAACAGATGTTGATCTCAATGAGGAAGAAATGGGTGCTCTGGAGCGACGGCGAAAGAGGGACGAGGCAGCGAAGAAGAAGAAGAGCGGCAAGAAACGTAAAGACCAGCGAGTCGCAGTGCCTCTTACCCAACTGGAGCCGTCATCGCGCAAAAAGAAAGCACCCCCAGTCTCTAGTCAACCACGTACACAGTCGCGAGCCCGGCAATCTTCTTTTAACAGCAACCTTACCGAGGATCAAGACCGTTTGTCACGACCTTCCATGGGCTATTTCCCGCCCCCAGCGACAGCCGGCCGACCACGCTCAGGGACCTCGTCACAAAGACCTCAAAGTCGAGTTAGGGCCCCTTCTAATAGTCGTCAGCCTTCTGATAGCTCAGTGATTGTTCGTCGGGGTAGGAACTCGAGTCAAGCTCCCCTCGATCCCTTTCAGTTCCAGGTTCCAGGCGCCCAGGCCTCTAGTCCAGCTGGATCATGGAGACAATTCTCAGGGGCTCAGCGTTCATCACGGGGATCCCCTCAAATCAACGGGTCAAGCGAGGAAGAGAGCGAGAGCGACGATGAGTCTGATGAGGAAAGAGAAGCATCAGTAGAGACGACATCTAGCGACGATGTTGGCAGTGGAGCTCAGATTGTCGTTGAGGAATCATCTCCTGAGCCTTCTAAGCCCGGGCCAGTCAGGAGGAACCCACCTCGTACTTATGCTTCATCATCCACGTCCAAGCGAAAGCCCGCGGCGAATGGTGGGCGAAGGAAAAAATAAGGAGTTATAATGCTAGACTAAAGGAGAAGACTATCGCCCTGTTCCGGAAAATCCACGTCTCTATTCAGTATTTGTAGACTACCTATCAATAGGTATATCCATCCATCTCTTAACCTTTGTTGTTGAACATGGCCAAGTTAAAAACATTGTGTAAAAAAAGCACTTCACATGAAAAGGGGGGGTCGTTCGAATTGAAGCCTGAGCCACGCTACCACAGCCACTGACCCGTTGAGCTGGCAGTTGTAGCCTACCTACCTGAGGTACGGAGCCAGGGCGCCTTGTAGTCCTTATGTGGGCTAGCCTCCCAGGTACCTACCTACCCAAGGTTGGACAGTTCAGGACAAGTATCCACAGGCTACATTCGAGCATCCCTCGGCTCTGGCCGACCTTACCCCTGTAATAAGTCGCCAACTGGGCATGCCGAGGACAGCCCAGCTCAGCAACAGCTTAAACGTGACGAATTAAGTCACGACCCCAGACCAGCCGTACCTTCGATCATCCCCAACTCCGACTCCAACTCCGACTTCAGAGATCTCGCCCAAGCCCTTTGAACTCATAGCGTTTCTAAAGTCCTCGCTGCATCATCACTCCGCCTGGGCCTGATATCGCATTCAGCCAAAGCAATGCCATCGTCGTCATCAAACTCAGCCGCTGTGTCGCGAAGTGCAAGTCGACGACTGATAAAGGAGTTGGATACATGGAGCACAGAGCAAAAGGAAGAGAAGGGCATCGAACGTCTTGGACCTGTCAACGAGGGCGACTTGATGGAGTGGGAAGCCGTTATCAATGGACGAGATATAGGCCACGGCTACGATGGTCAGCTATCAGCTCTTGATTTTGCTATCTTCACCTACTAACATCTTGCAGGGGGCCGTTGGCTCATCAATATTTCCATCCCATCGACTTACCCCCTCGCACCACCAAAGATGACATTCGTCACGCCCATTGTTCACCCGAATATTGCCCTTCAAACTGGCGAGATCTGTCTCGACCTGCTCAAGGACGCATGGACACCTGCGTATAGTGTCTTGGAGTCTGTTCGAGCCGTGCGCATGTTGCTGGGCTGCCCTGAGACTGATAGCCCACTTAATGTGGACGTTGCGGCCTTGTTGCGCTCCGGCGATGTGCTTGGTACGAGGAAGCTAGTCGAGTTTTGGTGTCAGGATTCTGATGGGCGATATGAGGGGCCCTGAAACGTTGGCTATATATGGAGTTTGCACCGGTTGAAGATGGAGGATATGCTTGAATTTAGGTGGCACAATATGGAGTTTTTGGTTCGTATGGAAGGCTTATTGATATACCTGGTTAAGAAGTTGGATGCCAGATTGGGCTTACGGATGTTCATGAGTTTATTGTTCGAGCGGCATATCTCAGTAATAACATTGCAAATACGACCTCGATTTGAGGTGGGCAACAAAAATTCACGCGAGGAACAACTTATTTGAGAATGACCTCAAAACTTGTATTTGAACAGCCAAACACGCGCACTTGCAGATACCGATCTAAGGTATTCCATGATTCTCACTCCACTTTCGCAATTGCATGCCCGAATGTTCTTACAGAAATTTGTAAGCCAATACAATATGCATGTCTTTAACAAGGCGTTGAATTAGCTTCCCTGAAGCTATTGCCCTGTTTTTCGAGGCTTCCATTCCCCTCTGTTTTTAAATAAATCTTCAGAGGATGCACTACTAAACGCCATGACCTGTACCCGCCCAAATTGAATCGTGATTTGCCCAACAATAGCTATTAAACAACTATTTAAGGTCCTAATCCCAAAGCAGCATGCTTGTCTTCTTGATAAGACCTGGAAAACAGGGGCCGCAAAAGGAGATGGATCATGTTGCCTCGTGAAGGCGTGGCAACGTTATTCGTTATAGTGATAGACCTGTCGTAGAAAGTCATTAGTGCCAAATGTTGTTTGCAACAGAGAAAAGACTGACCTTGTAATTGGGCAGGCCATATGGTTGCCAGCCTAATCGCTTGGCCATTTTGGCGAATCCCTCAGTCTCTATAAGATGGTAGAAGGGGAAGGGAGGGAACATGGCACCATCGCGGTGCACATCTGCCTTGACAAGAAGGGCAGTACCTCCAACTCCATCAAGTGGGATGACCAGGTTACGGTCACCGCCCTCAACTGCCAGGTATGCCATAAGCATTCGATATGTTGGCATTTCGGCGTAGCCCTCGAGAAGAATTTCGTCGGGTCCCATCTTGGCAGCGAGTGCCAGCGCTGTTTCGCTGTCTTGCCAGCTGTTAAAATCATATGGCCGCTCAGCCATTTGCTTATGTTCCTCGTCGTAATATCGTTGGAAGCAGTTTGGGACAATGAGCGGCTTATCGAACGACGCGAGATCCTGGATCAGGGTTGTGGGAGTCTCAATGATGTCAGCATCTAGCCACAGGACCCAGGAGGTATCGGGTCCGAGAGTCGTGAACAGTAGTGAATTCCGGGCCTTCGACATAACCTCGCGACGGGCCTTCTGGTTTTTAAGCTTGTGGCGCTCAGCTTCATCCTGCGAAACAATAGCAGGATCAAAATCCTGACGAAGAATGATGATGCTCTTGAATCTGTCGCCTTCACGGCCATGCTTCTGCGTCTTGTGGATGTGTTCTTGGAGTTCGGTGGTGGCTTGGTTACCCTCCTTGGTCTTGGGTAGGATGAACCCCAACGTGATAAGTTCATGAGGATAAGTCAAGCGCAAAAGATTATCCCAGTAGCCGGGATAGAATCGAGACATGGGGGTCAGGATGAGGACATTTTCTCGGTTCGCGATGGGCGAAGTCGTAATGGTCACATTGTTAAGGTTGTAGTGCACAACGGGTGGTGGCTTGAGCGGTACGCCAGATCGGGATTTTGACTTTCGGTACGGTGAAGTCGGCGGCGAGAGATGATGTTCTGCAGTTATGGACTCGAATCGGCGAGCGGTTGCGGATTTGCCCGACGGGGAGACGAGGAAGACGACGATGAAGATGCACAGGATCGCTCCGAGCGCGAGGGTCAAGGGATTCGTCTTCTTGAGACGAACCGCCCCCATGGGTCGGGCCATGAGAGTTGTATTAATGCGCCTGAGAGGCGGCCAAGTGTTCGAGTATGCCAGAGAGTGCGACAGCACCAGCTATCGCGAGGAGGTCGAGGGCATCAAATTAAATGTTGAAGCTGTTTCAAGATGCGCCGCAAGGGACAGCCCAGGAATAAGCGATAGGGGTGTTCGATAGATTCGTACAAACGGTGGAATCCTCAATTATAGCCTTTGAAGAGGCAAAAGATAGACAAGAGAAAAAGAAGAAACGGCCGTGGCAGATGAGACCGAGCGAAGGGGTAATATGACAGGAATACGAAGTGGTTCTCTGGCCTCCAAAGGGATAATTAACTGAAGACACAGCGACTGAAGGGTTCAGTTGGCTGAGTCCCCAGAACAGGTCTAGCGCTGAAACCCGTCCCATCGGTGAATCCCAGTAACACTCACCTAGGAACCTAGGTAGGTACCTACCTTATGTAATAAGTTTAGTTAGTACCTTGGGTGGGCACCCATGCAGATGCAAGATACTTGTGATTTGGAGGCTCGGAGAGACCTTGACTCTGGAAAGTATCATCGTATTTGAGGGCTGAGGCCATAATTCGTTTATTCCTTTAGGATTATCTCAAGGTCAAGCTCAGTGCGAAATCGAGGTTTTACATACTCCAGCCAAGGCCTTCTCGTAGATCTCTCCAGTGAAGTGACGTTTAAAAAGAGCCCGGCTTGGTCGAGGCCCTTCGGCAATGGTCCTGTTCTGGTCAGCCTGACGGTATGATGCTTGATAAAGAATTACTAGCAGTCATATTTGCGAGTCCCTTAACAATGGAAAACTCGGTCCTGTTCGACTGTCCGAAACCCAATAATATCATTAACTACCTAAGGGCCCCAAGGTAGCTAAGTCAAGTAGACCATGCTTCCTCCCTCGTATTGTTGCACTAATAATATCCGTAGAGGCTCCACCACAATTCAACGCCCAGATTGTGGCTTGAAGCCTTGATTTGTGGCACCCACCCATGACATCCAATCTATCCTTCGCATGTGTGAAGACAACTTTGGCCCAACTTTGTCAAGCAACACAGCCTCTCCCCTTCAATTTCAACCTCAACTTACCGGATTCGTCGCGGATTCTGCCAAGCTTCGCAGCAAATATACGCAAACATGGCTGATAAGATGGATCGCGGCCTCGACGAGATCATCGCTGATACTGTACGTCTTTCTCACCTCCCTCCTATCCTTTGATACCGCCTCCCGCAGTACATGACATGAACGCGCCCCCGTCTCGCATCAACCAACCCAGGCTGACTTTTCTTTTTCGCAGCGCGCCAATCGATCTCGCAACCACCGTGGCCAAGGTCGCCGACGTGAACCCCGTAATGACTACCCTCGCGATGGTGTTAGAAAGGTTTGTTTTTCCTCATTAGGCAACTCAGCCTTCTTCATGAGTCTTTGTTGACGTCGGCGGTGCAGGTTGACTTCCCTCGCCCTCCAATGATGCCAACTCGACCTGTACAACCCTCCTCGCAACTCGTCCTTTCGGTGCTCGGGGCTTTTGTCGATTGAACCGCTTTCCACTCTGAAAATCCATTGCTGACCAGAGCGTCCCTCCCACTTGCAGTCCGTTCGCGATGATTCACGAAACCTTGATAGGTCGGTAGAAGTCTTGCCTTCCTTACTCCTCGCGCTTGCTAACCATACACAGCGAATGGGTCCATGACCGATTCGAAGAGAACAGTAATACTTGAAAACCTTTCTTACCCAGGACTCCCTTTTAACACCTATCCAGACAATCGCCGAGCTCCTGCTCCTCGCCGCCGCCGCGAATCCCCAGACCAGTGAGTCGCACCTATCAACAATCGCGAACTCCCTAACCTAGTGCACAATAGGGAGTCCAAGGGCGCCAAGCTCAGAGTTGACAACATTCACTATGACCTCACTGAGGAAGACTTGGATGTAGGTGGATCACATGGTTGGAATTACTGCACAGCAGCTCACAGGCGTATAGGAGCTATTTCGAAGAATTGGCCCAGTTGTTCGCCTGCAGCTACGGTACGACCGCGCTGGGCGATCAGAGGGTACTGCTTACGTGACGTACGAACTGAAGGAGGATGCTCAGGAGGCGGTCAAGCAGTTTGATGGTGCCAATGCCAATGGTGAGTGAAAATCCCGCTTGCCGAGATGTGCAACTTAACTAACAGAAATTAGGTCAACCCATTCGATTGACTCTACTACCCTCGCGAAACCCATTTGATACCGCCGTTATGCCCGGCCGTCCACTGGCAGAGCGAATCTCGAGTCCGGGGGAACGAAGATCCCATTCCCCCCATCGCCGGTATGATGATGACGACGCTGCCCGCAGAGGAATCGATAGATATGTTCCCGGTCAGGGTCCTCGCCGCAGCCCAATGCCTAGACAGGGTGGTCGGGGCCGAGGTCAGGGTCGTCGTCCTGGAGCTAGACGCGATGGCAGGGATGGGGCCAGAGATCAGGAGGGCGGACGTGGCGGACGAGGCAACACTCGCGGAAAGAAGACACAGGAGGAGCTGGATGCAGAGATGGCAGACTACTTTGGCGGCGGTGACAACGCGCAGGCCGCAGAACCTGCTGGCCAGCAGAATGCACCCACTGCTCAAACACAGGCACCTGCGCAGGCTCAAGCTCAAGCTGCGACTGACGATATTGACATGATCGAGTAGCTTTGCTGTCATGATCCTCGACATTGGTATCTGTCATGTTCACAACTATGTACACCACCAGAATGTTTAGCGCCTTACACCTGAAATCCCACCTTCGAAGTTGATAATAATAATTTGGTCGCCTTTAGTGAAATAGCCCAAATGAAAAGAGAGGGCATCAACTCCCTTGCGTGTTACGCCGGCTCCATGCATATGATAGTGATCCCTGTCATTGTTAGTAACGCTGCGAATGAATTCCAAAAAGGAAAAGAAATTCGTGGCAGGTTGCCTACCCCTGTGAAGCCCAGGTTTCGGCCTGTGACGAGGCCGTTGAAGGACATGTCAACATTGACGCTCATGTTGAAGCTGATACTGTTCCTGTTGCTCGGTCTTTGCTGTGGTCCATTGATGTTGTGTCCATGCAATGTTGTCTGCTGGTTGACAGTTCTGGTCCCTCGCATCATGCCTCCATTGTTCTGTGTTGATACCCAATGAGTAGTTTCGCTTCTTGTCTGGGTGATTGTGAATGGCGACCCAGGGGTTGTTTTGACAGCTCCTCGATCTGTTACTCTCCTCGATAGTTGCCGAGGAGGCAGCTCGTCCACGCTACCTTCTGAGTCTGAGTCCGAGGAGTCTGAGTCTGATGTGTCTTCTTCGTCGGATGATAGATATACACTCTCGGCATCGTCGGTATCTTTGTCCGATGACGAATCAACTCTTTTCTGCTTCTGCTTTGGTTGATATGTCTTTACTGGAACTGTCGTATCAGCTTCTTCGATTTCGTCTGGCTGCCGAGGGGTTGAGGCTGGAATGGTCCCTGTCTTCTTGTCGTTGGGTTTGTCTTGTGATGATCTGGTAGTTCTGGATGAGGATGCTGATGCAGTGTGATGTTGATGTTGAGGAGAAGAGAACATAATGGGCTGTGGGCTGAGGTTATCGACGCTTTGGAAACGATCTACAAACTCGTTGTGTTTTGGTCGATAATGAATAGGTAGGTAGTTTGAATTACAAGTTTCGATTCTATGTAATCATTTATCTCCAGTGACAGTCTTAATCTATGGCCTTGACAGCCTGTCAAAGGTTCGTCATCATGTGCTTTATGTCTACAGAGGCGAAGCGAATCGGGCCATGGATGGTTCCCCGCGACATCAGAAACAGGGTGGGATCCTTGAAGAGTGACGTCGACCTTGACCACAAGAAAATGAACGACTTGTCGCTGCACAGTACAGACAGGCTTCGGTTCGTTTTGTCGTATCATTCGAAGTCATTCCATTTCCCAGTAGCGTAGCCAGGCTGATGATTTGAAAACTGTCGTGAGCTTATACATTTGCTAATCCAATGACCTGCACCTATTTACTAATATACAGATGGCATGAATGCCCATACCTAGAGTGGACTGTGTACTAAACCCGAGTCATAGCGCCCGTTGGAGATGACGGCGGGGATATCACTAGATAGGTTAGTAGCTATCGCTTGCAACTATACCTTAATTCATCCTCAGTTGATCGATCGATGCCTCTCTTACAGGTATGAAATGGAAAACAAAGCACTGTATTGAAAGCCCTGCACTTATGTCGCTCTCCCAACTTGGGCACTTTTCTACATATACGTAATAACCAGACGTTCTCGAATCTCGATTCAGTGTAAGCAGATCTCCCGTCGTAACATGAGTGCCTACAATATGCCCTGTAGTATTCAAGTAAAGTTGGCAAAACGCCTGTTCTATCTGACAACCCATTTGGCGAGGTCGGTAATCATTTGACTTGGGCCACGCCGTGTGCATTCATCGTGGAAAATGACTCTTGAGAGTCGGGTTCTCTCCATGGAGAAGAAATGCTTCAACTGATATTAGCATATCTCTCACTAGAGACAAAACCCAACATGTTGCTTGTCAGCCTGTCCACTAGACTACCTTAGATTAATGTCAGCTCCGCCAAAGAGCAGCAGTATATTTCATTGATAATTATTTATGCTTAAAGCAAATGGCTTTCGCCCTTCGTTCATCACGGGAACGTCATTAAAAAACCTTCAACATCTCAATTCACTAAGGATCAGTAAATTTGTACTCTTATGTTTTTGTAGGGAGTAACTCACTTACCCTAGTTCCCCGCGTCAACCTACCTCCATCACGTATTTACCTCAAGTCAACGCATAACGCCCAACTTGAATTGATTATCAACATAACATGTCAGCTATCGTCGGATCTCTGCCTAAAATCGGACTATTGTCCATTGGCGATATGGGAGCCGGTATTGCAAAACTACTAGTTGCCAACGGTTTCACTGTTGCAACTAACATCTCTGGCAGAAGGTAACTGATCGATCAAGCAAGGAGGTTGAAATGTCTGCTAACGGTTCCTCCAGCAAAGATACCATCGAGCGAGCTCGGGGTGCAGAAGTTGAGCTCCTCGAGTCTGATGTTGATCTGGTCAAACAGAGTTCCGTTATACTCTCCATTGTGCCGCCTAAAGACGCAGAGGCAACAGCCACTCGTATTACAGATGCATTAGCAGGCTTAGGCACTACGAGAGAGATTTACTTTGTCGATCTCAATGCTGTTGCACCTTCGACGGTCAAGGCCATTGCGGCATCTGTTAAGAGATCAAATCTGCCTATACGATTCGTTGACGGAAGCATTCTTGGGCATCCTCCCAAGAAGTCGTCTACTGAAGCCGCAACAGAATCATCAAGCAGTAACGATTCTTCTGACTGGTACCGTCCTAGCATTCCTATATCAGGCTCCGATGGTTTCAGCTCGCTCCCTTTCGGAAAGAAACTGATGTCTGTTCTCAACATGAAGCAAATCTCTCCTGATATCGGCGCTGCGAGTGGCCTCAAAATGTGCTTTGCTTCCCTTTCAAAGGGATTTACCGCTATTGCGACCCAATCATTCACGACGGCACATAATCTTGGCATCTTAGACGCTCTCAAAGATGAGATTGGCACATTTTATCCAGCAACGCTTGCCAACGCTGAAAAGAGCGTCCCCGGCATGCCACCCAAGGCGTATCGCTGGGTGCGAGAGATGGAGGAGATTGCCCTCACTTTCAATGAGGAATCAGGCTGGGATAAAAAGATGTTTATGGGTGCCGCGAGTGTCTATAAGGATATTGCGGAGAATGAAGTACTCGGAAACGAGAAGATAGGCAAGAGAAAGAGGGGGACGACACTGGATGATGTCGCCGCCGCCGCGGCGGAAGGATTGCACAAGAAGCAAAGGCCACAATAGACAGACGCAAGTAGAATACTACTCACATACACATACATCTATATCTTGCCGTTGGGGGAGGGGGGGTAACTTGTACATTCCTATTATACATACGACAACCACCAGTGAAGACCATCAACTCCGTGCTGACCTATACGACATATATTCGAGAGTTGGGCACGTTGAGCTTCCAGTCGTTGTTGAACCCGGGTTTTGAAAACATGGAAGAATCGGACGAGGTCACAAAGATACCCACGTTAGAGAGAGCGCCGAAATGATTCTCCAACAATAGTGCATCAGGCTGAGAAGGATTCACATCAGTTTCGACCCCGACCTTGCTGGATGTTCCAAACACCACACCGGTTTGTTTGTTTCCGACTGGCTCGCTAGCAGAAGCATCTGTTGATGCAAAGAACTGGATTTTGGAACTCACAGGGACAAAGTTGCCCCCTTCCATGGCTTGGATGAACCTTTGCATCTCTTCTTCCTCAGATACAACAAAGTGAGTTTGCTCGGGGTCGAGCGACAGCAAACCCTTCTTTGCCCCCCAACCACCGCCGCCGCTCACTGAGAGCTGTTAAAAGATGAAATCGGGCACAGGGAGTGGCATGTTGACTTACAAACTTGATATAATCTACCCCCTTGCCTATACAGGATACCCAATTGATCGGAGGTTACAGCCGTCAGCTCCATGATGCTTTGGCCATCCGCAAATGTTGCCTCGGGATTCGGATTGACATAGGGTGAGCTGCCCCCTGACTGAACAAAAGTCGGAGGTGTGATCATTGCCCAAATACCCATAGGAGACTGAGCCAATTCCGATTTGCTGGCATGGAGCTCGTCCACTGCTGGCTCGAGCTCATTTGATGCTGGAACAGATTCGTCTTCAACATCGACTCGCCGTACGATATTACCAAAGCTCTCAGTCACCACACGGGGCTGAGTCAAAGGCACGAGGGGAGCCCAGATACCAAGGTCGTTGATTGACGAGAGCCTTTTCTGAACAGGAATGGTTACTTTCTGCAAATGCTTTTTGTCGGTTTTCTCAATAAGTTTAGGAGAGCCGGTTGACAAGTCGTAACGGCTAATGATAAGTGTCGAGGTCCTGTGGTTCTGAAAAGTGGTATTGGTAAGAGGAATAGTGATATGCGGGCTGCCAAGATCCATCGTTAGAGCTGACACCTTCCCACCGTCCGACAATTCCTTTGGGGACCCCTCTGTCCATAATCCTGGCAGGATGCCGTCGAGATTACCACGGAGGATAGATATGCCCTGAATGGGTTTGTTGTTTGGCACTGGCGGGGCGATGTGGTCAACAACAGCGCCCAGAGTATGGAACTCGCCAGTCCCATCAGAACCTGACAGCATATCTACAAACTCAGACATGAATTCATTTTTGCCTAGCAATTGCGCATACTGTGGAGTTGCCAGTATAACTGCTGCGTCGTGGCGGTTAGGATTGTTGATGTGTATCTGAGATCTGAGGGTTTGTAATAGCCTTGAGGGATCCTTTGGAGGGTCAGCAAAGCCGGCAATTGCTCTGTTATTACAGAACTTACCTTGATATTCGGACTCAGCTCAACAGTAAAGTAGTCCGATTGTTTACTTGTTGAGTAGATTCTCCTGATTGTGGTCGAAATGCAACTGTAGATACGACTCCTAGGAGCTCTTAGTGCTAGCCATGAGACCATTGAGACAGAATTCAAAGACCGGTTACTCCGAATAAGTCAGGTTGGAGTAGATGCTTTGTTATTGGCCTCTGGAGCAATTTCGTCTCAACTTATTGCATAGGGAGGCACCTAAGTTTGTCTAAGACGACATCAAGTTCAGGCACTTCACTTGGCTGTTTGTGGCTAGTGAAATGCTGCGCCACATTTTCTAAGCTCAACTGAAACATGGTGGTCCGATATCGTTGGTGTAAGAAAAGAGTCATCAGAATAAAGATGAGTATACTAAGTGATGATCAACACTTATCAATCAATTGAAGAGCTACATGAGATGGGCCGCGTTGGCATTATTTCTAACAATTTGATGTAATTTGACATGGCAACTACTGAATTATATCAATGCTAATGCCGCTACGCCACACTTTGTGTGTACCCCTCCATGAACTAAAAGTTATCCCCCACCATCAGAAGCAGGTGACTCAATCCTCGAAATTGCAGTGCTGTCGCTGAGCTGGTAAGAGTCACACAACATCTACCTATATCAATTCGAGGTGCAGGTCATTGCTTGAAGCCCTCAAGTTACGGGCTTCATTCAGTCATCTCCGGCACGACGTTTAGACTCGCGGTCCGAGCACTGAGGGTGCGATCTGTTTCCCCAAGAGCAAGCCGACCCTTAACAACCACGCGAGTAAATATGGCAACCAACAGTGGACGAGGGAACCCAAGTTCGTTACAGCCCTCCGGATATAGTAGTGCTGAGACTAACCCTAACATCATAGTCGCCGCCAGCGAGGGCATCCAGGACGCTACCAGCACTCCTCCAGCCGTTCCCGCCGCGGAGAAGGAGATTATAAAGTCTGCCACCGGTGCGCACGCTACAGGTCAAGATGCCGGCGCAGCTGCCGCTGCCGCTGCTGGTGCGCCCAAGGTGAAGACTGAGAAGGAGTGTATGTAATGCAAAGTCCATTGGCACTTTTGGATCCATCCCCTGACATGGTTTCACAGTGGAAAAGGAACGAAAGAAGGCTGAGAAACAGGCCAAGTTCGAAGCAAAGAAGCAAAAGGCCGCTGCCACCGCCCCCAAAGCTGCCAAAGAAAAGAAGCCCAAGGAAAAGAAGGTCGAGGAGGAGCCTCTCCCCGAATACGTCGAAGACACCCCCGAGGGCCAGAAAAAGCGAATTCGGTCATTTGAAGACCCCCATTTCAAGGCCTACAACCCCATTGCGGTCGAGTCTGCATGGTATAGCTGGTGGGAGAAGGAGGGTTTCTTTAAGCCCGAGTTCAAGGCCGATGGAAGCGTCAAGGACGAGGGCAAGTTCGTCATTGTTCACCCTCCCCCTAATGTTACCGGTGCTCTGCACATGGGTCACGCTCTTGGTGACTCCCTTCAGGATCTCATGATTAGATGGAACCGTATGCAGGGCAAGACTACACTCTGGCTGCCCGGATGCGACCATGCTGGTATCTCTACGCAGAGCGTTGTTGAGAACATGCTTTGGAGAAAGGAGGGCAAGACAAGACATGACCTTGGCCGTGAAGAATTCGTCAACACCGTCTGGAAGTGGAAGGATGAATACCACAAACGCATCAACAAGGCCCTGACCAGTCTGGGAGGGTCTTTTGACTGGAGCAGAGAAGGTACGTTAGCCCCAAACTCATCTGACGAGAAAAAACTGCTAACAGAAGCCAGCTTTCACCATGGACAAGAACTTGTCTGCTGCTGTTACCGAGACCTGGGTCAAGCTTCACGAGGAGGGCACTATTTACCGAGCAAACCGGCTCGTTAACTGGTGCACCAAGCTTAACACTGCACTTTCCAACCTCGAAGTCGTCAACAAGGAGTTGACTGGCCGTACCCTGCTCGAAGTCCCTGGATACGACAAGAAGGTCGAGTTCGGCGTCATTGTCCACTTCAAATATCCCATTGAAGGTTCCGATGAGCTTGTCGAGGTTGCCACCACCCGTATTGAGACTATGCTTGGTGATACCGGTATTGCTGTTCACCCCAAGGACGAGAGGTACAAGCACCTCATCGGAAAGACTGCCATCCACCCCTTTATCGAGGGCCGCAAGCTACCCATCATCGCTGACGAGTATGTCGACATGGAATTCGGTACCGGTGCTGTCAAGCTTACCCCAGCTCACGATCCTAACGATTTCACTCTCGGCCAGAAGCACGGTCTTGAGTTTATCAACATCTTGACCGACGATGGTCTGATGAACGAGAACACCGGCGCTTACAAGGGCCAGAAACGATTCGATGTTCGTTACGCTATCCAGGATGATCTCAAGGCCAAAGGCCTATATGTTGACAAGAAGGACAATGCCATGAAGGTCCCTCTGTGCGAAAAGTCCAAGGATATCATTGAGCCTCTTCTGAAGCCCCAATGGTGGGTCCGCATGAAGGAACTCGCTGAGCCTGCCTTGGCTGCTGTTCGAGACGGGCGCATTAAGATCCGACCAGAGACTGCTGAGAAGAGCTACTTCCGATGGCTTGAGGACATCAACGACTGGTGCATCAGCCGGCAGCTCTGGTGGGGTCACCGATGTCCCGTCTACTACGCTAAGATCGAGGGCGGCGCTGGAGATATCCCTGAGGAGAAACTCTGGTTTGCCGGCCGAACACGAGAGGAGGCTGAGGAGAAGGCCAAGGCTGCACTCCCTGGCAAGACATACACACTTGAGCAAGATGAGGATGTTCTCGACACATGGTTCTCCTCCGGACTCTGGCCCTTCAGCACCCTCGGCTGGCCCAACAACACCCACGACCTCCAAACGCTCTACCCCACAGAGGTCCTCGAGACAGGTTGGGATATTCTCTTCTTCTGGATTGCCAGAATGATTATGCTCGGTCTCAAGATGACGGGCGATATCCCATTCAAGGAGGTCTATTGTCACAGTCTTGTTCGAGATTCAGAAGGTCGTAAGATGAGTAAGAGTTTGGGCAACGTCGTTGATCCCCTGGACGTCATCTCTGGTATCCAGTTGCAGTCTCTCCACGACAAGCTTCTGCAAGGTAACCTACATCCCAGCGAGGTCGCAAAGGCCACCAAGTATCAGAAGACTGCCTTCCCTGAAGGTATACCTCAGTGTGGTGCCGATGCCCTGCGTTTCACCATGATCAACGCTACAACCGGTGGTGGTGATATCAACCTGGATGTCAAGATTATCCACGGATATCGCAAGTTCTGTAACAAGATCTTCCAGGCCACCAAGTATGTTCTTGGAAGTCTCCCCGAGGACTTCACTCCCTCGACATCAGGGGTTGTCCGTGGCGAAACTCTTGCCGAGCGGTGGATTCTTCACAAGATGAACACCGCGGCCAAAGAGATCAACCGCGCTCTTGAGGATCGTGAGTTTTCCAAGTCAACATTGATTGTCTACCGCTACTGGTATAACGAGCTTTGCGATGTCTACATCGAGAACTCAAAGGCCATCATCCGTGACGGTACTCCAAAGGAGCGTGAGTCTGCTATCCAGACTCTCTATACTGCTCTCGAGGCCGCTCTCACCATGATTCACCCTTTCATGCCCTTCATTACTGAGGAGATGTGGCAACGAATGCCCCGACGACCTGAGGATCAGACCAAGTCCATCATGGTCGCGAAGTACCCCGTCTACCACGAGAGGCTTGACGACCCAGAGTCTGAGCGCGCTTACGAGCTTGTTCTAGGCTGCTCCAAGGCTGCTCGCTCACTAATGGCTGAGTACGCCCTCAAGGATGAGGCTGAGGGTAAGTGCTATAACCCTATAATCCTGTCAACGAATTTTACTGACTCTTTCATAGTTATAATCCAGGCCAACAACGATACTGCTCTCACTACCGTTAAGGATCAGTCGTCTTCTATTAAGACCTTGAGTGGTAAGGGTATCAAGGGAGTCGAGATCCTTAACCCCGATGCTACTAGACCCGCCGGGTGCGTCGCCTATCCCGTCTCAACCGAGGCCTCCGTCTTCCTTCATGTCAAGGGCCGCGTTGACCTCGACGCTGAGATCGCCAAGGCGCAGAAGAAGCTCGACAAGGCAAAGAGCAACATACAAAAACAGGAAAAGATTCTCAATGACCCTGGCTACCTTGAGAAGGTCTCAGATGCCGTCCGCGAGACAGACGAGAAGAGATTGGCAGATGCCAAGCAAGAGCTTAACAGCTTCGAGGAGACTATCAAACAGTTCGAGCAGCTGAAGCTGGAGTAGAAAAGATAAGATAAAAGAAAAGGAAGACGCGTGAAAGAGTGTATGCTTCGCAATAAGTGTGTGCTTCAGATATAGGAAAGAGTTCATGGGAGATGTGGAACTGATATTTATAAATGGGTTCACTCTGCAGGTTCTTTCTTTTAGTTGACGAGACTAATGAATTTTTCCATTTCAATGATTTCCTGTAGCCTAAATTCATTCTTCAGGATTAGTGTCTACCAGCCCCCTTTCCCTAACCCTTCTTCCTTGTCTTTCCTTGATCCTCCGCCGTCACCACGTACTGGTTTTGACTGTGCAGCCTCATGTCTCTTCAATTCTTCTGGCACCTTGGAGATGGAGCTCTTGCTGAGGATTTGCTTGAGATCGTACATGGTATCAGTGTCCTCAGGACCCAGAAAAGTAATGGCAACACCACTCTTGCCAGCACGGCCTGTTCGACCGATACGATGAGTGTAGCTATCGATTTTAGGGGCCATATTGAAGTTGACGACGAGGGAGACATCGGGAACATCGATACCACGACCAGCAAGATCAGTTGCAACGAGAACCTGGGTCGCACCGTTGCGCACTGACTGAAGAGAAGCTTCTCGCTGTTCCTGAGTCTTGGAACCATGGAGTGTGGCAACCGTCCAACCCATCTGCTTGATATCGCGGGCGACAGCATCACAGTTGCGCTTGATGTTGACAAAGACAATGATGGGTGGCGCAAAGTCATTCGAGGCAAGTATCTCTTGCAGACGCTTCTTGCGACGGTCCTCGCCGGGAATGAACTCGACACGCTGCTCGACAGTGTCGACGGCTTCGCCTGCGTTACCAATGGTGACGACGGCTGGACGGCGGAGGTACTTCTTCGCAATCTTTTCCACCTGAGGCGGCATAGTTGCTGTGTACATCATGGTCTGTCTGTACCGATCGTTTCCACCTAAATAACGTTTCATTTTTATTGCATCCTCGGCATCTTCCGTATCCGGCTTCTCGTTGTTCACTGGTAGTGCTTCGAGGATCCTGTTGACGGGTTCCTCAAAACCCATGTCGATCATACGATCTGCTTCGTCCATAATGACATAGCAGCATTGTGCTAGGACGAGCACTCGACGATCGAGACAGTCGATGAGACGACCCGGTGTGGCAACGATAATCTCAGCACCATCGCGCATGTTGTTTATTTGTTCTTCGATAGAGTGGCCACCGACGATGCTCACAACGCGAAAGCCGAGGGGACCGGCAAATTTCCTGGCTTCGGACTCAATCTGCTGCACCAGTTCTCGAGTCGGGGCCATGATGAGAGCGTAGGGGCCGTCGTTCTTATTGAGCTCGTCAAGGGGCGGCAGGTCAGAGATGTAGACCAACAGTGGTAGTAGGAAGGCGGCTGTCTTTCCGGAACCAGTGACAGCTACACCGATGAGATCGCGGGCTTGCAGCGCGATAGGGATTGCAGCTCGCTGAATGGGCGTCGGCTCCTTGTAACCCACGTCCTCGACAATGTTGAGCAAGCGCTTAGGAAGATTCGATTCTTGCCAGCTTCGCATGGGGTTCGGAATCATACCGCCCTTTGTAGCGATTCCAAAATCTTCTTTAAAAATTCGCCAATCCCGCTCACGCATATCTTCCAAAGACTTTTCGGACCATCGTTTGCCCAGACCTGTTCGATCGGCTCGTTGTCTCGCTTTGTCGCGTGCTCGGAAGAAGTCTTCCATGATGCCCTTTGCTCTCTCTTTTCCATTCTCTGGATCCCTCTGCTCTATCATTCGAGCTCTTTTGCGAGCGCGCTCCTCGGCTTCATCGTCGAATTCTCCACCAATACCGGCGAATGATCCATTGCGGTTGACGGCCTGTCGAGTATACAAGGGATCGTTGTCGCGTGACGTGTCTTCATCAGCATCCCACTCGAAATTGAACTTTTTCTCTGTTGTCCGCATTCGTTTCTTCTTGGCCGAAAAGTTGGACTGTTGGTTGACTTGGGGCCCCAGGTATCGTGATCGGAGGAGAGTGGCCTCGATATCCTCTGCAGACTGCTTATCCGCAGCCTGTTTATCTCCCTTCCGACCTTCTCTTCCCCTTCCCCTCCCTCGTCCTTGATCTCGATATCCATCTCGATCACGGCCATTCTCCTGATGCATAGCCTTAGGCCCTGTCGGTACGCGCGATGATCCATTCGCGGAATCGTTGTGCCTTGAAGAGCCGTTTGATCTGGCGGCCCATTTTTGTTCTTCCTCCCGCCGTTTCTGCGCTTCTTCTAAAGCCTTGCGCTTCTGCTCGTCTTCCTCCTTCTTTGCCTTTTCAGCTGCTAGTCGCTCTCGTTCGGCCTTGGGGATGAACCTAGGCTTCGCGGCGGCGGCATCTGCAGCCTTCTTTTGCCGCAATATTTCTTCGATATCGAGGGGCATTTTTGTTCGATGGAAGAATAGAGACAAGAGTGCGATAATTTATTAAGAGACTTCTATTAGCCATTCGCCCACCACAGATAGAAGCGATGACTGTCGATTTGTTGATGAATGACAAGAGTTGACAAGGCTGAGGCAGTGTGGATTTAGTTCTTGGTTGATTTCACGAATCATTGGCTGATGAACATATAATGGGGGCCCACCTGCTGGAGGTCTCCACTGTCTACCTACTAGGTACTTAGGCAGAGGTAGGTTCAGTGGTTGTCTGAAAACTTGGGGACCGTAGCCTTGAAGATTAGAAAGCTCTCAATCCGCGACCATTCTTTCAGTTTCGGGGCATGCAATCGATTGCCCTTCAGCACGGCAAATCATAGCAAATTGCCATGGCGTCAACATCCCAGTTCATCGGGCTTGCAAAGTCGCTGCCCGCACCACTGCAGCGCTTCTTTGCCCGCTATCCTCCCGCCGCCATCCTCCCCGAAAACACCCCAAAGACCCGATACCAGGAGGAGAGGCCGAACCCTTTCCGTTTCTACAAGCACCCAGTGACCGGCAAATGGCAGGATCCTGTCTACTCACAGCGTCGCCAGGCTGAGCTGGTCAAGATGGCCCGTGAGAATGGCGTGGAGGATCTGCTGCCAGAAACACGAAAGGGCACTCAGTACAAGCTGGCTCATCGGGTTGAGCATGGTCTGAGAGTCAAGGGTACTGGTGTAGGACAGAAGGTCAAGGGTCATATTCACGAACGACATATGATTGCAAAGTAAGTGAACGGTCCCATCACGGTCATCACAGACTGGCTGGCTATGTGTTGCCATCAGCTTAGAACAACAATGACTAACCACACTGTAGGATGGAGACAAGAAGAAAAGCCATGCTGGATATGCCCAGTCTTATCAAGCGCTGGAAGAGGGTAAGATCAAAGATTGACTGCCTTAATCGTCCAAAGAAGCATGTGTTGCTAACTACACCAACAGGTGGGCAAATACGGATGGACCAAGTTCCCCAAATAAGCAACAAGAACAGAGATGGAATGACTGCTTTGGCGCGCCCTGTATATCCACCATGTATTCTAGTGTACAACAATATCAGCGACCGTCTTGTCGAGAACAATTGTGCATTCAAGATCCGGCCTCCCTTTCGTAAATTACAGGCCACCCAACTACCACAGCGTCTGGAGGTTCTGGGGCATGAACTTCCTATCTTGTACGCCAACTTAACATTAATGTGACTCTCATTTCTCCCCGCAACCCAGGGTAGATAGATATCTACGGTTTCACAATAGATCCTTCCATACCCATTGAATGTATATCACGTGATATCAAACACTCAAAGTCTTCAAGCTTTTAACTGTCCAGATTTCACTTGACAAACGCACATCCGCATAACTTGACCCCATAGCATGGCCTCTTCACAGGCTGCAGTCACCTCACCAGAGGTAGCAACACATTACCAAGTCCTCAACCTCACGCCCACATTACTCGACACACAGCATGATTCTACTCCGCTTATAAGGCGCGCCTATCACCGCGCCCTCCTCCGTAACCACCCAGACAAAGTCACAAGTTCAGATCCACCCTCTGTTTGCTTCACAGTCGACCAAATCACAACTGCTCTCAACACTCTTTCCGACCCTTCTTGTCGGGCAGCTTACGACGCTGCTCTGCGGGTGTCTCGCCCAAGCGAGAAGAGAGATGGCTCTTTTCAGACCGGCGTGGAAAATGTTGACCTAGATGATCTGGCATTTGATGAGGATCAGGAATGCTGGTACCGCCCTTGTCGTTGTGGGAATGAGCACAGCTATGAGTTTTGCGAAGCAGACTTGGAAGAAGTGAGTGATGAGGGGGAGATTGTGGTTGGCTGTCTCGACTGTAGTTTGTGGCTTCGAGTTCACTTTGCCGTTATTGAGGATGAACAACAATCACATCCTTCAAATAAAACTTCGAAAGATACGACTTGACTTTGCGGCCTCCCCATGATCATATTACGGTTGAACCAACCATGACAGAGAGTACTCTTGTCCACATATGTCTTGGCAAGGGCATGAACTAACTATGCCAGGATCCATGATCCCAAGAACCCGGCCAACACTCAAACAACATACCTAGCACCATAACCTAGTGTTGTTGCTTCCCTGTCAAAAAACACAATTCAGTTTCTTCAACTGCGTCATCACTAGTCATATATTTCGTGTATTGAAAGTAATTTTAGTATTTTTTATTGTCCAGGGCGCAACGCATTAACAGTCCAAGAGCAGAGCGTAATAGTGCTCTGTTATAGACTCTCCTTGCCAGCCCGTTGGTGAAAAAGTCAGCCCTTTCCATGGCCATTGTCTGTACTGAAACGATGCCGAAGCTCTTGATCAAAAACGAGGTCTTCCGTCCACACTCCGTAGACACCAGTCCACCTGACACCTGCATAGACAAATCACTAGTCGACTCCTTACTCGGCCTTGGGCTCCTCGGCGGGGGCAGCTGCCTCCTCGGTGGCGGCCGCAGGTGCGTCCTCCTTGGGAGCCTCGGCCTGACCAGCAGCGGAGGTCTCGGCCTCAGAGGAGGTCCAGAGGGTCTGTCATTATGTTAGCTGTCGTCGGACAGGTCAAAATGAGCAATCAAGAAACTAACAAGATTGTCACGGAGCAGTTGCATAATCAGTGTAGAGTCCTTGTAGCTCTCCTCGCTCAGGGTATCGAGCTCTGTGAATTCCGTGTCAGTATAATGTTGGCCAATTGAGAGCAGTCATGGGTCGTACCAGCAATAGCGTCGTCAAATGCCTGCTTGGCCAAGTGGCAAGCCTGGTCAGGGGCGTTGAGGATTTCGTAGTAGAAAACTGAAAAGTTAAGGGCAAGACCCAGGCGGATAGGGTGGGTGGGAGGAAGCTCAGTCTGGGCAACCTCAGTAGCGGCCTTGTAGGCCTCGAGGGACTTGTCGGCAGAATCCTTGCGGCGGTCACCGATGGCGAACTCAGCAAGGTAACGGTGGTAGTCACCTTTCCTGCAAGACTGGTCAATAAAAGTATGCGACTGGATGTTAGGAGTTGGCTCCTACATCTTGTGGTAGAAAACCTTGGACTCGCCAGACTTGGCAGAGGGAATAAGGTGCTGGTCGAGAACCTCGAGAATGTCGTCGCAGATTTTGGCAAGCTCGGCCTCGATCTTCTGTCGATACTCCTTAATAAGGGTAACCTGAGAAGAGTTGCCCTTTGACTCCTCCTTCTGCTCGATAGAGGTGACTATGCGCCAGGAGGCACGGCGGGCGCCAATGACGTTCTTGTAGGCAACGGAGAGAAGGTTTCGCTCCTCGACAGTGAGATCTCGATCCTCACCGGCGACAATCTTCATGTTCTCAACCATTTCTGCAATGGGCGCGCGCCACACGTTAGCGCGCCGTTGACATACTGTGTTGAGTCCTAGAACATACCCTCATATCGCTCAGCCTGCTCGGCGAGCTTGGCAAGGTAGACGGCGTCTTCGTGGCCCATTTTGTTGATGATTGGCGACTGTGTTTAAGGACAGTTAGTAAATGGGGGTGGTCAAGCTTGTCAGACGAAGCAAACAGAGCGATATGTGCAGAGACAGGCAGAGGGGCAGACAGGCACAAAGAGGAAGGTAGAGTCGAACGGCGCAAGCTCGTGTATGCGTTGGTGAAAGCGACGATAATGGAATGATGGAGGAAGCTTCGAAGTGGGCGAGGGGCGATAAGTCGATGGTTTTAGGCGATACAGGGAGAGGTAGTTGCGCGCCTAGTGCGTGGCTACAGCGGCGGCGACGACTCGGTGAGGCTCCCCGCTCTTAGGCCTGTCAGTGGCGGAGGGGTTTCTGAGACGACGACCTCCTGAGATGGGCGACAAGCGACAACGAGCACCACACATCAACTGAACGACGAGTTGCCTCGAAATAAGGTGTTTTGTTTGTTGGCATTAAAGATAGGGCGGCTGTCGCTTAATCGTGGTGGTGAGGACGCCCGGAGATCCCAAGGGGTTAATGGGTGCGTGTTCGTTTCGGTCTGGAGGGGGGGCAATGACGACAGAGGGGGTGGTGGAAGGGCACAACAAACACAAACAACACCAAGACGAGATAGCCGCAACAGGATATGGCGAGGTTCTTGTCCGCAAGTAGAAGGACGGAGCTGGGCAGAAGTGTAGATACGTACCTTGAGTCGTGGAAATTTATAGTAACTTGAGGGGTTGTTTAAGGAAAGCGAATAAACAAAATTCGGCTGAGAGGAGCTTCAGTTGAAGGAGTTGGCAGATGGCGAATGGGGCCAAGAGAAAGAGAAGAGAGATGAAAAAAAGAAGTGGTTTTGTTTTGCGGGAGGAGTTGAGTTGAGAGAGGTAGACGGGGGAGTTATTGTCAAGTTATTGGTTGGGGGTGACGAAAGCGCGAGAGATATCGAGGAAGGGGCACCTCTGGGCAGCGACTGCCAGTGCCAGGAGCCAGCAGCCAGCAGCCAGGCAGTCAGCCCCATATACGTACCTTGATTAGCAGAGATGCCCCCCCACCCAATAGGTTGTCGCCCACCTGCATGGTGAGGCCTTGGAACTTCAGTGGACACCCAACACAATCGCTCTTCTCATTCATGCTTAAAATCTCATTAGGTTGTCTTGTCACGATTACAAGTTGCCAAACAATATAGGCCCCTCTATAGGTATTGAGGCCTCGAAATGATGGGTGATGGGTGATGGGTCTTGGATCTTGGATCTTGGATCTTGGATCCTTACTACATACATTGTCTCCCTAAGTATGTAAATCGCCAACCAGTCGCGCCTTACTTCTCAGCTTAGGTGGTCTCATAGAGCTGTCCATGTTTTCCAGCATCTCGACGTTGAGAACTATATTCATCTCGACCTTGAATTTCTGACCGACAAAAGCCGTTAACAAGAGCGGAAAGACACGTCAACGGCTAAGAAACGGGTAGGTTTAATAAGGTGACTTTGCAAAAAGAAAAAGAAGGAGAAGGATAAAGAGAAATGAGGGTCCATAGTGTCATCATCGACATCATGCGACCCGACCTGATTGCTTCTTTCGCCTTGTTAGTCGCGCTGTTGGTGTGCTCGGAACAGCCACATAAGTGCCGACACGAGACTTTGGTTGTGGGACAGGAACGGCAATCTCAACGCTGCTGGTCACATTCATCATTCTCATATTAGATCACGAAGGAAATCTCGCTCTTCAGTAAATTCATTGACTACTCTGCAGGGAATGCACCTCGCCTCGGACGCGTGGATCGCCTCAGTCTTGCAACTCCGCCAGACAGCCAGCATTGCACTTTATTACTCCGACGAAGTCGAGGCATTCGATTTCATTGATGAGTAGGTAGTCTACGTACTTTAACTCATAGAAGTGTCCGAATCACTGGAATGTATATTGGCGGAGCATGTTCGGTTTATACTTGGATTGAGTACCTAAGGTACTTAGGTGTTTACATTGTATTGCTCCGACCATTTAACTATCTGACTCACTTGACGCCGTTAACCAAGAATTTCAAGACACAACTTTCTCCGCCTGCCAGAGCAGTCATCCCCAATATCGTGAGGTCTCCGTGGGAGTAAATTAGGCACTAAGTTAGCCTGGAAACACCACATTACCTACGGTATTGTGAGTAGCATCTATGTACTCCGTAGAATAGACCCCGATAAAAACCCCCACCTGAAGAGAGTTCTGATGTCATGCAATGGCTACCTACCTACCTATGGGACCAAGCTGTGTGTGGTACATGTGATGCGCCGTCATCCATAAAGGTACTAATAAAGTAGTGCTTGTGAAGGTCGAGTATCGAATGCAAAGAAACCCCGAGCTTCATGATAATACCGATAACTAAACCAAAATTCTACTTTCTAATGTACAATCTAGGGTAGTTAAGCCTGACTAGGCACCCTTGAGATATATTCTTGCCCCTGGCTCAATTCCGTTGTCTCGTAGGCTGAAAGACCATGACCAGATCCGCGCTTGTATGTAGGCGGAGCTGGCCGGGATTTACCGCTGGCCCGGCCATGATTGTTAATCTAGTACCTGGTTTTACCAGCCCGTCATGTGTCACAATCAGGTAACGGCCTAAGGCGACCATGGCATTACCTACCCTTGGCCTAAGCTCGTCGTCAGATCATGGCCGACTCTTTCACCAGCAACCCTCCAACGTCATCGGCTACAAAACAAAGCACATCTCCAACCCTTCCTTGTCACTAGCAAGCCAAGACAAAAAACTAAAACTTGAACGCCAGCATGCTTCGCACAACTTTCCGCCAGACAGCCGCCTTCCGGCCTGTTCGATGCTTCTCTACCACTCCTCGCGTCATGACCGAGGGAGCTACTGGTTCAGTCCGTCCCACTGGTGGTTCCGGGTGAGTTTTCGGTCTACGGTCCAATTGACATGGCGATTGAGGCATTCTGACATTTCTAATTCTGTAGTGATGCTTTCCAGCGACGGGAGAAAGCCAGCGAGGACTACGCTATCCGCCAGCGCGAGAAGGAGAAGCTCATCGAGCTCAAGAAGAAGCTCCAGGAGCAGCAGCAGCACCTCGACCGTCTCTCCAAGCACATGTAAGCTACCCATGCACCATCTGTCCAGTTGAATGGCCCGGGTTGAGCATACCTCTAACTTCAACTCCCATTCAGTGACGAGATCACCCGTGAGCAGGGCGGCGAGAAGAACTAAACAACTTATACCTCGGATTACCGGATAACCCCCGGCAAAGACTGCGGGGAGAAACCATCAGCTCTGAGTGAGGTTCAATCCCGCTCGCCAAGATCGATGGATGTACATTTATCAATGGGGGTAACTCGACCTGACTTGAAATTGCACTACTTCCAGAGCTTGTCTTTTTCCATAGTCTAAGGTAAAAACTAGTGTACAAGAACAATCACGCATTTGCACTCCTCAACATTGGATTCCCAGATGTTACCCGTATCCTTGTTACTCTGAACTGAGCAATACTGCACGTCTTCTCTCCGCGTTCGTATCTGATACAGAATTACCCGAATCCCTTGCCTAAAACTCCAAGCCAATAATGATGATTACTCCTCCTCATCGTCGACCCATGTAAGAGCGATAAAAGCTCTCTGCCGCATCGTTATCAGAACCAGCATAATGACCTCCTAGGTTGCTGCTCGATTTCTGAGCAGCCGCGACCTTGGCTTGCAGCGACGAGGCATTAGCATCAATCCACTGCAATTGTGTAAGATGACCATTCAGGACCCGAACAATTTGGCTCAGCTGTGTACTGGGTTAGCAAACCTTATCCAGTGTAGCAAAAACGGAACGGCACTTACAGGGTCCTCGGGCTTAGCACCCTTGTTCAATGTTCCTGAGATGTCATTGATTTCCTTCACCATCTTCGAGAGATCACGCGACTTTTCATCCAATTGTTGCGTCAGCTTCTCCGCAAGCTTGTACGTACGTTCTCGTTCCTGGTCAGGGCCAGCTAACTGCTCGCCAGGACCAAGCTGTTTCGCAAACATATCCTGAACCTCAGACTCATATCGATCCAACCAAGCCTCGAGTTCATCTTGCTGGCTTTCTACAGCAGCAAGTTGCCGCTCAATTTCATGGCTGGCTCGTTCAGCCTCGAATGTATCCAAGTACAACTTCTGTATCTTCTCGCCGTTATCCACGAGGCTTCTGTCCCAGGTCGACACAGTGGTGGCTTGCTCCTTGAATTCCTTCTGGTACTTGGAGAGATCGGATGCCCAACGTGTAACAATGTCCTCCATGGTTTTGTTCTTGAGTCGCGCCATCTGGGATGTTGGGCCCGTCGTGGAAGCGCCTAGAGCCCCAGGGGTGGCACTGGCAGTCGCAGACTTAGCTGCATCCTTGCTTGCGTCTGTGGCAGGCTTCGCACCAAACAGGCTGCTGGCAGCAGCAGGAGTTGGGCCAGCCGCAGGGGCAGTAGTAGTTGTTGCACCAGTTGTTGCAGTTGTGGTCGCCGCAGAACCGGCTGGCTGGCTGGATGCAGGTGCTCCGAACAGACCGCCGGCTGGCTTTGAAGTAGATATTTCAGTAGATGGCTTGGGGGCGCCGCCGAAAAGACTGCCAGCGTTTGCTGAAGTTGTAGCCGGAGCTGCTGTAGAAGTTGTAGTCGTTGCAGGTTTGTTTCCAAACAGACCCCCAGCTGTTGTTGTAGCAGAAGCGCCTGAGGCAGCAGAAGTTGTTGCGCCGCCGCCGAAGAGGCCACTCGCCGGTGCCGAGCCTGGAGTTGTAGTCGCTGGCGCTGCGGGTTTGGCACCGAATAAGGAGGTCGCAGAGTTGGCAGGGGCCGTGCTTCCAGCAGGCGGAGCCCCTTCAGTCTTTGCACCAAACAGGCCTCCGGCTGCGGGAGTAGAGGCTGAAGCCGGCTTCGCTCCGAAAAGACCCCCGGTAGGAGCGCTGTTTCCGGACTGCGCACCCCCGAAGAGGCCGCTGGGTGATGCAGCTGCTGTAGTGCTCGGTTGGGCAGAGGGAGCAGACGTGCTAGCAGGTTTCGCTCCGCCGAATAAACTAGAGTTTCCACTGGATGCTTGCGCTCCCGTATTGCCGAATAATCCACCAGCAGGCTTCGAAGAGTCAGCGGGTGGTGCCCCTGCTGGAGTCGTGGATGGTAGAGCAAAAGTTGGTTTAGCAGGAGTTGCGGCCCCAGAGGCAGCGTTCCCGAAAAGATTTGTTGGTGCAGGGGAAGGGGTAGCTGTCGCTGTCTGGTTGGCATTATTCTGGCCGAACAGGCCAGCGCCACTACTAGCAGTGGCAGCAGAGCTACCACCGCCGAAGAGACCAGCGGCTGACTTGCTTGTATTATTCCCATTGTTTCCAAAAAGTCCCGAAGACGCAGGGGCCGTTGAATTGCTGGCACCACCACCAAACAATCCACCGCTGGAAGGTGCTGAAGTAGCCGCTGGCGTGGTAGACGAGGCACCCCCAAAAAGACCACCCGTCGCAGGAGTTGTAGAGCCACCAGCGCCGAAGATACCGCCAGAAGAGGGAGTGGTAGAAGTGTTGGCCGTGTTTGCGCCGCCGCCGAAGAGATTGCTGGCGGGCTTCGGCGCCGAGGCACCGCTTTGTTGACCAAACATATTAGTTGCGCTGCTGGTTGATGTTGTGGCGTTACTGGAAGAGCCGCCAATCGATCCGAATGAGAAGCTGGGAGTTCCTGTAGCTGCTCCAAAAAGGCTGCCCGAAGCTGGCGCAGTCGATGTCGTGTTGTTGGGCGCGCTGGAAGAGCTTGCGTTTCCGAAGCTGAACGACATCTTGGGAGCTGAACGCCGAGATCAGCTTGCTCAAATCGGGGAAGCTATCGGTCGCGAGTACCTGACCCAGTTTAGAGAAGTATCGAGACGCCGGAGAAGGAGTTTTCCAGTAGTCGAAAGCAGGACTTGGGATGATGACTACGTAAGTCGAAATGGGAAGATTGTGGTCGTTGATGGCAACAGATGTGTTGAAGGAAGGCGGCTGGTCCGCATAGCATTTGGGAGCTTTTTTTGTGGAGACGCGTCCTGAGATGAGCATTTACTGCTGGGTGCGCCGTGTCCGCGCTAGGCTACTTCGGCCACCGCTTCTCTGTACGTTATAAACGGTGTTTGGTCGTAACTTCGGATCTTGATAAAATATCAACAACTATGACTGGTGAATCAAAACACAGAGCTTCGGGGTATGACACCCACGAGCGAAAGCTCTATACGGTGCTTCATCATGATAGTATAACACAAGTCATCAACTACGCTGTCTTTGCTTAGCTTTCTGATCGTAAACATTCAGTATGTGGCGAGACATTGCGAATTGAAGATGTAGTATGTGTATGATAGAGCAGTCTTTAAGTGTTGAGATCAATTGGCTTATAACATGATAAGAAGCAGAATGGAAGATGCGACACTGTCTAAACGGGACGACTATAGTTGAACAATAAGGTATGTATTATGTATTATGTATGTTGAACATGGTTAGCATTGTGGTTTATTTAGTTGCAGATGAAGGATAGATAGATCTTGTGCCCAAGTTTGGCAATGAACTGGTAACAGGCAAGTTAGTAGTCATCATCTCGATTTTCCCCATCCATGCTTAATGCGCCCAAACAGTAGTAGGTATAGTGGGCGGGCCGGTAGCAAAGAAGTTTACGAGCATAGAAAATTACTGATTACATCGTTCCTTCCAAGTAAGTTTCATGCAGTCTCACTATCATAACTAATGGACCAATATGCCAAGTATCGTGGCGTCAATCGAACCGTCCGACCCAAATACGGTTGCCGTGCTCTAGACTAAGGGTGATGCAGGGATAACTTAAAGCCTAGGATAGCGAATGGATGGGATGGCTACTCCGTACCTTAGATAGACAAGAGCTACCTAACTGAGTAAAGGAAATGGAAAGAGGCCAGTGTTACTGGTTGCCTCACGTGATACTTGTCCTACTATAGTACCTTAGTACCTGGGTAGGTGAGGTAGCTTCTCACGAACTGATGGACGGAAACGACCTCGTTTCTTGATCTATTCGTACCGATTATATTCTACCTAATAAAGTTCGTTGCTGTAACTCGCATTGAGTCGTTCTCTGCACCAGCCCTCCTTCAACGGCAGCCGTATTACACTTTACCGCCCTTACCTCAGCATCTCAGGCTCCCCCAATACCTCGTTAAAGCCATTAAGCCTGCTTAGCTGCTAGACCTGTGTTCATTGAAACCCACGCCGACTATCAATACCGCATGTTCTAGATCTCGAGACACCATTTCCATCCAACTCTCGTCATCATGACAGACACCGAGAAGCTTGAGCTTCCCAAGGGTGCTCCCGTCGAGGACCCTGGAGCCCACGAACTTGGTATGACGGCACCAATTTTTGGACAAGCGACCACCCTTGCTGACATGCTGTAGCTGAGGAGTCCGAATCCGACGACCAGTTTACCGATGCGGCATCTGGCGCGGGAAGTCCCAAGATTAGTTCGCCAATTCCAAAGACCCGAGTCGAGAAGGTCGACGATCAGCCATCACATGGCGAGGTTCCGGGAACTGAAGCATACGAGATGCGGGGGCAGGATGCTCAGCCTGATGAGATTGCGATTGCCCCAGAGACGAGCGCATCTCAAAATGCCCCCTCTACGTCCGAAATCAAAGCGCCTACGACCATCGTAGAGGAGGCTCCTGGGGCTAGAAGCCGATCGCACTCAATTCAATATGAGGAGAGGCGCAAAGCCGATGCCTCTCCGGACATTCTCGTGGATTCTGAGGGTCAGGTCAAGGAGATTCAAGGCGAGAGCGCACATGTTGACAGCAATTCTGGTACGGGAGTAGCAAAGTCCTAAAATCCAACAGAATGATCATTGACCACTGAGACTCGCCTGCGTAGATAATTCAAGACCGTCACCCGATACTGCAGACTCGAAATTACAAGAAGATGGACCTCCTGAAAGCCCCCGTGCCATAGCTGCTTCTTTACGAGATGCTGACGATGAAGATGGTGATGACGAACCACAACAAGATAATGATGGCGACGACGATTTCGGCGACGACTTCGATGATTTCGAGGAGGGTAATGAGGACGATGACTTCGATGACTTTGAAGATGGCTTCCAGGAAGCAGAGGCACCAGCGCCCGCTGCCACACAGCCTTCGCAGCAATCGGCATTACCATTCGTAAGATACACCTACGTTATGCCCCTTGTACTTCGCTAACCATTGTATAGTCCATACCCGATTTTGATGGACTCGATCCAGAAGCAGTCGTGTCTGCTTTGGAGCCTTTCCTCGCTACTCTATACCCCCCAGAAGAACTCGATCTTCCTACATTCCCTCCTCTCTCCAAGGACTCGGTGTTTTTCACAGCAAGGTCCGCATCTCTCTGGTCACAACTGGTAGCGCCACCTCCTCTCGCACCCCCTGATTGGATCCGCTCTCGCACACGCCGCCTCTTCCTCGTGTCACTCGGTGTTCCCGTTGATCTCGACGAGATCCTTCCAGCCTCTAAGCAGAAGAAACTCGTCCTTCCCTCTCTTAACTTCCCCTCATTGTCACCTAGAACGTCAACGGATTCCCGGTCTGTATCTAGGTTACGGCAATGTGAAGGTAACAATTCATCTACATCCGTTGATACCCAAGGGAAGCCATCAGCCTCGACAAGAAAGCGGCGCGGGCCTCCACCACAACCCGAACTAGACCTCGTGGCTGCTCGTCATTTGTGCCAAACAACAGATGAAGCACTTGATGGTATGACTGATGAGGAATTAAAAGCGCACGTAGCCAAACTGGAAGGTTTGCAGGAAGCGGCCAAGGAAGCATTGGAATATTGGAAGAAGAGAACCGACGAAAAGATTGGCGATCGAGAAGCATTCGAAGGCGTCATAGAAAACTTGGTCAAGCACGCGCGCAAAACGCGCAAATAGATGTTGCATATACTTAAGAGTTTAGTCATGAAATCTCTTCATTTCGTGCTATGAGCGTGGCTAAAACTTTTGGGTCTCCCTGTGAGGTTGGTGTAACCTCGACGCATTCACAGCGTAACTACATTTCTCATCCACTAGTCACGGCCACATGCTCTTGAGAGCTCATGGCTTGGACTCATCTAGCTCCCCTTATTCTTTCGTCCCCATGCTCTCTTATAAAAGACCTCCAAACACCAGGCCCCCTCCAGCGCCAACCGTCTACTCAAAATGCCTTCCAGGGCTTTGCCTCTGCAATTGGGCGTTCTTGAGCTCTTCATGTCATGTAGCCGGGAAATCATGCGAAAAAGCTGCTTAAGTTGTTCGTTCGTATAGGTGGAAAGTCTAAGCAGTACTGGGCTCGAGGGTCACACCACTATAATGGAAGTCAGTTAAAGTATTCTGTAATAGGGGGAGACTCATGTATGTGGAAACTTACGCAGCAATGGTGGCCCAACCAATGAGACGCCAATGCTTCTCAATACGTCTGCTCAGAGCAACCTTTTCGCCGATATTGGTACAGGCGGGGCTGGTCAGAACAAGCTTAGCAGCGTCGTTCTTGATGGCAGCAACCTTGGCACCAGTGGAGGTAGAACCGATGTTGACCATGATAACCTCGTTCTTAGCGAGCTTAGCAACCTTGGCTTGTTTACCATCGGCGGTCCTCACACCGAGCAGGCGACGGAGAAGGTAGAAATTGACCTCAATCTCACTGTAGATCTCGGGAAGGCGGCCCTTGAGACCCAAGACGAAACCAACCAGGCGATCGGCTCGGCACAGAGTAGGATCGATTCGGGTGCCGACACCGATGAGACCACCGGGTACGGCGTACTTAAGATCGTTGGCTTCGGAGTTAAGCGAGACGACTCGGCTGAAAATGGGTGTGCACTTGAGGGCACCGCTATCATCTCGGGAAACAATACCAGGTCGGATCTCGATCTCATCACCAAGCTTGACAACACCGTGGAGAATAGAACCACCGGCGACACCACCTTTGAGGTCATCGATCTCGGAGCCAGGCTTGTTGACGTCGAATGATCGAATGACAATCATATGAGGATCGATGCTGAAGTCTCTGGGAGGAACGGGAATGGTGTTGACAATGGCCTCGTTGACGGCATCGATATTGAACTTCAGCTGCGCAGAGATAGGAATCACTGGGGACTTGCCGGCGACAGTTCCTCGGATGAACTTGAGGATTGACTGGTAGTGCTGCTGCGCGGCCTCTTCTCGCATAAGATCGACCTTGTTCTGGAGAATGATGATCTTGTCGAGCTTCATAATCTCAATAGCAGCCAAGTGCTCGGAGGTCTGTGGCTGGGGGCAAGATTCGTTACCAGCGATGAGAAGGAGAGCGGCGTCCATGACGGCGGCGCCTGACAACATGGTGCTCATGAGAATATCGTGACCAGGGCAATCGACGAATCTGTAAACATCAGCCATTATTCCGTACCCGAGTTTGAATTAAGGATCAACTTACGAGACGTGTCGCAATAGCCTGTAAGTACCGCCACAGCCATCTCTCTCACAAGGAGGGTCAACTTCTTTCTCACTCTTGTAACTGCGGTAGCATCCAGGTCGAGGGCATGCTTGGTTGTCGCATTTGTAGATCTTGGCGTTGGCATAGCCCAACTTGATTGTGATGTTCCTAATCAATTCGTTTTTGAAGCGAACTGTCTGGACGCCAGAGATAGCCTTGACGACGGTGGACTTTCCGTGAGCTACATGGCCAATAGTACCAATGTTGATAGTAGCTTGACGGGCAATAATCTCGGGCGTCAAGGGGGTCAGACTGGCAACATCAAGATCCTTGGGATCGGTTTGTGGGGGCAGAGGAGGTTTTTGGCTCGCGGGCTCTGCGATAGCTGGGTTGGATTTCTTGAGAGCCGACTTGAGGGGCTTCTCGTCGCCAGCCTCGTTGTGGCCGACAGACTCGCCGGAGTCAGACTCGGACTCGATGTCGTCGTATTTGGGGTCGCCGTTGGCAGACATGATGAATGAGGGGCAGTTCTGGCGGTATTTCAGAAGTTGTTTTTCGGTTGTAGAGTCGCGGGAGAGCGGTTTCGAATAAAGAAATCGGTCAGTTGGATCGGTAGAAAATTACAGTCCAATGTTCGAAGACCACACGAGTGGTTCTCCAGGTTGCGGGTCGTAGAGAGCCGAGATTTTGCGTATTTCGCCTTGATGATGGCAAAATTCCTCGTGTGCAGTCTCTCGAGGTGGTTATGACTCTTACGCTAGACCTGATTGGGCGCGATAGAGCGATAAAGATTTGATGCCCCTCCTCGGGTGAGCTTCGGCCAAAGAATCCAAAGTATCCCTCCTCCATGATTCCAGTGAAGGTTCCAGGTTATGAGAAGAATCTATAATAGGATATCTAACCCAGGAACCTTATGTAGTAATGTGAGTAGTGTGTTCATCGAGATTTGGAATTGTGAGTGTTGTACGGCTATTCTCCTTCCCAAGCGGCCATATAAGTCTAATATGAGGCGGGCATTATCAATCATGTCAATTACAAGCATGTCTTGCCCATCATAGGTCTTGAGGCAAAGCGGACCAGGACAATCTGACATTTCGAAGGAGCCTCATGGCTTCAGCATGAATATTCCTATCAAGACTTTATTCAAGGACCTCCCCAAGGAACGAATCCGGAATCAAACAATTATTATTGTCAGCTGCTTTTAGCTAATGAGCAGCTTATGGATATAAATATGTTTAACAACTCTATGATCAACGATGCGTCTGGCTTTTTAGGAGCAGGTTAGCGATCATATATTGTAGACAGTTTCTAAGCGATCACGTGCCAGGATTCCACTAGGTACCAAGATGCCGAGATGAGGGGGAGCAGGTACTCCGTAATAATGAATGCGTCAGCCTCTTTGGATTATCAGACATTCAAGTGAACGCTGAATTTCTCAAGATGGTGAGAGACTTCTATGGGTATTGCTGCATATTTGGCAAAAACTCTCAAGTCATGCTCACATATGACATGGGGCTTGATGCTATCTTTATCAACTTGTGTATCCCGAATCATTACTGACCTTCCTAGAAAGCCTTGACATGTAACCTTGGATGGGGATATAGCTTGTTATGTTCATGGTGTCTCACTGTTACAGCACAGCCGTGAGCGACCATGACTGCATTCTGCATCTTGGACAATTTTCCGGATACCGTGTGCAACCAACTAACTACCAACTCGACCGATGCCATGGAGCTGAAAAGTCACTCATTCGGCTGCCAAGATGGATAAAGACTCTGGCCACCTGAGGGGCAGGAAAATGCATGCATCTGCTTGAAATATAGCTTCGGTAAGCTTGGATGGCTCAAGTCATCCAGACAGCTGCTTAATGCAACATCCTTGGTGGGCCACCTCCTCAAGCATGGATCTCAGCATATCGAAACAAAACTCGTTTGTTGCCGCCGAAGCCTGCAGGTGGCTGGATTGCCATCTAGCTCATCACGGCTCTCACAGTGCTGATTGGTCATACAGAGGTGAAGATGTGAAGCGCCTGCAGGTAGCAGCCTATCAGACCGGCAGATCAACGTCCAGGGTTCAAAGAGCGGTTGCCTGGCACAGCCAATAGGACAACAAGGATGCCCTCTATCAAAGATCCACGCTTCAACACCATGTCCTTTAACCGCCGGGCAGCTTGTGCCATCCAGTGATATAGCTCAGCATGGGTAATCGACATGAGGGACCTACCCAGGTACCATGCAAAAGATGTCCCGGACAATTCCAGCCGAATATGGCTGTTTCAATGGGACAATTGCCTTGTTGGTGTCTCGAGGGTCATGGGAGGACTGAGTAGGTACCCTGTCTGCACAATACAGTACCGCTTCACATAACACCGCAGCTTTCCCAAATCTCTCTTGTGATCCCCTCTCTATTTCCATTTGACTCGCCCGCCCGTGATCCCAAATTACCGAAGACTACAGAGTACTCAGAGGTCTTACCTATATTCGTATTACGAGCCTCAGCAACACAAAATTCTCAAGCGCTGAGGCCATAACAAAACCAGGCCAGCGGCATTTGACCTCACATCTTCACAATCACTTGGGCGTCTAAATCCAAACCGAGTCACTTAACGGGCGCCTGGCATCTGCCTATCACAAGTCTTGCTGCTATCCGCCATTCTTTCTGGTAAGGCCATCATCCTCTGTTACTATTCTCGGCTTCCCCCCTCCCCTCTCTCATGCCCTGTCCCGTTGCTGGCGTTTTAATGGTGTCGAATGAGAGTGCTGGTTCCCTATGTTGCCGCCAACCTCAAAACTCGCCATTTCCCACTCGAGTCCGCCAGGCCGGACCTCTCTCCCAATCCTTTGATAGCTGGTCTCTCTGTTCTTTTGCAATTTGCTCTGTTCTATTGCGGTTGTGAGCTTGGACTGCGTCGAAGCTCTTATACTTCCACTTGTTCATCTTTCTGTTGATATCTTTCTCCTCTCACACATTCACCTGTTATAAACATGGCTGGCCCAGGTTCGTCTCTGATCTGAGGGAGAGAGCTGACGGCGATCAAGGATCCATAATGCTAACTGAACATTCTCTAGAAGATAGGAGGCGGCCTGCCGCACTCAACCTCGCTTCAGCACGACCTGGTACATCTGAATCCTCATCATCAGACGGCTCTCTGAAACCCCGAACTCCTCGATTTGCTGAGGCAACTTCGGTTCACTCACCCGTCGAGGCTCGGTCCCCCTTTGCCGACCCCGAGAAGTCGCACGTTGCTCAACCTCAACCCGCAGACGTTGGTTTTGGCTACATCGGCCAGCGAGAATCCATTGCCGTTCCAATGACTCCCAAGACGCCACTCAAGAGTGCCATGAAGGTGCCAGGGACGCCTGCTCATTTCAAGAATCCCTTGAGTCCAACATTTCGGGAGGAAGATATCCTGGAGAAGCGCGAGGCGTCAACTGACAAAGAGCAAGCTCGCGATGTGGTATGTAACTCCGCCATAAAAACGGACTCTGCGACATCCCACTTACACTTTTTTCTTATACAGAAAATCAAGGCCCGAGTTCGCTTGGCCAAGTTCGCTCTCCGTGGTGTTAACTTTAGCTGCTCTCTTATTATCCTTGCCATGCTTTCTGCTTCATTTACAATCTTTAACGCTACCAAAGCTTTGCCTGATCAAAGCAAGATGCCTTCATGGGCCAAGAACACCAGCGCCTGGCCACAGAAAGTTGTTCTTGCCATGGCATGCGTGTCTCTTGTCGCTTGTATTGTTGTTTTCATTTCCTACTGTCGAGGTGGTCATCGACGTGCCGAGAAAGTCGGGACCTACTATACCATGTTCGCCATTGGCTGGGTAAGTCACGTATCTTGTGGGCTTGGTTTGAGCCAGCACTGACTTCATATAGTTCATTCTTGCCTTGATTCTATGGGTTGTCACAGCTGTCATTTTCCAGAACTCAAGGAACAACAGCGGAAACCAGGATATGTGGGGTTGGTCTTGTGTTAACAACCATCGATCTGAAGTCTTCGGTGAGAAAGTCGACTATGCTCTTGTCTGCCGTCTTCAGAACTGGGCCATGATCTGCATTATCATCGAGGTGGTCATCGAGGTTCTCTGCATTCTCCTCTACAGCGTCGTCTTCTATCGTTACTACACAAAGCGACGCCTTTTCAAGTCTATGGACATGCGAGACCGTGCTCGATCCGACCTCTACCTCGCCCAGCTCCGCAGCCAGTCTGCTCCAAACACTCCCGGCTTCGGCCCCAAATCCCCCGCTCTCAGCGCCTATGCCATGTCTCCCCGTCACCCTCCCGCTGCCTATCGAAACCTGTCCGACATCAGCGAGAACCCCACCACATTCACGCCTGGTACCCAATTTGCCGAGCCCAAGTCTCAATTTGCTGCCCAGGAGACTGGTTTCAAGCTCCAGGCTCCTCCTATGAAGGCCCCTTCTGCTACTCCCAAGCTAAATCAATCTGCCTTTACACCCACTGAGGCCTCACCTCCTGCCATCCCCACTGTCCAGGTCTCGCAACATGGGCCTATGGGCACTGATGAACCCACTTATGAGGCTGTCCCTATCCCTGGTGCCTATGCTGGCCAGGCTGTGAGGAGTCCACCTCCTACGCAGACTCATTTTGGCCAGGGCTACTAGATGGTGTTGACTTTTTCCCGAAAAGACAAAAATGCAGGTTTGATTAATTTGTTAGTTCTGGCTCAGCGAGCTTCAGCCGCGTTCTTTGGGCCACGGCTTGTTTGAGTTTATATATCATGGGGGGCGATACCACACACGGCGTTACGACGAGCAGATCCAAGATTTGACTCGGGTGCACTTTATCTTCGGCCTTTCCTTTGTTTCACTCTCCTCAACGATAGCAGGAGTCGTATATAGTGTACTGTAATTTGGTTCGAGCATGTGCAGGGGAAGATGAAGACGACGGAATGACGAGCTACACAATACTTTCGTTTACGAGGGCTTTGCAGGTCATCGGACTAGGTACTTTATTCAATTATCATATTGGTATCTAATTTGTCGACGGTACAGTGACATTCAGAAGGCAGCATTCTTCAACTCGTTAACCGGCGGAGAGACGCTTATCACCTAAGAATTGGATGAATAAATAGTAAACATCGATGTCGACTTATTACTAGATCACAACTCAGGTACATCCTATCAGGTCACTCGGCATTTGTGTTCACGCGAAATTTGGTCAAAATCTTGAAATAGAAAAAGAAAAGCATTCATCATGATAACGACACCCTAAATAACAGAGACAAAAAGCAGGTTTTAAAAACCGTTGCATTACTTTTGGTAGCCCCCAATGCACCCCCCAAAGATATTAAGGGCGCAAAGGACTGCCCCCGAAGCCTTTTGCCATGCGGCCAAGTCGAAGTTTTGACCTCCTCCCCGGCGGTCACCTTCCGGACCGGCGGCAGCTTGTATGGGAAGGCCTGCCGCCCTTCCAGCGCGGTACTCTAGAAACGAGATCTATCAACAACTGCCACAAGAGATTTCTCCGTAAGCTCCTCCCAAAGATGTCAGGCTGCCCTGTATCGTCCACTCATAAATAGCTGATGAGGCAGCCTGGTAACGGATATTGGAAGACCCGTGTTGCTTTTTTCAGATTTTTTTTTTCTTTAAGATTGAACTTAGATGAGGTCGGCAACGTTCATGGGCATCTCCTCAATCTGGGTGCTGTAGAACTGCTCAATCTCACGCATCATGCGGACGTCCTCAGCGGTGACGAAGTTGATGGCGACACCCTTTCGGCCGAAACGACCACCACGACCAATTCGGTGAATGTAGTTCTCACGGTTGGCAGGGAGATCATAGTTGATGACCAGGGAAACCTGTTGAACATCGATACCACGGGCCAAGAGATCAGTGGCGATCAGGACACGAGAAGAGCCGGATCGGAACTCCTTCATGATCAGGTCACGCTGAGCCTGGTCCATGTCACCATGCATGGCGGAGACGGTGAAATCACGAGCAGTGAGCTTGTCAGTGAGCCAGTCAACCTTTCTGCGGGTGTTGCAGAAAATAACAGCTTGGGTAATGGTGACAGTCTCGTACAAATCGGAGAGGGTGTCCAACTTCCACTCCTCCTTCTCAACGGCAATATAGAACTGCTTGATACCTTCCAGGGTAAGCTCGTCCTTCTTGACCAAGATGCGAACGGGGTCACGCATGAACTTGGTGGTGACCTCCAGTACGTCCTGGGGCATGGTAGCAGAGAGAAGGACAACTTGGGTGGACTGGGGGAGAAGCTGGAAGATATCGTAGATCTGCTCGGTGAAACCGCGCTGAAATAATGTTAGCATTTGGGTCTCAATGGTAAGAAGTTGTTTTCCTTACAGAAAGCATTTCATCGGCCTCGTCGAGAACGAACATCTTCATGCTGTCGGTCTTGAGGAAACGGCGCTGGATCATGTCCTGAACACGACCGGGAGTGCCGACAACAACCTGGGGGCCGTCCTGAAGAGCCTTCATATCCTCACGGACACTGGTACCACCGATACAAGCGTGGCACTCGATTTGCATGAAATCTCCGATGGCAACAACGACTTTCTGGATCTGCTGAGCAAGCTCACGGGTAGGAGCAAGGATCAGAGCCTGGCACTGCTTAACGCTGGTGTCGATCTTCTGGAGAACAGAGATGGAGAAGGTGGCGGTCTTTCCAGTACCGGACTGGGCCTGAGCAATGACATCGTGACCCTTGATAACGGGCATGATAGCACGCTGCTGGATAGCAGAGGGACGCTCGAAACCGTAGGCATAGACTAAGGATTATTGTGAGCGGCAAGCGAGGGATTAGTTGAGGTGCGGGAGACACTTACCACCTCGGAGGAGCTCAGACTTGAGGTTCATGTCATCGAAGGAATCGACGGTCTCATCGTAGTTGGACTCGATCTGTCCTGCAAGGCATGTTTGGTCAGCAAGTCTGTTGGTGATACGAGTGGCTTGCCTCTCATTGCCATGAGCCGCTCAGGAACCCATGCGCATCGTCAAGCCCATAGCAGCATGAAAGATATAAAAACTCACCCTCGGGGACATCCTCAAGACCCTTGTCAGCCATATTTGCGGTTGAGGCTTTGGAAAATCTAGATCAAGCACAGCTCGATCTAGGGTTGATAAATCGCGGGGTGACGGAAGCGAAAAAAGAGGGCAGAACTTCTACTCGAGAAGACTGCGCCGTTATGTCGTTTGGTTTAAAAAAAAAATGGTATCGACTAGGATCAGGAATCTCGTGAGAATGACGAGAATCGACAAGAACCTAGGATGGGGATGGTTATTTGTGTTGTTTCCTTTGAATGGAGTATGAAGGAGAAGAGGAAAAAAAGTCGAATGAGGGGCGGTCGTGGAGGCAGTATATTTTTTTCATTGCTGCCCACCCGCTTACCTCAAGAGAAGCACTGGCCAATAGTAGAAGACCTTAGCGGGGCATTGGGATTAGGGTACATTTGGTTCGGTGTCTCTGCCTTGCATTGGCAGGGCACTCACCAGTCTAAGGTCTTTACAGCACGGTATGTACAGTACTGTACGGCGAGTGATTTTTTCCCCTAATTTTTTTTTTCTCTTTGGTTTTTCTATCAACGTAAGAAGTTTTTTCCTTGCCTCATGTGCATCACCCACCTATGATAGCACAGGCTGCAGCCATCCCACTATGCCCCGCTCCTCGCTAGAACCTCGAAAGAAAAAAAAAATTGCTCCTCCACCAACAGATCGTCCGCCACCTACAACGCTGCTTTATGGTGTTTCCAGTGACTGATAGACTGATTGTAGACTGCCTGTGTGTGGCATGTGCCATGTCATTATTCTCCTCAATAAGAAGCTTGTCATAGGTTGACTCATCCATACCCATACCTATGAACCTAAGATACACATAATGACCGCCTAGTGTCTTTGAGGTGCAGGGTGATTCCAACTTTTGTTATGAAACTATCCTTTATTCACATTTCATTTTGCAAATGCACTAGAGCAATTATCTTGAAACTGTAGAGTAACTATGGTATATCAGTCTTCGGAGTTATCATATTTTACCATATCCAAGATGTTCCCTCGCTCGCTAAGAGGAATGACAAACTATATCACCCACCTTGTTATAAGGCATGGTAGGTAGTCAGTTGGTGGTTTGACAACCTGAACTACCAATCTACTACTAATGCAATAACAATCGTCAAATACCTTTAATCAGGCACCCAAAGTGAGGTATAACTACCTTACGGAAAGTCAGCGTAGCCTCACCTTTAAGCCAAAGTCGAGCTGCAGTGTAACTCTAGTCTCATCTTTCCCCGTAAGGCTGTTACCGGAAACCATTCCTCAGCCGAATTTTTCTTCCGCCCACACTAAATTAGGTAGAACTCGCCGTATCTGGGTGATTTCAACGTAGAGGTAGGTAGGTACCTGACAGGCGTGTCGTTTCATACACCTCAGTCTCGATTTTTTTCACGAGTCTTGATTTTTAGCAGACTCTTCCCACTTTCTGTCTACGAATTACTCCTTTCATATTTTCTAAAGCAGCCCAGGCAACTGCGGGCTCGGCACCACTCAAATGCCTTCAGCCATCGTCAGCAATGGCACTGGCCATCATGATTCACTCTGTGATAGGAGAGATGACATATATGAGTCAACTTCCCAAAGTGACCCAATTCCTCCTCATCCACTGGGACTCAAGCCATTAGGCAACCAGTATTTCTTCATGGGTCGCACTGCGAGGCGCTCAATTGGGAGCTGGAGAATTCTGCCAGACGAGGTTATCTCGCTTGTACTAGAGCAGTTTGATGCTGCGGCTCTCTTGAAGCTTGGCCACACCTGCAAATTCTTATACGCCTTTTGCCACTCGGATGAATTTTGGAAGCCTATCTTTCTCCGGTAAGTCACTTGAGACATAAGGGCACTCTGAAGTAGCTGTTGAACTAAGTTCTGTCAAGGTCACCACCACCAGACAGCAAGGATATCCGATGGCAAGGATCATGGAGATCAACTGTTTTAGGTTTACCCAGTGACCAAGGCACCAAAATCGACTGCAGCAATGTCTTCTCAGATGTCCTTCACCGGCCATTTGCCTGCAGTCATGTCATCCTTACCCGGTTCACCTCGAGTATTCCCAAAGCAAACCAGATCCGACGCTTCGATAGCCTGACTTACGATCAGTATGCTGAGAAATGGACTGAGCTGCCATTCGTGCTTACCAATTGCATCCAGGAATGGCCAGTATATGAAGAGTGGACTATCGATAGCATGCTCCAGCTATTTGCCGAGGTCGAGTTTCGTGCTGAGGCTGTTGACTGGCCATTCGCAACCTATCACACATACATGAAAAACAACAGCGACGAAAGCCCTCTGTATCTTTTTGACCGGAAATTCGCAGAAAAGATGGGGATCAGAGTCGGTAAGAAGCCAGGCACTGCGTATTGGAGACCAGACTGCTTTGGTCCCGATCTGTTCGAGGTTCTTGGTGACGAACGCCCTGCGCATCGATGGCTGATTGTTGGTCCTGAGCGAAGTGGCTCAACCTTCCACAAAGACCCCAACGCAACGAGTGCTTGGAACGCAGTAATTCAAGGATCTAAGTATTGGATAATGTTCCCACCTGCTACACAGGTGCCCGGTGTTTATGTTTCCGATGACAGCAGCGAAGTCACCAGTCCCCTTAGCATTGCGGAGTGGCTACTCACTTTTCATGAAGAAGCACGGCAACTTCCTGGCTGCGTTGAGGGTATTTGCGAAGCGGGAGAGATTCTTCATGTCCCTAGCGGATGGTGGCATCTGGTGGTCAATGTCGAGAGCGGCATTGCACTTACGCAGAACTTCGTGCCACAGAGCTTAAGTCTTGTATCAGAAGTCGTTTCCTTCTTGCGGGACAAGGCTGATCAGGTCAGTGGATTCGATGATAAGGTCGCGAATCCTTTTCAACTCTTCGTGGGGAGAATGAAGAGCAGCTATCCAGAAGTTCTGGACAAAGCCCTGGACCTGGCCGATACGAAGAGCGGCAGAAAACGTAAATGGGATGCTGCTGTTGGTGGAACAGACCATGGACAAGAGCAGAAAGGAGGTGATGGTTTCAGCTTTGGTTTCGGCGGCGATGGTGATGATGTTGAAATACCCTAGAAAGACTCATCCTTTCTACCCTTGCAATTCAATCCAAGTTAGCGACTTACGACTCATTTCTTAGGTTGAAGCGAAATATGGGAGAGTTCGCAGAAGCAAGTCCCCCACCCGCAATCCTGCAAGATATAACATCAGGAGCTGTGATACGCTCGGCAACCATCGAGTAGCCTCCAGAGTTGCGACTATGAGCCTGGTGTAATTGGGCAATTGGCAATTAAATGATAACAACAGTCTGTACAATGGTCAATTCTAGGTAAATTACATGGATGTAGCGCCTGAGAGACAGACAGAATGTGTTATCCATTACAACTGAAATATCTATGCATGTTGTTACGATTAGATTCTTACTCAGCCGCAGGATCACTCAATCCGGGCATGTGATAACTTCTTCTGTCTTTGAAATGCTACTAAGATCTAAACATGACCTTGCCAAAACGGAGGAAAGGAGAGGTTCTCTGTCCCTGAAGTTTGTGTTCTGATACCTATGGTTATGTACCTCTTTTTACGCTACGAGACGAATTTATCGTGTCTGCCGTAGCCAAGGGTTTAAAAAAAAAGAGGAAGAAAATAAAAGGAAAGAAAGGAAGACAGGGAAATATTGCATGATCCAATATAGCAACCAAGATTACCTCGACTTACACCAGCGATAATAGTGAAGCAGACAGTCATCGTCGAACATGTGATGCCATGCAGGACTGGGCTGGCTTGGCTGAATGAGTGCCCAGCTAGACTTGAGGCGATTGAGTATTAAAACAATAACTAAAGGTAGGACAATGGTGATTGTATTGTGACGAAAGTGCTGGAATTATCTTCAACCTCTATTTATTCAAACCTTTATTGGCCTTATACAAGTAACCAGAGGCCAATGACTTACCTCGAGGGATCTATATACAAGCAACATGATAACGGGCCAACCATACCTCACGTTGGCTTCATTCTGTCCGGGCTGCCGGTTATTAACTTACGGATACATACTCTGTACCCTAAGGTACCTACTTAACCTACTGGATGTCTCTGCTAACAGAGCCGACATCTTGCAATTCCGAAACACGATCTGAATCACTTCCCCCCTAACTTATTAAACAACAAATAACACTTGTGATGAAAATGGGGTGCACCTCCACTCCATCCCCATACATACATACTACCTTACCTTAGGTGAGTATGTATAGTAGCTCTGTTAGCTTTCCTCAGCCTGCCACTCTAGCCTACCTACCTTACCTAGGTACCCTAGGTAGCCAGCCACTGTAGTTGTTGATTCACCAACCTACTACAGCTTAGCACCTGGTCTCCCTGAATGCTTCCCGGGGGCCGTGTACTCCCCACTCGGCTTCCCGTCCGCCCTCCACCTTTCTATTACCTTAGTGATTGGACTAGTCTAACACTGCATCATCTCCCATCCTCTCCTCCTCCTTTTCACCGTTGTACCTAATTAATCTTTTGCTTGAATGCGCTTGCGCTTCTCTTTGTTTTCGCCTTCACTGTTACTTTCACTTTCCCTTTCCCTTTTATTTCGTCTCCTCTGCGTTTTTATTCTTGAAAACCCATCCTCCTCCTTCTGCTTCTTTTTTGCCATACCTTTTAGTCTGTAAGTTCCGTTTGCTAACCCCCGTCGCCATCTGGCCTAGAGCTGGACTCTATATCGAGAGTCCGTTCTTCAGCTTCTCCGCCTTACCTCTTATATCATCTACACGTAGCAAAGCTAATCGAAGACTATGCAGCCTCTGCATAGTCTTGTTCTTCTCGCAGAATACCACTGTACAAGCTCGAAACACGGTTCCAGATACCGCTGCGCTTCGCATCAGCTCCACATCAGCTTAGAGACCCCTGTGCCGCTATTGTGACCCTCGATTTGCTCTGAGCAAACTGTCCATAGCTTCGACTCCTTTCCATTCGAACCGCATTGAATAAAAGAAGTCGGCATCATGGTTTCTGACGAGCACTTCGAGATGTGCTTGCCGATCTTGCAGGATGCAACACTGGAAGACGAGGATAAGACAGATAGACTTGAGGAGCTCTTCCGCAAAGAAACAAGCCTCACCGGCACTTCCCTCGACAACGCAATACTGGATGCTCTTTGGCGGTTTCGTGACGGCGGCGGCACATCAGCGTCACCCCCTCCCATCAGACAGACGATCTTACGACGCCCTTCACCCGCCTCCTGGCGCGGTTCGCCAACTCCTATGTCGGGCTCTCCAAGACTGGCCGTGAGCCCCCTTGCTCCTCCGGGCTTTGTTCCCTCGACCTTTGGCAGGACAATCTCCTCCACGGTTTCTCCCTTTTCTTCGCCTCGAGCATCGCCACGTCTGGCTCTTGCGACACCCGTCATTCCTCATAGTCCAAACTTGAATGCATACGAATTTGCTAGCGACCCGACCCCGGCCACAGAGATTCTAGGTGAATACCAGACAGAAAATGTTGAGTGGCTCGTCAGTGATGATGCCGCTAGCGTGACTTCATCTGTTGGTACTCCGAGTGCTCTCAACGCAGCAGCCCCCGAGTTCTCGTCCATGTCGGCACAGTCAGCTGATATGTCGCCATATGATATGTTGCGTTCCATTCTTGGGCAGACAAAGTCGGATGATGAGATTGAAGCCGCTCTCGCGCAGAATAGTTATGATCTCAGCGCAACTATTGTCTCCTTCATGGAAAGCCAAGCAGGTGACAACCAGCCCGGCGGTGTTTCATTGGAAGAACCCAAAAACGTCCTGATTGGGAAATCCGTGGATCGCCCTACTACTCCTTTAGGTCAATCGAAGTCGGGGGTAATTTGCAAGTTCTATATGTCGACTGGTTCGTGCTTGCGCGCCGATTGTCGATTCAGCCATGATCTCAGCAACCACCTTTGCAAGTATGTTTTCGTCCGATTTCCTCCGTATTGTAAGCTGACATGTCTCTTGCAGATATTGGGTCATGGGGAACTGCTTGGCGGGAGAGACATGCATTTTCTCGCATGATCCTACCAAACTAATGAATAAGCTCGCCCTCGACGGGGCCAGTACGCCACCATCAAAGCACGGCGGTTTACAGTTGGGAGATCTTAACTCTTTCCCTTCTCTAAGACCCGGAACCCCCGATCATCTAAGTGGTTTCGCTGGCAGCAACAATTTCCCTGCTGTGGGCATTACGCCACCACCAGGCTTGAAGCATTTCCAGGGAACTTCCAGTCCCCGTGCTCGATCTCGCCCTAGCAGTCGACATCAGACCAGAGAGCCAGATATCTCCGCCCCTGCTCTAGATGATAATGATGCCTTCCCTTCACTTGGTTCCGCATCTATCAAGCAAGGCAAGAAGCATCATGGCAAGCGAGGTGGCCATGGACATTCGCACAAGGAGAATAACGCGCCTAATTCTCTGGCTGATATTGTCAAGATGTCTCCCTCGCCCACCCCTGTCCGTCCCGAACTCAAAAGAGGGCTGGGGCGCAATGGAAGCTCGGCAGTTGCGCGAAATGGGGAAAACAGCGCTGCAGCTCAGGCCATCCCCAGTCCTAAACATATCCCGTGGCTGGAGACAGGTGAGCGTGCCAACAAGGCATATTTGAGGGCTCGCCAGGAGGCCATTAAGCACGGAGGCCTTCGTAATAAGTTTCTTCAAAGGTGTGTGTTCTCGCAGTAAGAATTGGGGGGGTTCCGTGTGCTGACTGATTGTCACAGTGCTGCGCAAGCATGGAATCGCAATGACGCTAGGGCGGCTAAAGCTCTCAGCCTGCGAGGACAAAGCGAGAACGATCTTATGCGCAAAGCTCATCGCGAGGCTGCAAAAGAACTATACGAGGAGCGTAACAAGGGCAACTCCAATGATTTGGAATTGTATGTCGATCTTCACGGTCTTCACCCTGAAGAAGCTGTCGAGTACCTTGAAAAGGTTTTGATGGAAAACGGTAGGGAGTCGCAACCCATTTATGCCATCACCGGCTCTGGACACCACAGTAAGAACGGAAAGGACAAGGTTGGTAGGGCGATCCGGAACTTCCTCAACGAGTGGAGGTATGCGTACCGGGAGTTTTCTGTTCCTGGAGACCGCAATAATATGGGGGGCATCCTGGGAATCGATGCTCGTAGCTGGGACAAATCTCTCGCCAAGGAGGGCGACTCAGACGGTAAAGAAGAGGTGGACATACTAAGCCAAGGCGTCGAGATTGGCGATGGCAAAGTCAGACTCCTAGTGCGTGACCCGCCCAAGGGGCCCAGCGGTCGCCGATGACAACGCGAGACGTAAATAGAAGAAAGCAGTAAAATCAGACTCCGTTCTATAAGCCAATGTGTTGAAAGTTGCATGTGATACCTGTTGATTTAGTCCCTGCCTTGGGTACCTTGGATTAACTTTGATAGAGTAGTACGTACTACCTACTTATACAAGCCCATGTATTTGACAGGACAGGATAAGCGCCATCCTTAGCGGGGCTCTTCGGCTCCAGATTCGCTTAGACTAGCAACGACATGTAACTTTGGCGCAGCCCCAATGAAACGACGATGACGGTTCAAGCTCTACAACATCGCCATTAGATCTTCTTCGAGCAATATCGAATGCGACAGTACGATTGTTGGCTGGTAAACTCAGGGCCCTGATCTTCTATACAACCGCAAAGCCATCCTGGCCCTATCCTCAAGATCCTCAATCTCACACTATAACCTCATTTCCATCCGCGCGTTCCGAATCTCACCTATATCGAAACCCAATACACAGACATGGCCACATAGCCACCGTCAAAACTTAACTCCAACTCCTACTTATTCAATTGAAACTCAAGACTTTTCAATAAAAATGCCTGCGGATTACAACTCAACCGCCCAGGCTCTCGCCCTGTCTCCAGACCGTGGCTCATCTCCCTCGCCAAGCCGTCCTCCTTGGTCTGCCACGTCCTCGAGCCGCCGTTTATCGAATCCATTGATGAATCGTCGCCGCGCCAGTGGTAACTATGCCGCCGGCGGCAAGACGAGCTTCGTGCACCGCATCTGGGGTACGGTCAATCTGCTTGGTGAGCAGGTTCTGAAGGTATATCTACGCCTGTCACCTTTCCAGCGGATTCTTGCCCTCGTCGGCGTCGTCGCAGTGGGTGTGCTTGGTATTTTGGCTATTATCTACTCGCATGTCTTCTTCAAATGGCTTGAGCCAAAGGCCGAGCAGTGGCGCGCTCTTCCGGGAGGCTGGACTCTGGCCTTTCTCCTGGTCTTCGTCACTTCGTTCCCTCCGATTGTTGGATACTCGACCGCGAGCACAATCGCGGGTTTTGTTTATGGGTTTCCCTTAGGCTGGCCCATCGTTGCATCCGGATGTACGGCTGGTGCCCTTTGTGCGTTCCTCGCGAGCAGGACTGTTTTAAGTGGTTATGTTGATCGCATGGTTGGTCAGGATCATCGCTTTGTCGCTCTGGGCCAAGTGTTGCGCCAGGAGGGGATCTGGTATCTTACGGCTATCCGATTCTGTCCACTTCCATTCAGTCTGAGCAATGGCTTCCTCGCCACTATTCCCAGCATTACGCCTCTGGCGTTTACCATTTCCACGGCATTGTCAAGGTACGTTCACTAATGAATGGTATTTGCCTAGTCCTGATCGCTGATGCCAATATGATTTTAGCCCCAAACTGCTCGTCCACGTTTTCATCGGCAGTCGTCTTGCTCTGCTAGCTGAGAAGGGCGATAAGATGTCCGCCGGTAGCAAAGCCATTAATTATTTAAGCATGATTTTGGGTGCTGCCGTCGGTCTTATTGTTGGACTTATCATTTACCGTCGTACTATGGCTCGCGCCGAAGAGCTCGCGCGTCAAGAAGGCCTTGAGACTACAGGCCTATCAGCTGAAGAGGGCGAGGCCGGCTATGCAGACTCTGAGAACTCGATGCTCATGGATCCTGAAGACGCTGCCGTGTTAATGTCGGACGACGATATTTCACTGTGGGGTAGAGACGGTACAGAGGGCAGGTATCACGATGATGATGAAGAGGATGAGGTAGACATCAATAAGAGAGGGGACCGGAGGGTATGAAGTCACATTTTAACGAGAATCTTGACTTAATGACAAGATCATTCAATACTAAAGGTATGGATGTTGGGCACGGCTCGGTTATATTGATTATACATCTGTAAATGGACTAGACGACGGCGTTTTAGGCATCATTATATTGGTAAATCCCTGGGCGCTAGGATTCGGTTGTAAATGGAACAATAGAGGATGATAATGTGTTTAAACCAATTGCTTTTCTCAAAACCATCAGAGCCAATATTGAATATCGTTACGCCGCAATCAAAGCATTTAATCAATTGCAACTTGCGGCTGCTATGTCCGCTCGATCAGTATGTGTTGAATTAAAAATTACAAAGACCTTCGTAATACCATCGCTTGCATCCCTTGAAATCGAATTCGCCAACGCCGCCGCTTATGCATTCTCGTCCCAATGCTATAACTGAAAAGTGAAACACCACTATTATGGGAATTGCTGGTTCCCCCTATATTGGTTCATAAATTGTATAGCTTGGTCTATTGGATACCCAATGAAAACAGGCCCAGTGAAGATCATTTGAGGTCCGTCGTTTGTCCCTTTGGTCATATCAGGGTTGATGAAAGCAGGTTGAGGAGGTGCCGTGTATTGATGTTGGTATTGGTATTGATGTTGATGCGGAGGGGGTGGAGGGGGTCCGCCCTCCTTATGAGGCGAGGATGAAACCGTGTGTTGTGGTACCTGAGGGGGGATGTCATGTTTGAATGGTGAGGGTATACCCATGGCGGTTAATTTTGTATGATCAAATGGACATTTGCCTGGCGTCTTCTTTATTGATTCTTGGGCACTGGCTGCAGCTTGAGCGGAAATCGGCATGCAGACAGGCGCTGGTGGTGGTGAGAGAGGTTGGTCGTCGCCTTGGCCTGAGAGGTCGCAGACTGGGATAGATATTCCCCAAGGCCGACTGGGCGATTCTCCGACACGCACTTCCTTGAGGGGCCGATCGAAATGACTCTGCCGGTCTCCATCCTCCAGAGTCGGCACTTGCGTGTTATCCGGGTCCGAGTTTACACTAACAGCCTGTGCCCAGTTCTCAACTCTTTCATTAGATGGCTGGGCCACGTCATTTGGTCGATTTGGATCCTGTTCAGCCTCGGGTAGCATAGGTTGGTGAAGCTGACCCAGCCCTTCAATCATGCTCACTATATCGCCATACTTGGAATCTATCTTCTTGATTTGATCTTCGTCACGTTGGTACCGGCGGAGGCAAACTTCATGGCTTCGGGGCAGTTCATGTTTGTGCGTCTCAACATAGTGGGCGATCTCCTCAGCAGAGTGCTTGTCCATGTAGCGAATGGGACACTTGACGGCTGATGAGCCGTTTGTGTTTGTGCGGGCTTGCTGAGAAGTAGATTCTTCGTACATGGCTGCGCAAATAGGGTCCGTCGAATGATGCGGAGTTGTGTCCTGTGCATCTTCGTCGCGGACCCCAGAACCGCTGGCCGTGGCAGGCTTGGAGAATGGGCATTGAAGATGGCCCTTCTTTCCTTGGACCGTGAAGTCTTGTTCTAGAGCTGTCGACATGGAAGTGGCTACGTGGGAAGGTTGCGACTCGGTCTCTCTGCTAGAGCCAGTGCCAGTGGTTTTACTCGTTTCGCCCAGCGAGGCAAGCTGATTAGCTACTCGGCGTCCGTCACGGATGACGAGGGCAAGCTGGTGTTGGGAACCGGAGCTGTGCGCGCGTGGAAGAGGAACAGGCAATGAATTATCAACAGATGTATACGGAGGTATCTGGAGCTTAGCCAGGGTATCAGCTATTTCTGGCGCGGTTGGAGCATATTTGTCAGCCAGATACTGGAACTGTTTTTGGTTTCGAGTCAGCGATGAGTCCATTGCGAACGATGGAGGAAGAGGATGTTGATGGGTCAGATATCAGAAAAATAGGTTATCAATCTCGGCAACAGGGTCATTCATCCTGATGCTCTTGATCTAGAGCTAATGATATTCATCATGCTGACTTGGTAGGGGGGTAGGGGAAAGAAGCCGACAGCTCCGGTATCGCCGCAACCATCCCAGGACGTTGCGCAGCCAGGATATGTAGACAGGTATTGGGAAAAGCCGGGTTCTAGTTGGAATTACTGCGTAGGGTAGAAAACATTTCTTCTTACCTGTTCATGAGCAAAGCGAAGCTTGTGCTCCAAGACGGTCTTTCGATCTGTCAAGGTCTGGACTTCATCAGCAAGGGCGTTAAAAGCATCTGCCAACGTGTGCGCAAGATGAAGATATGCCATGCCCTGGGCTATGGGTGAGTGCGATAAAGAAAGAGAAGAAGAAAAACAAAGTTGAAAATAAGAAGAGGAGATGAAATATTTATTAGATGGGGAAGAAAGAGGAAGAGATTTGCTAGATCCCGACACGAGTGCTGTTGCCAGAGCAAGGCGGCAGCGAAGTGGAGAGGTAATGACACTGATTGGCCTGCTTATATGCGACAGCGGGTACGGCAGGCTAGCAGCTAAAAATTAGGGTCCTTCCATCCTTCTAGCGACTGATGGACAGTAATACCTAAGTATTGTTGCTTCTGGGAGACAGGACGAATTCAGTGATTTAGAGCCGAGCCACTTCGGAGCGGGAAGTTCGTGATTCGCAAAAGGGCTGGGACATGACGATAAGGCTCGTACCTATAATGCGGTCTGACGCACCATGTGCTGGCAGTACCTTGGGTGCTTCCTTGTCTAGGTAGGTATCTTACCTACCAACCTAGGTACCTACATACTACCTAGGTACCTAAGGTACTTAGCGCGAAGCTCGGTCCCTCCAGAGCGGATTATGGAGCGGACGTCAAGCACAGGCCGGGAACATTATAGAAGCCAAAACTACCCTGTAGATGTATTTGACCGCTGTGATAAACGGATGAATCAGATTGTCTGGGCGACCGGGTCTTATTTTCGTTGTGGTTATTCTAAGAATCTTATTAGACAACTAACTGCAATCTCTTAGGGTCTGCATGTTTTGGATTTGAGCATAGTCATCATCCAGAAAAGAATCCTCGAAATTGTGCCTGTATTCAGTCTTATCTACCTATACAAACACAGCATGAAAACCTGTTGACACAGTATACTCAATCTGGACTCTCACAAAACATAATAGTAGGGCTAGGCTAGTATGAGCCCGTGCCCATTTGTAAAAAGAGCTAAGTGATGCTCTGTTCAGGGCAGCCTATCGATTCCCCTACCAGAGTAGGTAAGAGGTGATAGGTAGGTGGTTTGGCTTTCAGCATCCCATTTTACCCACCGACCCCGCCATTACTAAAACACCATCACTGTCACCCCCTGTTATTGTAACACGAGTCACCATGTCTACGCCTGATATCTTGTCCATCCCCCAAGCCGAACTGGTCAGCAGGAAATCTCACGTGCTGCCCGGGCAATTATGCGTCACGGAGCTCTTCTTCAAAGTACCGCTCGACTACTCGGATATCCAGGGCCCTTCCATCACACTATTTGCACGTGCTGTCAAGAAACACGATGTTTCCATATTCCCACCTGATGATGAAGAGTCAGAGAACAGCCAAAAAGACGAATTTGGCGAGTCCCCAAAGCCATATATGGTCTATCTTGAGGGGGGACCAGGCTTTGGCAACCGTGAACCGCAGGACCATCCCCTCACCCGCCACGCTCTTGCAAAGGGATACCAGCTTCTCTTGCTTGACCATCGCGGCGTTGGCCTGAGTACACCAGTTGGTGCTGATATGCTGAGACTTGTATCTGGAGACGTTGAAGGGCGCACTCGGTACCTCGGCCTCATGCGCCAGGACAACACAGTCCGCGACTGCGAAGCTGTAAGGAAGAATCTTACCTCCTCATGGCCCGCTGTTAAACAACCATGGTCCATCTTTGGCCAGTCGTACGGAGGTTTCATCGCACTATCCTACTTGTCCATGCATCCAGAAGGTCTTCGGGAAGTCTTTCTCACTGGCGGTCTAGCACCTGTGGGTAAGAAGCCTGACCAAGTATATAAAGCAACATTCCAACGGGTCATACAGCGCAACGAGCAGTACTACGAAAAATTCCCAGAGGACGTCGAAAACGTCCGTCAAGTGGCTAAATTCATAGAGAGTAAAGGTGGCAGTATTCCGTTGCCATCTGGCGGTGTCCTCACCGTTCCTCGTCTCCTGACCATAGGTATTTCCTTTGGAAGCCATGGTGGCTTCGACCAGGTTCACTCTACGATCCTGACTTTAAAAGCATCCCTCGACCAGTTTGGGTTTTTCAACAGAGCATCCCTAGTACCACTTGAAGGCTGGAACCCATTCGATACCAATATCATATACGCCATCCTTCACGAGGCTATATATTGCGACGGCCCTGGTTTAGCCTCCGCCTGGTCAGCGAATCGCATTGGAAAAGAACTCAAGCCATTTTCCTGGCTGAATGACAACTACTCAGCGGAATCTACCAGCGGATGCCTCTACTTCTCTGGAGAAATGATCTTCCCATTTCACTTTGAAACTTACCCAGAACTCCAGATACTTCGCCAAGAGGCCGAGTTATTGGCCAGTCGTGATAACTGGCCCGCTCTTTATGATCAGGAGAAGCTTCGTAAGAACAAAGTTCCTGTGTATGCTGCCTCGTTCGTTGAGGATATGTATGTCGACTATAACTTTGCAAGAGACACAGCCAAGCTTGTCAGGGGTACAAAGACTTTTGAGACGAACGTCATGTATCACTCGGCATTGAGAGCGAAATCGGACGAGGTCCTGCAGCAATTGTTTAGCCTGAGAGACGATGTTATTGACTAGATTTGGATGTCTTGCAAGACTGGCAACTTTACGTAAAGACGAGATAGACGTGCGAGCTGGTACCTACTTTATTCAAGTACAAAAAAAAAAAACCTTCCAGTGGCTATACATAGTGTACCGAATCGGACCCCCAATGTGCAGATGCAACAGCAAAGAACAACGACCGCAAACCGCATCGAGTATTATAACTAGGTAATGGCTAGTGATAGGCTCGTGTTCGTGCAGGTGCGCGGCCCAAGTTCTGCCACTCGTCTTCATAAGCCGTAGTATGAACATGCTCCATCGATGGCAAATCCGCCGTCGGCTGCGAATGCCTCATGACTGTCTCTCGTAGAATGGTAGCAGCGAGCTCTGGGTTACTCACCAAGAACTCACTTGTCTCTACAGGCGCGCGCTTCCAGAGAAGCGGCTGAAGGAATCCAACGCGTGCCATGACCATCTTGAGCAAGTCATCAACTTCTGGCACGTTGCGATAGAGTTTTCTGCAAAGATGCATCATCTTTGGTTGTGCCGCATCCCAGCCTGCTGTCTCGAGCATATCAACACATGAACGCATCACTGCCTTTCGAAAGTCGTCCATAAGATAACGTGTCGCGCAAATATAAACGTCGAGGTTGAGTTCATACGCCAGGAACCACGTCCGGAGATCCTCTCCTGTGATACGCTCCGGCTGGCTCTGCTGAAGAGGCATCGGAATGCTGACAGGAGGAGGGAAAACGCCTGGAGGATGGATCCCTCTTCTGGGAGCCCCTCGACCATAAGGCGCAGGCACAGGAGGATTGCTTTCGCGGGATCGCTGAGCCCCGCATTGCCAGCATCTCGAAAAGTCACGCCGAGCGAGGCATCTCGGACACGAGCAACCCGGTCGATGATATCCCGGATGCTTCTCCTGGGTTTCTTCCGCCCCAGCATGTCTCGTTTGTCGAGCCCGACGCCGGCGTCTCCACGAGGTACCTGAGCTCCCAGAACTGCTACTGCTACTTGACGAGCTCGAGTCTGAAGCCTCTGCGGGCCCTGGGTCAACCTCAATACCCTTTCCCTTGTCGACTTGTGGTTCTACTGGCATATCAGTACTCGTGAATCAGGATCAGGCTGTAAGCCGGTTGATTCACCTAAAACGCTCGCTGCTGGCTTGATGGGTTCATAGCAACCCTCGTATAGAAATGCAACAAGAAAATGAAAAATAGCCGGATCCTCCTCTGGCAGATCAATGAATTGCTCACTTGCTTCTCTGAAGTTTCCGCATAGGGCTTTTTTGAACCACTCTGCCTGAACAAGTATATCTTTGTGAACCTGGAACCCTGTTAGTTCAACTGGCCTCCATCTCAATAGATCGATACCTTCACGTACGTAGAAGGTTTGCATGTTGTTCAAAGGGCCAACTCGTATTGGCACAGGCGCAGAGCAATATCGGCCATCTGCTGAACTGACCCAGAGGTCTTCTGTTGTGCTGGGGAGATGTTCTTCTTTCTCGTCCTCGTAGACGCTGTCTATCACGACAACCTGGGGCTGAGGAACGCCCATAGCATCGGCCAAGGTGTGCACTGTGACGGTTGAGCCTGCAACTTCTGCATTTCCCGCATCATCCGCCATAACAAAGCTATCAAGTACTGATCTAATTAAGACCAGTATTTCTCTAGTAAAGGGAGGGCGTGAGGGCGCGTGAAAAGCGTAAAATGAGGCTTTCAGAACGTTCTATACTCCGAAACACCGTAGAAAATAGGACTAGAAATAGACATAGGCAGGCATCTACCACAGACAGACAGACAGACAGACAGACAGACAGACAGACAGACAGACAGACACACAAAGACATACAAGTATGTACACACCATCTTGGCATTCGGTCTAAGCCTGAAAACAGCCAACGACATGTCAAGCATGTGGATGGTAGATGGCTACCAATTGAATGCCACAGCCGCCCAACCGTCTGGCTGTATTCTGGCGCAGAATAAGCAAGGCGCAGACGACGTGCAGCGGTACAAGCGGCTTGGTTGGCATAAGACAATGCTTGGTCACCAAAAGACCAATCGCTGATAGGTACCGTCTTCATCGAGTTTCTGAACATTCTCAGCAAACAGGCCACCGGAAAACGATCAGTCACGCCTCCTGCACGAACAAGGGACATCTCCCCATTCATTCCCTGTAACGCAACATTTTCTCAATTCTCTGCTCAATTCTATGTGAGAGGCGGCGGCAAGCCGGCTGGACTAAAACAGGGGCAAATTGATCCAATTCCTAACCTGAGATTTATGCCTCCGCTCCCACGCATATCCTCGACGCGCGTCTGCGAACGACAGATGCATCATGAATCGATCTCAATCTGGTGGGCAATTCAACTCATCATCTTACAGTTGGTGTTCGTGATCAATGTTCTGTGTTTTGCCAGTACACACGCTGACTCGTGAGGCACTTGTCTCCCTCAGGCGTGCAATCCCAGGCCACCCGATACGCTGGATGCAGCCATCCATTTCACACATGCCCTCACATTTAAAGTCCGACTTCCCCCCCACCTCTCCTTTGCCGCTCTAGGCCTGTGCTCACCAGAATATAAGCCGTGATAAGATTTTGCAATGCTCGCCAGCCTTGTTATTGCCTCCTGATGCAGTCTCTGGACGCGGCTACTCCTCCTCCATCTCTGCCTGCATTTGGAGCTCTTCGGGAACCATATTAGGCTTGTCAGGTGAAACAGAGGTCAAGACAACTCACTCCAAATCTTGCTTGCAGCATCTGATATGACTTTGGCCTTGACGAGAAGTTTCTCTTCGTATTTCTCATTGTCTTTACCTTTTAGACGGATCTTGTTTGGTTGAGCCTGCGCATAAAAATCAGCATCGCCCATGTGGGCATTTTCAATAACAGATCGGAACACCAACCTGCATCAATATAGGAAGTAGCTCTATAGGATCTGCATTCGCGATCGTTGCCACAGTACGAAAGCCGTTCTCCCAAAATACCCGCCTGTGATATTTCAGCAACACTACTATTTGCTGAGATCCATGCACTCACGCTGTTCGGCTCTTGATGAAGGGAATCTTGGCCAAGGCCAATAGGTCAGCTCTTGCACCAGCCACAAGCCTGTCTGAAAAGTGTTCGAGAGCTGCGGCCATTACTCTGGATCACGGTTAGCTATGTAATGACAAAGTTGTCATGAACATACCCCCAGCTCATCTGTTCACAGAACTTGATCATCCCTGCAGCGAAGCCTTGACAAGTCTGCGAAAGATTCTGAACCATTCCACGAGGCACGTCGTATTTGCGTGCCACTATGTGTATAGGAATCTCGTTACACAGATCCCGCAGTTGGAGAGCGAGATAAAAACGTCGATGTACTCGAGCAACCTGCTTCTCCTCTGGTGTAGACTCACGGAGCATGGCACCTTGAGCACTATTGGGCTGTCAGTGAGTATCTCGTGACCGTGAACACAACCTACAGCTTGAGTATTGTGGTAGGTTTGATGCCCAGAAGTCTCAGTACCCGTAAACCACTCTCGTCCAAACCCTCCATTTCATTCCGAAAGACCTGCCAGTTCACCATAACCCCAAATTCTTGAACAGGTGTGAACGTGTATAAGACGTGCATCTCACCATCCATGACAAAGGCTTGGAGCGTCCGACTGAGTTCGCTATGGACAAATATACCATCGTCGGGATCGATAGCTGATGCCACGATTGCCCTACCTAGTTGTGTCGCCGTGAACATGGACAAGGAATCGGAGGTCACAAAACCCATTGATTCTATCTCTTTCAAGCTTGAGGTGATACAATCATTGATAAACCCGGCGCTTTGAGTATGACTCAACAAAGACTTCGAGAAGTAGTCCACAATGGACTCATGACTCGTGGCTAAGCGTATGGATATGACTTCTAGCAGTGCACTGAAATAAATTAGCTGGTAATCATTCATGCTTTGATAGGATAGACGCACCGTTGAATACGTCGATTCTCAGTGTTAAGACAGCTGGCGACAGGCGGCAGCTCCGCATTCATGAGGTCTACAACTTGCTCAAGGTCATTTCCGCGGCAGCAGAGATATGTTTCACCGATAGATGCTTTCCCCTGTCTTCCAGCTCGCCCTCGCATTTGCCTCAGCATCGATGGCCCAACAAATTCGCGCCCCATTCGACAATTGTGTAAAATCACCCGTCTTGCTGGCCTGGAAAAGTAAATGAAGTGTTTAATAATCGAAACAGCAACTCTTACAGGTTGATACCAGCAGCCAGACTGCATGTCGCCACGCACACTAATAGTGTTCCAGAATCGTAAGCTGCCGCTATGAGATCTCTCTCTTCAGTCGTCAAGCCAGCCTATATAGTCAGAAACGTTCGTAAACGTCAGTCGACCAAAGCGACTTACATCTAAATCAATTAGAAACGCATGCTCGATTTTGCAAAACGGACGTCTCACTTACGATGAAACGCAACACCATAAAGGATCGTCTCCTCCAATACAGGATCAACCCCAGTGTTAAGACTGCGAAGCTCTCCCAGCAAGTCCATCCTTCTGTCAACAACGTCAGCCTTGAGCTCATGTGGCTGGGGCATGGCTCGACTAATCCATCGTGCGTCAGACTCGCACATGCCACGACTCCCGGCAAAGACGAGGGCACCAAAACCAGCAACAGCAGTCTCGTGAGCAAGTGTGACCACTGCATTTAGTACTGGGTCGCGAAGCTCCTTGTGCGTGGATGGCTCGATTCGTCGGATGGGTCTCATCTGTGCCTGTGTCTGTGTAGACCGACTATTCAGCTGTGCAGCTGTTTTGACGAGACTGCTTGTAGAACCTGCGGGATAAATGTTGCCGTCATACACCAGATGTTCCTCGATAGGAACCGGTCGATACCGAGTTTCGTAGCAATGCCCTTCGAGCCATCGAGCCATCATGTCCATGTTCTGCTACCAAATTAGACGACTCACAATGCACCACGAAGTCGACTGACTAACGTACCGGAAGAGTGGCACTCATGCCCACGATTTGTACACGCTGCTCCAGGCTGAGCAGTTTGGTCGCCACAAGTTCTAACAAATAGCCTCGATGATCATCATCAACCATGTGCAACTCATCAAGCACAACCGCGTGGAGCGTGGAGATTGAACAGTCATCAATAGCCGTATTCACGAGTGCATTTGCCTTGGAGTGTCAATAATTTACCTGCTTAGCAGAGTGGGATTGGGGAACTAGAAACCGACCTTCTCCAATGTGCACACGCCAATATCGAAATCAGCCCAAGTTGCTCTAACTTTTCCACCCCCAAAGAAACCAATGACACGGACTGTGTTTTCATCGGCTCGTCTACGCCAGATGCGCTTGTCATCATCGGCCGTTGTTTCAGAGGGGAAGCGTAAGCCTTGCACCACACTACGAAGCCAACGAACTTTCTCTTGAACCAAAGCAACATATGGTAACACAAGGAGGGCCTTTGTTCCCTTTTCTTCCAGAATTCTTTTCAGCATGAGCACTACAAGTATTAGCTAGAATCCACGCACTACCGTGGTTCATCTCACCGTCAGCCACAAGAGATTTGCCACCGCCAGTTGGTGCACAATATACAAGGTTCTTTTCTCCTGTCAGAAGCCCTGGGCCTTTGAGGCAAGCCTTTTGCCATGGGTATATTTGTTTTATGCCAAGTGAAGCTAAATTATCAACCAGCTGTTGAGGGAGTCCATATGTAGAATGACTTAACTCGAGTTCAGGATCACATGATGACGTCGGAGTCGCAGCAATAGCCCTCCGTTGAGAATACTCAGACGGCCCGACTCGCTCATCGAGACGAACAATGCGACTCGCAGAAATTCGAGGAGAGGCAGAGGGGAGACTGACGGCTCGCTGAAACTGAGCTGTCGCTCGAGAGGCAGAAGCCCTGAAGTGGTGTTCTTGTCCAGCTGTTGATAGACTTCTTTTGTGTCCAGCAACAGAAGTGGTAGCGAATGTAGTCTTTTGTTCATTCGTAGTTTCGACACTGGTTGTGTGCAGTAACCCCTGCACGCTCTTCATGATGGGTATCAAAAACACAAAGGAAACAAGACGAGACAAGACAAGAGCGAAACCTAAATGTGCCACCAAGTCCAACAATCCTTTTCGACATGCCCTCAGGAAATGTGACGCGACACGCGTGGAGACGACGCGTCTGGAAGAGACCTTGAAACGCCAAGTCACGTGGTCAAACAGCAGGACGTGGGGTGTCAGGCACGGCGGGCAGCAGCCGATGCAGGGCTTTTGGTTGTGCCCCGCGGCACAATGAAGAGCTCTCATTGGGTGGCAGTGGTCAATTGATGCTAAGAAGTTGATGAACCCTGCACTCTTCTTCAGGGCAGCGACCGTCAACGGCAGGTGGCATAAACTTGCCCTGTCGGGTCTGCCTCTCGCTTCTGCGCTCCTCCCACCCGTCATCCACCGACTGACCTCTCCCGTACCCCCAACCAATCTTCCTCTATGGAGCCTACTACTACCCAAGGCAGCTAGTGCCCCTGGTTGCTAGGAGTCTGGCCTTTGAATTATTTCCACCCAATAACTTGGCCGTCCTCATCACTTATGTCATTTCCTTCTCCCAGCGTCAGACTTTGTGTTTTTATCCCTTGTTCTTCATTCTTGAGATATTTGTGCCTCAACTCTGTGACACTACATGGGAATAGACTCAGGCTGCTTGCACATGCTGCACACAGAAACAAATAATCCATTCATTGTCTACTATGTACCTTGCATCCATGGCGCCACTCCCTTCTTGGGCCGACCGCATGTATACCCTGACAGCCAACGAGATCTTATTAGATCAATGTACTTCCAAAGAAATAAAGATTTCCCATGTACAGAGATGGATGGCTGGTCTCAAATTCCGTCTTATGATTTTTGGCTAGCGCTCGTCCGTGGTTAATCACTATATCGCAGTGCGTCGTGTAGATTGAGTCTCAAGTGTCGTTGTGAGCTTTCCCCTGCGGCCGGGTTGTGTATTGCCCCGCGGCCCTTTAACAAGGAAGTTCAACTGGTCGGTACGTTTTTTCCCCTTTGAGGAGCAGTCTCTTTTGGGGGTGTGTGCCTTTTCGATCCATACAAGGGATCTTGATTCGACGACCATTTGACAACACCGTGCAGCATTACCCTCTGCGGCCAGGAGGATCTTGGCTGCCTACACTAAACCAACCGTTACCTCTACCTTTTCTTGTGTCGAATCTGCACCAGAGACGGATCTCAACGTACAGAAATTCACTTTGCCTCTTGACGTCTTGTTTAATTTTTAGTTGGCAGTATACTGCAGGATATGATTCCGACCGGCCCTTCAACGAGACGTGGTTGCCGTTTCAAATTGACATCGCTGTGATGCATAGGTAACAACAAAATGTGCGAAACGCGCCTGAACTTGAACCACATAGAAGCAGGATTGCACTGATGCAAATCGCCATTTTCTCAAATGGATTCTCCACCGACTTGCGAGAGCCTCATTCAGCTATATACACGGTAGAGTTTCTCATTTGTGGCAATTCGGTGAAACAAGGGGCCACCTGTCAAGAGGATCAAGTATTAGTCGCTGGCATGCGCAATCAAGACCCTAAACATTGGTACCTTAAGTAGGTAGTAGCTACGTGATTAGGTACTTAGTAAGTGAAAGTCCAGAGTAGCAAGGCCTACTTGGCATTTCCGCTAATGCTGTTAGCACTTGGTAAATTATAGCAATGAGGGAGTTGAGACAAGCATACCTTGAACCTAGGTGCTCCTGGTCAGGATTGGAAGATGGCCGTACCATACCTAGGCCGAGAGAATACCACCTACCATCCGATCATTAAATCATCAACCTAATCCGAAGAAGATGGACCGAGCAAGGCCTCGCTCGCTCAAAGGGGGACGACAGACACCAGCTACCTCTAGTACATAGTACCAAACCATCTACTCAATGTACCTTTACCTAGGTACCTACCTGTACTAAGTACTAACCAAGGCGGTAGGTTAGTAGAGACATATTTAGAAGACAGATGCAGTACGTCCTATATCATTACAGGGCATAATCTCTAAGGTACTAAAGGAAAGCCTGGGTAACCTCCAATCCATCCAACCAGAGCCCCGGCCACGTTGGTGTAGCTGGCGTAGTGAAGCCAGCTCAATCTTAGCCCTTTTACCGACTCCCATCCATCAGCTCCCACGAGTCTCTCGACATCATCACCACACACTCGATCCCCCCCCTCACACGTAATGGTTAAGGCTACGTCTAGCCAGGTTCGGCGATGGAAGAAATCCCTAGTGATTGGGGCTCTTTACTCAGAGCCAGTTGGCATAGATTCTGCATAGCTTCAGCTATGCTAGCCATGATTGGCTACCTAATAAGATGGGCAATTATGTTGATGTGTCAAGCTGGACACCATTGTCGAGATATTATGACGGCGAAGAGGAAGGAGATATTAGCTGGTTCGCCATCATCTGGTGTGGTTAGCGGTTGTTCAAGCCAAGGTATCCATAGCTTAGCTAGGTACGCTGAGATAGGTACCCGTGGTCGATTGTCTGTTGAAACCCTGCTCTGTTTTCTAAAACATCAGAAGAGATGCGGGATGGGGTAGTCTATGCCTGTGACGGGGCTTGTTAGAATGTCCGACGATAGAAATTCCAGTGGAGGGAGGTAAATGAATATGCATGTCACTCTATACTGGTGATAGTCCATACGTACGCTAGACGCATGCCATCTGAGAGAGTCCGTACTCAGACAGCGACACAAAAGCCATAGTTAGAGAATACGACCCAACTGAATTAACTTACTAAGGACCTCATCGTAATATTTGGGTGTATTTCGGGCAGAAGCCCGGAGCGTTAACAACAGAAGACAATTCTTTGTCAAACTGCCTAGGTAGTTACGTCCTGCGTACCTATTTGTTCGACCGAGTCGAGGGAGGGCGTGCAAGGGTGTGGGCGATGCAATGAAAAATGTGGATGACTTGGCGCCCCAAGCTCCATGCGCTGAGTTCAAGTTCACTCAGAACCACATTCTACTTTGAACATCGTCTCAAACCGTCCCGTTATCAGCAAAATGTAATACTCGTCCAAGGCCTGTGGCGGGACTTGCACCGATAGTCTCCCATAACGAACTGGGCTGGGCAAATTTGGTATGGTGTTAATGGCAGAGAAGGACTAAAAAGGTTGCCGAGTCTAATCGAGGAAGAGACGGCCAGACACAGAGATGCCGCTGGCCAGCCAGGAACCGAAGAAGGACATCTGCTTGTCTTTGACAATGGGTGGAATTGAACTACATGATTGAATGGCGGAAACTAAAGGACTGGTGATATCGAAGCTACTTAGATAGGTAGGTAGACTCCGTCATTCGAGAAAGTTATGTATCATGTTGACAGGCGCACGCCTCTGTCCTTTCTCTTTGCTGCTTACATGTCTTGTATGTGTTTTGGATAGTGACAATGCAGACGGTGGCATTGTATATCTGATGAGTTTGGTATGAACATTTCGTATTTCCTGGAAATGATCGCGCCAACCCCGGCTTCCTTGGTCTTGTTAGCAGGCAGTCAAGCCCTAGCATCTTCCCACCAAAAGCCGGTCTGATGCCTCAACCGCAACAGTCACAATCAAGGCCAATCTGTAGTGACCGGCTTTGTAGCGATTCTCCCCGTGGACCCATGGGCACGCCTCAGAGTTGGGTTGAGATCCGTCGGCTCGTCAGTGCTGCGAGACCTAGATGGGCCCCGTGGAGACTAGAGAGTAACACTGATGACCAGGGTGCAGCATGTAGAAGTGTTGTTTATCTTTATCGTACCGGGGCCAGAACCTGTGTTTCAGTGTCTGCGAATCAGCCGCCGCCTGATTAGTAGCTACTTATCCGCTACAAGCTTAGCCTATCATCGCCCCCAGTGTACTCTTAGCAGAGTGGGTGCATCGACCAGGCCAGGGCCGCCGCCTCGGGGTGCCAGTGCAGTTTGCAGTGCCAATGCTAGGACGTTTCTTCTCCCGGCGACTGGGAATCATGCCTCTTCCTTCTTCTTCAACTTACACACTCCAACTTGCAGGGCAGACGATATCTATTTCGAGTCTCAAGTTATACCCTCCAAAGCAGTAAAGCACTTGAGCGGCCTCGATCTATTTTTATTCACATCAGACAACTATACTAACCTCTCCTGCCGTCTTCATCATCCACAACTTCCGCCATCAAGCCATCACAACTGGGCATGCCTTCATACGCGATTCACTACATCTCGTTGTTGCGCAAGTGATTCTCTCTCGAATGTCATGGCACAACACAATGTGAGTAAATATGGAAATCTAACGTGCCTTGCTTCCCGTCCACTTTTTACACATGATCCTTTTGAATATTTGTACTTTTACTCTCGTGCCTCTCACTTTCTTTCACTCACTCACTCACTCACCTCACAAAGCTGTGAGGTCGCGATCGCGATTGGGCCTATTCTCTAACTCGACACTCAGGATTCCAACACCTCTGATCCTGGTGCTCAATCTGTGTTAGGCCCGATGACCAATCAATCGAGTTTGGACAGCGCAGCCAAGGAAGCTGGGGCAGATTCAGCCTTTCCATACGGCACACGTTCCCGTAACAGAACTGGTACCTCGCGTATTAATTACGCCGAGGACAGGGACATTGATGGCGATGTTTATGACTACTATCACGACAAAAAGGACAGTGAATCCAAAAAGACTTCACGTCAGTCCAGCGCTGCTGTGAATGGCGATGCGCCTCGTGGCGGTGCAAGCTCGCGCAAGGCTGGCACAGATGAGCCAAAGACAGCGCAGGTAGCGAATGCTCCCAAGGAGCAACGATCGGGCAGTTCAAATAACGTGCCCACGACAACGCAGCAGCCGGCTGCTTCACAGCCCGCACGGAAGCGCAAGGTCGCGGGCAATCCAGCCGGTTCCACTAACCCAGCGACATCCGTCAATAATTCGACCAAAAAAGCAGCAGCGTCCGGAACGACTCCGTTTATCGCATGGCCAGAAAGTAATATGCTGACTTTCGACAACTGCAAAAGTCGCCCTGTCAATGGTAAAATGTTGGCCGATGATGGTACATCGCTGGAGCCAAATGGTAACATGCTTCCTTCAAAGTGGTCCACCAGAAATTCAGATCAAACGTGGCTAACCTGGCGATGCAGATCATGTGTACCTTGTCTGTGAGCCACCTGGAGAACCCTACTACCTGGGCCGCATCATGGAGTTCCTTCATGTGCAGAATGACAGCAGCAAACCCGTGGAAGCTGTTCGCATCAACTGGTACTACAGACCCAAGGACATTGGCCGAAAGTCTACAGACCTACGGATGGTTTTTGCGACGATGCACTCCGACATCAGCCCGTTAACGGCGCTGCGCGGAAAATGTCAGATTCACCATAAAGCTGAGATTGAGAATATGGAATCATATCGAAAGGCTCATGACACCTTTTGGTACGATAAGCTGTACGATCGCTATATCCAGAAGAACTACGACTTGATTCCGACGCGTTCTATTGTCAACGTCCCAGCCAATGTGAAAAAGGTTCTCGATGAACGCTGGAAATACGTGCTAGTTGAGCAGGGGCGTGGCAAGGAGCTCACTAGCGCCGTTAAGCTCTGCAAGAGATGCGCCGGTTATTGCGCAAGGTACGTACCTACTGACTTACACTGCCTGCCCCACCTTCTACATCCACATCATCACAAACCCATGCTTCGGTGGCTGACATGATTGGTGGTCTTCAGCAACGACTCAGTCGACTGTGCAGTATGTCAGAACACATACCATATGAATTGCGTGAACCCACCTCTATTGAAGAAGCCATCCAGAGGCTTTGCCTGGTCATGTGCAGCATGCAGTCGAGCCCAGGAAAGGAAGCTGGAGGCTCGTAATACACCTAATGTTAATGATCCAAGCTTCGATGCCGAGGATGACGATCCTCTGGATGAAGAGGACGAGGAGATGCAGGGGCTCGAGACTAATCGGACCAGTCCCGAAGAAGGAGACCACACTCACCACGAGGGCACTGCCGAGCAAATCTACCAGGCCTCTCTTTGGCCGTACCGGTATTTGGGAATGCATTGCAAGCCTGAGGACGCACTCGACTACGACGACAGAATTTATCCCCGCGCAAGTACGAGAATTGGACCCAGAAATCAAGCAAATGTTTCCCCGTGGCCTGGAAAACCGGTCGAGTACGTCAAGCCACTTGAGATTAAGAAAAATGGCAAGAAAGACACCAAATCCAAGGAAGCCCTGGCTGCTATCGAAGCCGATAAGATCTCACGTGGGAAGCGACCGAAGTGGGTTCAAGACATGCCACCTGGCTACACAGTCCGGGGAGAAGATTTTGACGACGACGACCCGAAGTGTACCGCAACTCGCGTGTGGATTCCTCCCCCAGAGAAAGTGATTAAAGAGAAGGACATTAACGAGTACATGGAAAAGGCTAAGGGGATGACAAAAGATCTCGGATTGCCAGAACGATCGACTAACCTGCAAGACGTGGCTGCCAACAAATTGTTTCTTGCAGAATTCGACACGGAGCATGCGCTCAAGGATCTCTCTGAGACCAAGAAGGAAACATTCAAAGAACCAGAATTGACACCAGCAGAGCAAAAGAAATTTGAGGAAGCAGTGATAAAATACGGCTCTGAACTTTATCTTGTGAGAAAGCACGTCAAAACTATGCATTATGGCATGGTAACTCGCTACTACTACGCCTGGAAGAAGTCGGCACGTGGGAAGCAGGTCTTGGAGAACCAGGCCGGTCGCAAAGGAAAGAAGGAGGCCAAGAGGGCAGAAGCCGCTGCCAGTAAGCTGGCAGATGATGTTGCGGATAACGATGATGATTCTGCGTTTGATATTGAGAAAGCAAATCAGAAAAAGCAAGGATTCATGTGTCAATTTTGCTCCACGACTTTCTCACGACAATGGAGGCGCGCTCCGAACCCCGTTCCCGGGATCGTCAACGATGGGGGCTCGAAGAACTCGAATAAGGAAAAAGGCCAAGAGCGTGTGGTAGCTTTGTGCCGTCGCTGCGCTGAGCTATGGCGCAGATATGCTATTCGATATGAAGATGTGGACGAGGTTTCCAAGAAGGTCAACCAGGGCAGCGGTCGAAGCTGGAAACGGAAGCAAGACGAGGACCTGCTTAGGGAGTTGCAAATCGCGAAGGAAATGGGCATGATGACGCCAGAACGGGCACCGACTCCTTCAGCGACCCCAGCCGTTGCCACCGTACAAGAACCGCCACGGAAGAAGCTTAAAGGCGCAGCTTCTGACAAAGATGCGGATAATGGTCACTCGGATGCTGCTAGTGCAGCCGGTTCTACTACTTCCAAGAAGAAGGACAAGAGTGTGGAAAACCTTACAGTCCCCGATATCCCCAAACCTCTTGTGCTGCCTTGTGCAGTCTGTGGCCAACTGGAACCTCAAGGGGACCAGCACTTGTCGTGCCGCGAATGCCGCCTGACCGTACATCGCAACTGCTATGGTATCATGGATAATCGAAACTCCGGGAAATGGACTTGTGATATGTGTGCAAACGATAAAAACCCACAAGTCTCGATCGTATGTTGTCTCAAACCCATCTATACGTCTGCGCTAACGTCGACCTAGCATTATAAGTGTGTTCTTTGTCCCGTTGAATATACAGAACATGATTTCGTGGAACAGCCGAAAATAACACATCACAAGAAGAAGATGTCGGAGAAGGACCGTGAGCGAGAACGCCTGGAGGTTCAGCAAGCTCGGAAAGCTGCGGACTTTTACCGCAAGAAGCAAGAAGAGATGAATCGCCCCGTCAACCCCCGGGAACCACTCAAGAGGACCGCGGACAACAATTGGGTGCATGTTACCTGCGCTGTTTGGACCCCAGAAGTCAAGTTCGGTAACGCCAAAGCACTGGAACCTTCGGAAGGTATTCCTTCGATTCTCAGGAGCAGATATGATGAGACTTGTCAAGTGTGCAACAAACAGGATGGAGCCTGTGTGTCGTGCCATCAGTGTCGCATTCCATGTGAGTCCCAATGAGAGAAAGGAAAAAGATCGGCCATACTAAACAGAATACAGTCCACGCGGAATGCGCTCGGCAACATGGACACGTCCTTGGATTTGAAGTGACATCTGTGAAGAGTTCGCGAAGAGACCAATCCAGCATTGTGACCATCAATGGGGAGAGTGGCATCATGTCGGCAACTGTGTGGTGTAAGGATCACGCCCCCACGAAGACGACGATTCATCAGATGCAAGATATTGCGGATGAATCGGGACTTAATGCTTTACAGCTCTATGTACAGAACTACAAGCAGGCCGACCTGGCGCTGACAGGCACGGTCCGCAAGGCCAATCTCATGACAAACGCCGCCAAGTTGTCAGGCACAACGACTCAGCTTGGCCTACGCAGGTCCTCGACAACAAATATTCCCAATGGCGGGTGGGGCCAGCAGCGAAATGGGGACATGGGAGACGTGGCATCAGACTCAAAACAACCAAGGGAAAAGGTTTGCATCACCTGTGGTATTGACACCAGCCCGAAGTGGTGGCCAATCGATAATTCGCAGGAACGCGAACTCACCAACGGGCACTACGGCACACTCGGGAGCGAGGCACAGAAATTTGTAGAACAGAGACGATTCCAATGCCACAAATGTCGAAAGGCTCAGCGTACAGCAAAGCCGCACCTGCGGCGGTCTCCTCTCATGGCAGACGCTCCGTCACCTTCGGCTCACGTTGCAGGCATGCAAGGTGCGACAACACAGGCTTTGCGCAGTCCGCCACAGATGATGCCTGCCCCTCGTGAAACCAATCCTTCTGCTGCTTATGCTTGGCCTCCACCAGTTCATGCTCCGACAGTTCCTCCACCACCCATGCAAGCACCTGCACTCGTCGCAGATCATGCCCTGGGCAACCGGCCTCCTCCCCCTCACCCTGCACCATACGCGCCCCTCCCACCTCAACGACCATCATATAATGACTGGGGACGACCTGCGAGCCAGCAAGGTTCGCCTCCTCGACACGTCAATGGGGGGCCCCCAATTCACAATGCACCGCCGATGTCCACCCTATCTTCGTTGCGACCACCTCCAGTTGTAGGACCAGGGCCTCCGCTTGGATCTTCACCACCTGCACCACCGCCAGCAAACCATCATGGTGGCCCCACGCAGCCTTATACCAACGGACTTCCTCAATCACCTCGACGGCTGAATGGACCAGCGCCGCCACCTCGTTATACTCATCCGTATCAAACCCACGGACACAACGCTCCTCCGCCCCCCCCTCCTGCGTCGCATTTACCACCAACCCTGACGAATGGGGCACCACCACCTCAGCCGCGGCACGATGGTTTCTCCCATGAACTTCACCCACAGAGGCCGCCTTATCCAGCTCCTCACGGGAGCCCCACAGGGCCTCGGAATGGACCACAGCCTCCCTCAAATCGTCCGGCGAGTGGAGCAAGTGCCAGCCCCTCGCTACGAAATCTCCTTTCTTGATCAGAAGAATACAGGGGAGTGATTGCCCGTTGAACATGGATCCCGTTTGAGCTCACAGTGGGGACACTAATGAAAGTCAAGAGAGCGGGCAACAAGGTTTTTGCTCGTCCGGATGAGTTGGATGGGGATAAAAATCCTTCCATGTAGACTAGATAGTATATATACAAACGGACCAGGAGGATTGTGAGCTTCTGGAGTTGGTTCGGAGTGGGCAGGACTGATTGACTCATCAAAAACCTTGTTGCAACCCAGCATCTGGAACGGGATTCGCAATTGGTTATGTATGTATGTATGAATGGAAAGTTAGCGGGATACAAGCGAAAGTTGCCTTGTTCGAGTACTTTAGGTATTGTTGCAAAAATCACACTAGAAGTCTGCGGCGAACTTTGCCGTTTAGTTTATCATTGACGAAATCAGGATATGCTAATTATCAAAAGATGATACCTTATGTATCTGCATCTTGAGAAGATTGAGACTAGCTAATAAGGATCATTTAGATAGACCCCCTGACTTTTACTGTAAGCACTGCGTCCCGGCGCATATCCGTAAAAGCCGAGGAACGCAACAACGGTTCGAGCAATACAATCCATATCTCATCCTTCAAACCTGGCTCGTGCTAGGAAGTGAGCGCCCGGGATGGCGAAAAAAATCCCCGGGGAAAATGACTCTTATATCTATCAAGAATCCAGCTTTGGGAACTTCAGATATGCAGCTTACATAAGGTATCCGGGGACTCAAGCGATCCCATAGATGAAGTTGAGCTTATCTAGATCGGGTTAGTATCCTTTTGCCATGTTCCAATTTAAGGTACCTTAGCTGCCAAGATTAGTACTCTGTAAGTGATGTACCATGTAGACTAAGGGCTGATTGATGGCTGATGTGGCTCAGACTCTAACGACACTAGAGCCTCTCAGCTCAGCTTCCAACATCAGTCAAAGACAATATCTTGACATTCAACTTTCCCTCTCCCCTTTTCGGCACTGTGTCGCTCTCTCTACTTGGCATCAACCTTCGCTGTAATTCTACGGAAACAAGAGGACAGACAAACCAACTTGAGATTGACAATTCTTCCTGTTGATCAATTACGACACATCGCCAGCAACCACAACCATACCTGTCCCTGACGATCGGCATCTTGCTGAACAGCACGCAGCTCTCTCCTCGCTCGTCCTTCGGACTGTATAGCGAATCTCTGAGTACTGGCGTCGGCTGCAACGAAGCTGAGAGACGATTGATTACACTTTGAGGAGGGGCTTAAGTCAGCGTATCACCATACCCACGATAGATCATGGCGCAAGTACTTCTGGACCTCTTCTACTCGTTCGGGAACTGTCTTAACTGCTTTCCCGGAAACCCCAACCTCAAGATCAACAACCGGAGCTTCAAGATCTTAAGATTACTTGGAGAGGTAGACTAACAAATACCGCTCTCTCGCACTCCACGTTGCTGACATTTGCCAGGGCGGCTTCTCTTACGTATACCTCGTCGAAGATACCTCAAGCCACGAACTCTTCGCGCTTAAAAAGATCCGATGTCCTTTTGGCGCTGAATCAGTACAGCAGGCCATGCGCGAGGTTGATGCCTATCGTCTCTTTTCTCACGTTCCAACCATCATATCCGCTGTCGACCATTCCGTCGCAACCGAGCGCGGCGCCGACGAGGCGACAAAAACCGTCTATGTCCTTCTGCCATACTATAAGCGCGGTAATTTGCAGGATATGATCAACGCAAACTTGGTCAATCATGATCGGTTCCCTGAGCGTCGTCTCATGTTGCTCTTCCTCGGAGTGTGCAAGGCTCTGCGTGCCATGCACGACTATAAGCCTGCCGTGGAACGCATGCACATGGGTCGGGAAGAGGATGAGCTGAACCACGGCGAGAGAAACAACACGCGAGGAAAGCGAACGGAGGAAGAGGAGGAGGGCGAGCAAGAAAGGGGCCTGCTGGAGGAGGAGAACCAAGTCAGTGGAGGCAGGTCAATTCAGCACTACGCCCACAGAGATATCAAACCAGGTAAGGCCGTCCATCAGCTCATTTCTCCCATTCATACTCCCATGCTCATCTCTGTTCTCAGGCAACATAATGATCGATGACTCCGGCTCAACCCCGATCCTCATGGATTTAGGATCCGTCGCTCCGTCGCCAATTCCTGTCACGTCACAATCTCTGGCCCTCCAGATTCAAGACACAGCCGCTGAACATTCAACCATGCCCTATCGTGCCCCCGAGCTTTTTGATGTTCAGACTGGCATGGTAATTGACACAAAAGTTGATATTTGGTCCATGGGCTGCACTCTCTACGCTTGCCTTGTCGGCAAATCCCCCTTTGAGATGCGCTCAGACGAGACCGGTGGTACTCTGTCTCTGTGTGTTCTCGGTGGCGATTGGCGCTTCCCTGACGAAGGACCTGCTGGCGTCAAGCGTTCTAATAGCATGCGCCCGCAGCAAGGACAACAGCAACAACAAGCACCCGCGGTTGAGATCAGCGAGCCGATTCGCGATGTCGTCAGGAAGTGTCTGTGTGTTGAACCCGCTGAGCGACCGGATATTCATGAGTTAATCAAAATGGTTGAAGAAGTTATCGAAGAGCTTCCTGATGACTCCCATTAGATGCCGGCGCGGCACGACGAATCTTTGAACTGTGCAGCAGATCGACGAATTGAATTTGAATACCAATAAAGAAAGATACCTACCGCCTTTGTTGCTCTCAGATAGCTAGCTGGTTGGGTGACCTCCCGGGTCCGGCGGTTGATTATGTTACATTCTTTTTTATCACTTGAAGGAGATGGCGTTTAGGGTTTGGAATGATAGTCATTTGCTGGCAATTAACACGTTCTTGTCTGGTAGCCGTCCCCGCCAGCCACTCCCTCCTTATATACGTGCCGGCCTGAGAGCTGCTGCTTATCTGTATATCCTGCTCACAAAATCAAGCGTTGCAATCTTAGTAGTAACCTTAGTAGTAACCCACGTATGCGAGTAAGAGCCGCTGGGTCCGACTTTTACGTCAAATCACATACACGCGCACCTCTGAGCCTGAGCAGACACAATTTTCCCACTCCGAATCACCCTACAGCTCGAGCTTGAAAGTTGCTACCTCAAACGGTCGCAGTGTGATCGGGATTTTTCTGTCTTCCTTCTGGATCTCTTCCAGTTCATCCTCTAGGATGTTCGTCTTGGTAACACGCTTGACATCGAAACTAGTTTCGATAACTCCACGACTGCGGCCTCCCAAGGACTCATACACACGAAGAACAATGCTCTGGCCCTTGTTGATGCGTAGGCCATCATCTCGGCTGACGTCTTCATCATCCTGGCCTCGCTTGATCGTGTCCAGTACAAGAGAGTCAGACTCATCAATATTGACAAGCTTGATCGGCGCGCTGGACACACTTTCCAAGACAGCCTTTGAGGCAGTGACGGGCTTCAGGGGATTATTGAAAGCATAAGCGGCCTTAACAGTAGTAGAAGATAGAGTACCCTTGTGAGGTAGGATGGCCCATCGGATGGAATGACGTCCCATATCGGCGTTGGCATCAGGCGCCTTGGGCGCCCGTAGGAGCGACAGTCGCATCGTCTTGCCTGCAGTAGCAAAACCATACTTGCTGTCATTGAGAATAGAAACGCCATAGTTGTTCTCCGAGAGATCAGCAAACTTGTGGCAGCACACCTCAAACTTAGCCATGTCCCAACTTGTGTTGTAATGAGTTGGCCGCTTGGTGATGCTGAAAGCGGTCTCGTAGGAGGCCTCGGTATTGACTACATTGACAGGGAACTCAACCTTGAGGAACTTGGAGTCCTCATGCCAGTTGACGTCTGCTCTGACATCAACCCGAGAAGGTTGTCCCTTGAGGGCGGCAGAGAGGGTGGTGTACGACTTGATGTAACTGTTCTCGCTGATCTTGACATCAGTGACCAGGGTGACTCGATGAGGCTTTTGTTCAAAAATCTTTGTCTTTCCATATTCGACCTTTCTGCGTGCGTCGAGATGGTAAACCTCTACATCCCATGCTTGCCAGTAAAGAGGAATGTCATCAAAGATGACAAATTTGTTTGCCTCTCCACCCTTTTCAATAACCTCACGATCGTTGACCACATCGTAAAGGGATGTAATGACACCGCTTTCGACGACAACACGGAGTTGCTCGTTTTGTAAGACATAAACATCAGTAGACTGCTCCATGACGGTAACCGCAGGCTTTTCTTCCTGTGTTTTAAACGCGCGGAGATTGAGCAGCTGGCCATCGCCACAAGCAACACCGACTTCGGTTTCAGAAAGTTCAACAAGCTCCTTACGATGCCACGGCAGAGTGTTGATGGCAACAGACTCGTTGAGGCAAGTTGAGAATTCGCTAGAGATGTTGAGCGATTCATACAAGTCCTTCAGGAGGCGTTTACCAGTTTCGAAGACCTCAGCATAGACCTATGTCATATTAGCAAAGCTCCAGCAGTTATGGGACGAAATACCTTATCCGAGTCATCGTAGCACATTTCAATGCTACTTCCTGGCAAACAGTCGTGGAACTGGCACAGGAGAACAGCCTCCCACATGTCGTCCAAATCCTTGGTCGGGTACTTGTACGACTTGTTTTTGATTGATGCGAACGTTGCCAATTGTTCAATATCTCGCAGCATCACCTCAGCTTTTCGATTGTAATACTTGTTGTTGGCTTGTGTGGTATACGTTCCTCTGTGTAGTTCAAAATACAGCTCTCCATACCATGTAGGAAATTCGCTGGCCTTGCGGTTGAGACGGTCGAAGTAGTCATCAACTGTCAGTCCCATCTTGATCTTTGGGATACCGCCGATAGTGTTGCTGATTCCGGCACATCGTCGCAGCTTTTCGAAGTGTTGCCAAGTTGGGCCACCGCCGCCATCACCCTTTCCAAAGACAAGTAGAGACGAGCTGTCAACACGCATTGTTTTGTGGTTTGCAATGCTCCTCTTGAGATCACCGAAATCAGCGTTTGCTGTATATGTCTCGGAGGGAGGCATGTGGCAGATGACTTGACTTCCATCAGGGCTTACCCACATGAAAGTAGTGTGAGGAAAGTTATTGATGTTATTCCAACTCAGTTTCTGGGTCAGAAAACGGTCCATACCAGCTAATCGGCAAAGCTGTGGAAGCTGGCTTGAGTATCCGAATGTGTCTGGCAGCCAAAAAGTCCGACATCGAGAACCAAACTCAGCCTCGAAAAACCTCTGGCCATAAAAGAACTGGCGGACAAGTGATTCGCCGCTGGGCAAGTTTGTGTCGTGCTCGACCCAGCTGCCACCAATAGGATGAAATTGACCCTCCTTCACCTTCTGCTTGACACGTTTGTATGCAGCAGGATAGTAAGTCTTCAGCCATTTGTATTGCTGGGCTTGGGAGCAGGCAAAGTTGGATTCTGGGTAGCGATCCATGAGGTCGCATTGGTTCATCCATGATCGAACAACCTTGCGCTTTGTTTCAGCCCAGGGCCATAGCCAACAGCTGTCGATGTGACAATGACCGATTCCAAAGACAACAGGTTCCTTTCCTCCTTCATACACCTTATGAGAGTCTACATCAGGGCCAAGAATTTCACGAGCAATCTCGCGGCATTTAAGGATCGATTCCTGATTGTTGACCTCAAAAGTGTTGATGATCTTCATGGCAACAGATAAAGCATGGTTCTGTTCAGCCGAGTTCTCGGGCAGTTCTCGAGCAGCATCACCAATCTCCCACATATCCAAGTGGAGTTTGCGAGCTGGCACATTGATGGCGACTATGTCGGCCTTGCTGAGGTTGAAACGCCTGTTGGGGTCCGGCGGTGCAATGGTTGTCGTGCCGTTAGGGGCGTTTCCAAACATGCCGTTACAGGCCATTTCGATATAAATCGTGTGCTCCCCTCCGTCACGGAATGAGTCGGGAATGACCCATTCGATGCGCTCTCCGCTGCCAGTGAGGCCTTGAATGGGAACACCATCTTCGGTCCAAATGGTGCCCTCGTTGTTGGCATCCCAGTGAAGCTCAATGAGCTCTTCGTCCTTTGTTTCATCCGGTATACGCAGGACGACCTTAAACCAATGAGTGGACCATGAGGGCCCAAAAGAGGTACCGGTATGGGTCTCCTTGAACTCGTGGCTTGTAGCCTCTTCAAAAGTTGGCCTGGAGAGATCTGGTGCATCCCACACTGACAGTTGAACATGAGGTTTGCCCGAGTACCTGCCGTTGTACATGTTCCTATGAGGCATGTTAGTTCTTAAAAATTCCGAGTAAGTAAGTTAATAATGCCATACGCTTGCAGGTTCACCTTATAGTACTGTCCTGACTTGTAGAACGGTTCAATGCGGCCTTTCAGAATGCTTGTTTTTGGGACGCCGACAGGCCGTTCGGCGAAGAGAGGGTAGGAGGAACCATCTCCCTTGTGTTCGCTGCCACCACCCATAATGTAAATGTCGGGATGCCCAGGAGCAGGAGGAGCAGATCGATTTGAAAGGCGCCGAAGCTTTCCGGAAGCTGAGTGTAACGACTGGTCTTCTGGTGCAGGGAAATGACGACGACAGGCTGCTGAGGTCGAGAGAAGGCGGTCGAATGTGTTATTGATACTGTAAAGTAGTCGTGAGCGGGTGCTTGACACTTTAGCGGTATGGTCAAGCAAAGGATGAAGAATAAATAAAGACTGAAAGGAGGAGCAGAATCTCGAGTTGGGGCGCAGCACGGAGGGAGGAGGAGAGTTAAATTGGTATTGTATAAAGTAAGATAACTAATCCGCGAATGTTCAGAGAGGAGAGTTGTGTACGTATGTCAGTGAAACGTGGGAAGCTTTGTGTTAAGCTCTGTGCTATGTCAAGTGAGCTCCATTGAGCTTCACGGAGGCGAAGACAGCTGCCGCGCGATGTATTGACAAAAAGGTCTCTGCGTACAGCCGCCTATTGATCGGCATCATAATGCTGATGTATTTTTTTTCGATGTCCACGAACGCCAAGCTGAAATGGAAGCGGGGGATGCTCCACTGCAAGGTGCCCATCCATTCCCGTCAAGTACCTTGACAGGGGTTGAAGCGCCTGCGGCACAGCAATCGGGGAGGACACACTAGACTCTGAACGAACAACGCTCTAAGCCAAGCATAGTTTGGGAATGGGTCCAGGTGATTCACTGATCGGAATTTGGGGAACTAGTGGTGGGTGTGGGGAGATGGATCCGATGCCTCAACTTGATGCAGCATAAATCACGTACCTCATCGCGTTGGTATACGATTCTTGGTGATGAATGATACTCGATAGAAACCAGTCGCAATAGATATTACAGAACTCGGCACCCAAGGGATTTTGGGCAGGACAGTTGACGTGGGTTGGCGAAGAGTACCTAACAATAAGAGAACGATCTAGTATTAAAGATAAGTACTAAGTTAGGGAGAATGAGAAAAGCGTCACGGGTTGATAGATCAGAGTTGCAATAAGCCTTAGGCCGCGGAACACGATATTTATTTGCGCTTTCTAGGAGGCACCTTGTTTCATCTGTGATTTGACCTTTGGCAGCCACGATCTTGGTTGAAATTGAAGTGTAACAGGCCAGTATCACGGCAAGTCACATTCACAAGTACGAAGCGACCTTCTCTCCCAGTTAGATCTTCCAAGTATTAGGTACCTACCTAGGTACCTTACCTCTTAAGTTATGAACAGAAGCATCAAGTCACCAAAGTGTAGCAGATCTCACCCATATCCACGCAAGACTTAGCTTCGGTAGGTACCTAGGTACAGTAGGTAGGTAAGTAGGTAGTGCTGAGGCAGTTCGTTGAATACAAAAAAAAAATTGTGAGAATATACGAGGCAACAGATGGTGGTTTGTGAAAATTTGATTATAAAGTTACCATAATCTCTCGCAATATTTTAGCTAGGTAGGTACCTTATTATTGTAGGCGAAGTAACTTCGTAAACTGATTCGGATCTAGCAAATGACCTGTACTAGATCGGCAATGCCTTTATCCTTCTACAAAAAACAAAGCTTAATATGGTGAAACTTCTCTTTAAGATGGTGTAAGGTTTATAGTAGAACAAAACCAGGATTAAATTTGCTGACTAAATGAAAAGCTAGGTAGGTAGCCATAATGAATATTGCAAGAGATTATGGTAGGGTTTGGGACTCTACCTAGGTTAGTAGGTAACCTGACTAGTACCTACCTGGTACGTAGGTACTAAGGTACCTAAGACTCGGAGGTTTATAGGTAAGGTATCTTGGGCTGCCAGGCTGTGTACAAACGAATCTGGGAATGGAATTCGATATCTGCCAGTCTCTCACTCACTCATCCACTCAATCTCAAAAGAGAACAAGACTAAATATCATCGATTTACAAGGAGCTAGGCCGAGTAAGCTACCTGACTAGGTATCTCAAGTAAGGTAGGCATTTTCGTTGCCTGCCTGACATTGTCACCTCCTCTCACCGGTTTACTCAGCACCTTGAAGCCCAGACCAGCCTGCAGAATATTTTGCCCTAAAATGAGGAAATATCGAACGATTCCTCACCCTTCATGAGCTGTTTTACTGCCGAGTGCTCCGATCAGGACGCACTGCCCAACGCAGTCTGCCAGCCCAAGCGATTCAATGCTACGATAATCGATTTTTCCCATACCATTTCCCGCTCTTTTTGGCATTTCCCCTCTTGGCTCATCGCTGGCTGATCAATGAAATGCAGTGACTGATACGCAGTAGAATGCGGCAGTTCAACCACTCCAACGTTTTACAAGATGTCAATTCTCGGTTTCTTTCCCAATTAGTAACACTCCCGAACTATGAGTTGAGAAATGGATGTCCAGATGGAAATATCTTCATTTCTATCGATTGTATATAAAGGTACGCTCAGCGTGCGTACAATTGCCTACTTGGTCCACTACCAAGTAGACCTACATCGATGTCCTAGTAAAAAAAACCAACAATGAACCCAAATATGCATGCCATGCTAGAAAAAGGTATCATCGATTTATGTGAGCCATGAGAAACAGATATAAAAATGGAGATGCTCTTGACTCCAGTATGTAAGTTCGTTGTGGCCCATCACCCGCCGTGTTATTGCGCCTTTCCCTGAAAAATAAACCAATGTACAAATATGCCCATAATTGTTGAAGTTGTGTTATGTCGCCGGGATGTAGATGCTTCCTTGTCGTCGTTAAAGAGGTTCCTCGTACCGCCCCTCGGCAGAGAGGGCTGATGGTTGAGATGTGGAGTGGAGGAATAATTCTTATGAGGTTTCACTCAAGTTATTGTTTCGGCTGCCTGAGCCAGTGCCTGTGCCATGGTGAACAACCTCCGAAGCACCGTCTCCTGTATATTCGATTTCGTCTTCATCGTCGTACAGCTCATCATCTTCCACTTCGTAGTATTCGTCATCTTCAGCCAAGTCTTGGGCTTCGTCCATCTCGTCGTACTGCTCTGGCTCTGGCTCATCCAGATCACTCTCGCTATCGTTGTCGCTTTCGTCAAAGTTGAGTACACCCATTATAGGAACTTCAATCTTCTTGTACTGGCTCTTTATAAGGTTGTCGGCCATCTCGAATAGTTTGGTGTCCTTGTCCGGCTGTGTCTCACGATCCATGGAGAACTCGGCTTCTTCACGGTCGGCAAGCTGAACGTTGAGGGGCTCGTTGGGTGACTCGGGTCCCTCAGGGATCTGCTTAACCCAGCGACGAACGACCTCAGTGCGTGCGATTTTATTCTGGTCTGTCCTGCGTCTCAAGCCGGATCTGAAATGGCGCTTCTCCCGTCTTCGCCTCCGCTGGATGCGATCTCTCACGTACCAAGCCACAACCAACATAGACGCCTGCATCATATCTTGACACTTTTGTCTGTGCATGTTGGCCCAAGCTTGGCATCGTTGCTGTTGGTAGTTGGCAACAGCCTGACACCTCTGCTGATAATAAGCAGCGATACGAGAAACCATAGCAAGGTACTTTGGGTCGAGATTGGCTCCTGTGATACTGGGAAGTTCGGGGGTTGTTGACTCGCTGGGCTGAGGAGTGCTGCTGGAGCTAGGCCCAGAACTGCGGTTTGGCGACGAGGACATTCTAGGCTGTGAAGTCGGAGGCGGAGGAGGAGCCATCATCGTGGGAGTGTTGAGGCCTGTCAGGCCGCTAAAGGGTTCTTGCATCGAGGCCTTTCGTTTCAGGTTGTTCTGTAAAGGCCTTTGGGCAGGAAGTTTAGGAAAGGAGTGGCTCTCCGGCGGGGGGGTCACCGGTGTAAAGGGGTTGACAGACGACATCATAGCCGCCATAAGGCGTTCTTCGCTGAGTGAGGTTTAGAGAGTATATATATATATATATATATATATATATATGCTGAATGATGATCCAGGTTGTCCAGTCGCACTGTTCCAGGCAAGGGACTGTGTGCTGGGTAGTGGGATTTTCGACTTTACAGGGGTTGTGTTCCTCTTTTATCTTTCGAGCTGATTTGAATGTTTATATCGCGTTATTTGAAGAGTTTTATCGTGCGGTTGCCGTCAGGGTGCGTTGATGTTGAGGATCAAAGGGCGTGTAAGTGGTAATGTGGGGAATTTGTATCAGATCAGTTGAGCAAGACACAGAGTCGATAGCTGAGTTCTATCTCTGTATATAAGTGAATGAGCACAATAACGATGCGTAAGCGTAGGGCGTTGTGTTTGGCCAGCGAACGCGCACAAAGGGGATATATAGCTAGGTCACAATCGACAGATGTGGTCGAGGGTTTGGCGCTTTCGGGCAGGGGGGTGCGGCGACGTCGTGTGGCAGCGGACCCAAAATGGGCTGAGGCTCTCTCGAGAATCGGCCCACGCCGACCCCGCGGGAAGATATGCTTATGCCATTGAATTTCCAGTAAGCACATCTATTGCCCAAAGGTCGATGCTGTCGCTGTGAATGGTTGGATGACAGCTCCGTTTGTGTTGATTCTAGTCATATCAAACCTGGAACTGTCTTTCTATGGATGGCATGAGAAATACAGTGCATCCATCCAGCGAGCTGTGTCTGAATTCCAGTTTCTGTTCCTTCTGTATAGGTGGCTCACAGTTGAGCCTGGCACGGCACAGTTCAATGCCATGGCCCAGATGACCGCTTGGAGGTTATCAAGGGGGTTCCCTGGCTCTCATGGAGACGGCCGCTCAATCTGATGCTGACTCTGGGCCTCTCATGTGTTGTCTTGGAGATATAGCATGTTGTTACTATGTGCTGTTCAGGGCTAGGTATGCTGTGATGTCTCTCACAGCAATGATGTTGTTTTCATCTCTCGTCGTTTCTTTCAGGCTCAACACCCATGCCATATTTCATCGACCCCATCTGATATGATCGCTTAAACCGGAAGTGGTGCTGTCCTGTTGTGACAAGACTGGTTTTCGGACTTCGTTCCTTGGTTCGCTGAGCTGCTTGCCTTACCTCTTCAATACAGCAGTTCATTCGGAGATGGATGGATCCTCATAGGCATGCGAGCTTGCCGACTGCTACGTTGGAGAGATTCCGTCATCTACTTTCCCCCTTCCCTTGTCCAAAAGAGGAGAACAGTCGCTTTACCGCCCAGCAGCATACCGTGTGCACATTGGTTACATTGAGAAGCATACATCGTGGGTCGGGGCTTGGGTTGGAGGGGTTGAGCTCCAGCTCCGGCAGCTTGGGCAGATTTGCAGGGCCATCTGGTGTTGAGGGATGATGATGACGCTAACATGGGACCACGATTTTACGACCCTTGGAGTAGTTGATAAGTCCCAAGTCCCACCGGTCTGTCACATACATCCCCTACCTCGTGCCCGAAATCACCCCGCACTGTATAATCTCTGCCTGCCGAGGATTTAGCTCTTTCGGTGGAAGTTCTAGGTAGGTAGGTAGGTAGGTACCTGATTCATTAATCTCGAGATATCACCAAGGAATGGGGTAACGAAATCTCTTGATGTAGCATTGATTTATGGCACCACATATCCTTCCACTTCCCACATCAAACTCTAGACGGGAACCCTATTTCCTGCATCCGTACCGGCAGGTCTGCCTCCAGGCATGATCGATTGCTTTAGAGGGAACCAGGCCCTGTAGATCTCGGAAAAGCCGCGAATCGCCATGCGTTAGCTACCGTCGTTCGAGGGCGATGACTCTCGACTGTTTACTCACACGTTGTTCGTGAAGACCCGGGTCCCTCTCGTTGGTCAACGCCTCTATGGTCAGATTCCTTCCGTTTCATGGGCTACATGTGCTGTTCGCTTGTGGGCTCTGGCGCTGTCCATCTCCGTAAAATCTCTGGAGTACCTTGTCATAAAGTCCCTGGATCATCCATCAGGATCGGAATTACAAGCCAAGGAGTCTCACTATTACCGAACGTTCCTTTCTTCATTCGTTACTTGAAGATGAGGAGATTTTGTGGTTGCCAATCCTAGTAAAACAATTTGTTAACAACTGTATCCTAATAAACAAGCCCCAGGGTGTGAGAAGACTTCTGATGTTGAATCGAGATACTAAAAATACTTAGTCTAATATCCTCTAAATCTATTAATTTACCCAAGGCTTTTTGTCACCTGTGATAAAGGTCTCATGTTTTATTACATCTCCTTGAGAAGGTGATATCGGTAGGTACTAAGTTGTGACAGTCCGCTGTGGTGTTTCTATGCTCGTCGATGCAGATTTGGTCTCGCAGATGAAGCTATTATGTTGGCTCCTACTCCTACGCTCGGTGTGAATGATTTTGATATACCTACTAATTATCTTCTTTTCCCTTTTCTTCTTCACCGATGTGTTCCATAACGCTCATATCCGCTGTTCCCCACATGGAAACATCCAGAAACTGCCTATAGAGGATTTGAAAGCTGCTATCTACCCAGCGCAAGCTGTAACTCACCGATTGTGCCATTAGCGAATCGCATTAGTTCTATGATAAACTGATTTACCATACTCGGAACCACTTTTTGGCCGCAGCTGCTGTTTTCCCTGGAGTACACCTTGCCTTCTTACCTATAGGACCTAGGTAAGGTAGTTTCGAGCATCTCGTACCAGCGGGGTTGTATGGGACTGCTTCCTCTTTTTCTTGTCATCATATGAGCCCTGCATGATCCATCCGTTGATCACCATACCATTCCTTGTTCAGTGCCGCCATTTTGCACGCCAGATCTTGCTTCTATCGTCAACAGCCTCAATCCCCCCAGCACGCATTAATCAATCATACCTAAGTTAGATGGCTGGAGTATTGGTTGACGAACGACCCCTCTTGAGCTGTTTTCAAATCAGAAATCAATTGGCCTGCCCTTGCTTGCTGGATACGTCAAAGGGATATCCATTCGTTGCAAACACCATCGCCACTGTAACAGCCCATCTCGTCTCCATGTTCCAGCCGTATGGTGCTCCTAGTGTTCGGTATCCGCCATCTGCGGCCCTTGACATCACCATCAGCTTCAACTTCCAGGTCTATCTGTGTGCCTGCCTCAGCTTCTAGCTATGTGCTCAAGACAGCCACATTTGTTGTTTCTGACGCTGCAGCAACAGTAGTAGCTGCTCCACCTAACGCTTCTGCCATTCCCCATGGACACTGTCATGTTAAGCACTCACTATACCATGGCTTCTCTATCCGCTCATTCCAACACCCACCATCTCCCCACCGTCCTCTCCAAACCAGGGGTAAAAAGACCACCACAACCATAAAGCTCTCCGATTTGCCTCAGGGGCTTATTCAACCCAAGCCAGCATCTCCCCTACCAACGTCACCGTCAGTTTCATCTCCCCACGATGAGTCGACAGACGCTTTGCCGCTGCCGCTGCCGCCACTACCCCAAGATCCTCCCGCGTATCCCACCGTGCTACTTCAAGCCCGTCAGAATATGCTCAAGTTTGACAACTGTGTGTTGCTGACGCGAGTGGGCGGTTTCTATGAGCTCTACTTTGAGCACGCTGAGGAGTACGGGCCCCTGTTAAATATCAAGGTAGCTAACAAAAAGACAAATGCTGGTCCTGTCCCCATGGTATGTTTATTAATGCCCTCTACCTTGATGTTATCTTTTTATCTTCCGGTTCAATATCTCACCATCATCACCCGTCATATAGGCAGGTTTTCCCTTCTTCCAGCTCGATCGTTTCCTCAAAATTCTCGTTCAAGATCTCGGTCGCCATGTCGCGATTGCTGAGGAGCATCCAAACTCTCCCACAGCAAAGGTCAGATCAGGTGGGTTGATGCATGACCGTCGAGTTACTCGTATCATTACTCCCGGAACTCTAATAGATGAGAATTTTATGGATCCATATGCCAACAACTACGTGATGGCGATTCATATTGACCCAGGTATCAAAGCCACAAATACCGTCACTGGTGTAAAGACCGTTATCGGCCGATTGGCAGGCTCAGAAGGAGGACTAGCGGGCCATAGACTCGAATCAGTCCACCCATCATCATCAGCTGTTGGCGTTGGCGTTGGCCGAGTTGCTGGACAGTCTCAGGGGTTCCAGGACGCCGTGTCACTCGGCCTAGCATGGCTTGATCTCTCAACTGGCTATTTCTGCACCCAAGAAGCCAATCTTGCATCTTTACCGACGATATTATCCCGAATATGCCCGCGCGAGCTTCTCCTAGACCAGGCACTGCAGTCTTGCCCTGACAATGGCCTATCTGACCTCCTCGCTGAGGATCGTCACATCATCTCATACGCACCCCGCCCGCATGATTCTTCGCTGTTTCATCCGGAAAACTGGACGCCCATGCTGGAGTGTGCCCTCACTAAACATGAAGCATCCGCCTTCTCACCAGCTGAGATACACGCTGCCGGCTTCCTTCTTGGTTATGTCAAGGATCGGCTGCAAGGCATGAGTATGAAGTTGCAACCTCCGTTAAGGAACAAAGACATGCAGGTCATGGCTATCGATAAAAATAGCATGCGGGCTCTTGAGATCAAGCAAACGATTCGTGATGGTGTGTTCCGGGGTAGTTTGCTGCATGCCATTCGTCGCACTGTCACGAAAAGCGGTGCTCGACTTCTTAACGAGTGGCTGAGTGCACCGTCCACGTCTCTTGAGCTCATCACTAGTAGACAGGACCTCGTCACCCGCTTCATCGACGATGTAAACCTGAGTGACTCCGTAATCCTCTTGTTACGTAGGAGTCACGACTCTCAGCGACTTGTTCAAAAATTCACACTTGGCCGTGGCGATGCTGATGACCTCCTCGATTTGGCCAGTACTATCGATGCGACCAGGGATGTCGTGAATCTCTTGAAAAAGGCCAACGTTGCATCTCGCAAGTCAGAGCACCACTGCCTAACTTCATTGATATCTCGAATCAGTCTCACGCAGCCCCTGAAACTTTCACAGCGCATCAGAGACGCAATTGACGAAGAAGGTATTGTGTTACAGCATGACGTCCAAGACTCCGAGGCCAGCCACATGTTGGCCCTTGCTGAAATTGTCGTTAGCAACGAAGGTTCACAGGACGATGCGGCATCTCTTCCTAAGGGCAAGCGAAAACGACCCGTGAGCATTCGAGATTACTACGCCGAAGATAATGGAGCCTGGGTCATGAGACCTGCTGCGAGCCCAAACTTGACAAAGCTTCACACTGATCTCGCGGCTTTGACAGAAGAGAAAACGACACTCAACGAGAACCTCCGCCAAAGCTTCAATGCTCCAAGTCTATCCCTCAAGTGGACACCCGGCCTTGGCCACATTGCCCATATCAAGGGCAAAGACGCTCGAAATCTCGCTGACGTACAAGCTCTGTCCTCGAGTCGTTCTACGCGATCTTTTCACATCTCCGAATGGACACTTCTCGGGCAGCGTATGGACCAAGTTCGCGCCCAGATTCGTGCTGAAGAACAATCCGTGTTCTACTCCCTTCGAGAACTTGTCGTCAAAAATCTTGTCAAGCTGCGCCGTAATGCCGCCGTCCTCGACGAACTTGACATCACGACCTCGTTTGCTAAGTTGGCTCGCGAGCAGAACCTCGTCCGGCCCGTTCTGAACAATACAACTAGTCACACCATCATAGGGGGCAGACATCCCACTGTTGAGGGAGGCCTATATGAGCAGGGTCGGAGTTTTGTGAGGAACGACTGTCTAGTTGGATCGCCAACTGACGGCCGGATCTGGCTCATCACAGGTCCCAACATGGCTGGCAAAAGTACGTTTCTACGCCAGAATGCTCTCATCACGGTGTTGGCCCAGATCGGTTGCTACGTGCCTGCGTCATACGCAGAGTTGGGGATTGTGGATGCTATCTTTAGCCGAGTGGGCTCAGCTGACAACCTCTACCGTGATCAAAGCACATTCATGGTTGAGATGCTGGAAACAGCAGCGATCCTCAGGCAGGCAACACCGCGGTCTTTCGTCATAATGGATGAGATCGGTCGAGGGACCACGCCAGAGGACGGCACAGCTGTCGCCTTTGCATGCCTGCACCACCTGGCGACCGTCAACCAATGCCGCACCCTTTTTGCGACACACTTCCACTCTGTAGCCGACTTAGCTCAAGAAGAGGGGTTGTGTTTAGCCGAGGCAGGTATTGTTCAGACATATTGCACCAATGTAGTCGAGGATGGGGAGGGAGGTTTCTTCTACAATCACAAACTTCATAGAGGTATTAACCGACAAAGTCACGCACTGAAAGTTGCAAGGCTCGCTGGGCTACCGGATCGAGCAATTGAGGTCGCGAAACGTGCCTTGAAGCAAGACAACTTCATATAGTTCACTAGGGGTAGGTACTGACGGCAAATAAAGTCGCACATCTTACAGTGAGGGACGGCAGGCAGGGCCAATAACAAAGATTTGGAGACTTGATATTGCATTGTTGCAAGCTCAATGATGGAAACCAAGACAAACTACAAGGCGTGAGAATACAATGGATAGATACCTAGTAGTGTTAATCAGTATTGGTCTATCTCCAAGCTCTAGTCCGTGCCTGGAAAATGTGACGAGAGTTCAAAACTTTCATTTATAATAATGATTTGGATTATCAAAAGATTAAATAGAAGTGTAAGTTTTTTTTCCTAGTACGTATGGTTAGGTATCACCGCTTTTCTCATATCAACCCTACAGTTTGGCTGGGCTATAAGATTCGTTCAGAAAACATGCACGGACATCACACTCTGGAAGCTTAAGAACAATCAAGGGCATGGAGACCTGTATGATTTGACCATTAGCTTGGATACTCTCAAAAGACATCTTGTCAAAATAACATAATTGTAATGGGTGTCCGTCATAGGGTGGTGATGTGTGTGTCATCAGGAGATTCAGGGTTAAAAAGCTCTTGAACAATTTATATAATCATCCGGAAATGTAACAAGGAGAAAAAGAAATTTATGTCTGTCTGACTAACCTTTTTGAATATCGCACTCGATCAGCAAAGCTGCATTAATCGACTTGGTAAAAGCTTTCACTCGCATGTTGAGTCCTAAAACCGGATTCGTAACCGTCGCGACAGATTCAATTGTCCAGCAGACGATCTATGTGCCCCTTTTTTAAGATACATAAGTCGTAAACCCAACCAAAGTCCTGGAAGGCAGTCGTACATGCGGTTGATGTGACTGCATTTAGTCGCTGCAGATTTGTTAGTTATATGCACAAGGTATTGGAAGAGGTTCACGTACAAAAGACCGCCGAATCCCTCCTCGTCCTCATCCTCCTCCTCAGATTCATCCTTCTTCTCAGTCTCAGCAGGGGCGGCAGCGCCACCAGAAGCGGCAGCGGCAGGAGCGGCGGAAGCATAAGCATCGGGGTTGGCAATGCGGTCCTTGAGCTCCTCGATTTCAGGCCAGGTGATCTCAGTAGAGATGGCAACAGCAAGAACCTTCTTGTAGCTGTTGACGACGGAGTGCAGAACCGAGGGCAGGGTAGGGAAGTTGAGAGCCAAAGAGATGGTTGCGATGGTGGTGATGGCCTGAGACAAAGTCTTCAGGAGCTGCTCCTCACCAACGTCGAGAACGCTGGGGGGGAAAGACTGGCCCTGGTCGTAGACCTGGGAGATGCCCATACCGTAGGTGAACGGAGAGATGTTGAGCATGTTCAACAGAGTGGCCTCCGAGGGACCGACCTTGGAGCCGGCCTCAACGAGCTTGAGATCAGTGGTGATTTCAATGGTACCACGGGCAATCTTGGTGGGGACACCGAGGGCCTGGAAGAAAGAAGTCTTTCCAGGCTCCATACCAGTGTTTCCAGCAGGAACCCAGACATCGGCAGGGGCGAGAGCACCGGCACGAGCAGGAGCAGCGACCTTGTTGGCGAGGATGATGTCACGGACCTCCTTAAGGTCGTCGTTGGTGAAGACGAAACCAACGTTGCCCTTGACGTGGGGGAGGAGGCGCTCGTACTCAGGGGAGTCGGGGATGAAGGTCTTCAAAGCTCGGCGAACCTGGGAATATTGTTAACGACCGGAGGGTGTCTTCATTCTCGAAGAAAGGGACGCACCATGGTGTTCTTGCCCATGAGGACAACACCCTTGCTTCGGAGAGCCTGTCGGATCTCGTGCATCTGCTGGGAGCTGACATTGTCAACCTCAACGATGAAGATGGATTGGTAGGCCTCGAGCAAGCCCTTGAGCTTGTCGAAATAGTTGGCCTTGTTCTCAGACTTGCCCCCCATATCTTCTTATTTTTCTGAAGGCAGGTTATTTAAGGGCAAGGGGTATCGTAAAATGGAAATTGGAGGTTGATGAAGATGTTGATGAAGACAAGAAAACTCTTTTGGCAGCTTTCGCAAAAATGTAATGTGTGCATGCCATTCGCTTAGGGCATGCGCTAGTCTGCTCTGGGGTGCAAAATGGCTTGCTTAGGTGGGGTACTAGGTACTAGGTACATTCTCAGTGTATCTTTTCTATCACGTCCGCCCCCGGACATGAAAGTGGGACTTGGAAGAGTCTGATTTGAGCTGTCACAGGGCAATTGCTCCAGTATCAAATCTCATCAATTTGATAATCAATCTTCAAGCAACTCACAGGGGCTCTCACGTCATGAAGTTTCCCTTCAACGTTGTCCACGTCAGTGGAAATGTTATTTTTGCTGCTCGAGGAGGCAAGATTCATTCTTTCAGCCTCGACGATGGATCTCACTTCTCTACGTGGAAACATCCAGATGTTGACAAAGTAGACGCGGCAGTCAAGGCTATTTCAGGTGACATCTTAACTGAGAAACCCGTGACAAAGACTTATACCGCTGGGGGAGAAGATGAGAGTGGTCCCCCAGCTAAGAGACAAAGAACTGAGGAGCCAAAAGATGAGACAACTCCAACAAAGCCAGAGGTCCAAGCGTATACTCAAATCTCGGAGGAGACGAAAAGTGAGGGCAAAAAGAAGGGTGGAAAGAAGAGTAAGAACAGACAAAATCAGCAACGAGCAAAGGATCACAACATCTCCCGCGTACCTGATCGACCAGTCATCACTCATCTGACAAGTACTCTTGATAGCTCCTATATCTTGGCTATCACTGGACATGACAAGGCCATCTGGGTCTTTGAGAATGATGGGAAAGGCTCCCTCAACCAAATCAGCAAACGGTAAGCTCGTATAGAGAGAGAAAACCCGTCCTCAGCCCACATACTAATTCTAGGCCAGAACTCTACCCAAACGCCCCAGTGATGTCGTTATCGGACCAGACTCTCAGATTATCGTCGCTGATAAATTTGGAGATGTCTACTGTCTGCCTCTCCTCCCCGATCCTTCTCTCCAGACTGCTTCAACCCCTGCCCCCGCCAAACCAGCTTATAAACCATCTGCCAATACTACAACCGTTCACTCGAAGCGCAATCTCCGAGCTCTTCAAGAGCAGCAAAGACAGATGGAGCTTTCTACACGGACCAAAAACGACAGCAATTCCAAAGCCCAAGGTCCAGACTTTGAGATCACTCTATTGCTTGGCCATGTTTCTATGCTTACTGCACTCGTGATCGGTGAGAGTGAGGGTCGGCGATACATTCTTACCGCCGACCGTGATGAACATATTCGGGTTTCAAGATACCTTCCTCAGTCACATGTCATCGAGGGTTTCTGCTTCGGTCACACAGAGTTCATCAGCTCCATGGTCATTCCAGCCTCGCGTGGAGATGTTCTGGTGTCCGGTGGTGGTGACGAGGACTTGTTCGTCTGGGATTGGAAATCAAACAAGCTCCTCTCCAAAATCAGCATCTTGTCTTTGGCTCAAAAGATATTGCCCGAGATTACAAAGGTAGCTGTATCTGGGCTTTATAGCCTGGTACATCCACACGGTGGCTCAGATCTTGTTTATATTCTCGCCATATGTCAGGAGTAAGTGTATTAACCATTGATGTCGTATAACGTAACTCACATTGATTAGTATTTTGGCCATCTTTTCGTGGCAACTCACCAAAAATCACACCCTTAATCACCCTACTATTATCCAGCTTCCTGGCAAGCCCCTCAGCCTCTCTATCAAGCCCGTCAATGGCAACGAGGCACCCAAGATCGTCGCTGCTCTCGACCCCAGTGATCCTACGCAAGCAAGAAGCCTGGCTGTCTACTCACTTACCATGACTGATGAGAAACTCGCCACAAGCACAATAGCTGCGGTGGATGACGAAAATATCGAAAACACTGAATTTGATGTCGATGAGAAAATCGTGAGGAGTCTTTTGTATAACACCGAGCCACTAAGAAAGCAAGCCACGGAACGGGAGGAAGAAAGGGGTGAGGATCAGGTGCCCCAAGACCATATGATGGAAGAGGCTGGGCCTGCCGAGGAGCAATAGGGGTGTATCAAAAGTAATAGAAAAGAATCCAACCCCGCAGTATCATAATGGGCAAAAGTCATTTCCACAGCCCTATAAGGACAAGGACGAGTTTGTCACCGAGGCAGATACGTCTAGACGAGTTGAGTATCTAGTACATACCTACTTACCTACTAAGTGAACGGGGCCATGTGCTTGGCACTCAGCAACTTGGACATATCTTGCGAGGAATCCTTTTGAAGCTTTGGCGGTCTAGGTCCACTTCTCTTGTCACTTATGCTTCACTAGTAGATTTTGGCAACCAACATTAGAATAACAAACAAATCATCATGTTCATGGTCTACGTCTGCTACTACCAAATTCATTTGAATCGTCTATGTCCTCAAAACGCCAGCCAAGCCTGATCGAAATCCCCTCCACCCTCACCAACCCCTCCAAACACGATCGTTCGAAGTTCAATTCAGATGCCCAGTCAACTGCACCTTTTCTCCAGTGCCACGCTCGCTCACAATTCATAGTAGATCATATCCTCTGCTAATTTTGGTATCATTGAACGATTAAGTGACGTCGATAAGAACTGACGTCCACCCTCAGCTGCACTGTCTCTGGCTAAGACTGTGGATGTGCGAAATGCCCTAATCCCGCATGCAACTGATGCAGTATGGCACTCGCCATGTGTTTATTGCGCCGGTCTCTTTCGAGTAGCTTACTGCGAGGCGCACTGCACACGCTCACCGCCGGGATGGCCATCCTCGTCGTCCTCGTCCATCATACCGTCGGAGTTGCCAAATACTCTGTTCTGGGTCGAGTTATCCAGATCCTCGAGACTGGCGGGTTCGGACATGGCGTCGCCGGGAGGTGCGTTCTGCGTGGCGGGTGGGAGAACCTTGCGCAGGGTCTCGAAAACCTCGGGATCGTCGGTCCAGTTCTTCTCGGGGAACTTCACGTTGAACTTGATGTACATGTTGCCGAAGTCGTGATGCCTGGGAGAGGGCATACCTTGGCCGCGAACCATCTTGACGGCGTCTAAAACAGTTAGTTTGCGGTTGTTGAGCGCATTATAGTGAAAACATACCTTGAGAAATAGCCTCGCCAGGAAGAATATCAATGGCAAGCCATCGGTCGTCGAGATGCTCAATGTAGATTGTGCCACCAGCCAGAGCTGTGACAAGCTCAATGTCGCAGTTGTAGAGAAGGTCGTCATCCCGGCGAGTGAAGCGGGCATGGGGCTTCTGCTCAATCTCGAAAACGACGTCGCCAGCCTGGACACCAGGCGCTTGATCACCCTCACCTCGGAACTCAACCTTGGTGCCGCTGCGGACACCCTTGTCGACGTGAACGTGGAGGACCTTGCGGTCGACGGTGGTCTTCTTTCCATTGCACTGCTTACAACGATCCTTCTCCTTGATGATCTCACCCTCTCCGTTGCAGTCGGGGCAGACAGTCTGGAAGCGCTGGATCATGGGGCCCATTTGGCGCATCATTGTCTTCATGCCATGGCCGTCACAGCCAGTGCATCGCTTAACAGCACCCTCCTTGCCACCGAGACCCTCACACTTGGGGCAGATAATCGACCGTTGGAGAGCGAGCTTCGAGATCTTACCTCGGTAGATATCTTCCAAGGTAACCTTGTGGGTGTGGTGGATGGTACGGGCCTTGGGTGGGCCGCGGTTCATACCACCACCGCCAAACATGCCGCCCATGCCACCGAAACCACCACCACCGAAGAACTGAGCAAAAAGGTCCTCGGCGGCCATTCCACCACCGCCAGCACCTCCCTCGAGGCCGGCCTCACCATACTGGTCGTAGATCTGTCGCTTCTGAGAGTCGGAGAGAATTTCGTAGGCATGAGAGATTTCCTTGAACTTCTCTTCAGCATCGGGGTTGTGTGCGTTCTTGTCTGTGATGCATTAGACATGTTGAACTGACTGGAGGGTCTCGGGATACATACCAGGGTGGTACTTGAGGGCTCCGACCTTGTAAGCCTTCTTCAGTTCCTGCTCAGTAGCAGTAGGGGCAACCTATGATCTGGTTTAGCAGTTGTTCGGGGTTTGTTTAGGGATCGATAAAACATACGCCCAAGGTATCGTAATACTTGGTCTCCTTGACCATTGTGTCGGTTGTTCAAGTTGTGTTTTGTTATCCTACGATCCAAGATAACAGGAGGGGGCGAGGGCTATTGTTGAATATTAGTAAGGCCTAGACAAAGCAAACAAAGACGCAGATTTTCACGCGCGCAACAACAATATGATGGGCAAACAAGATGAAATATGACAACGCCATACACCAAGCATCTGGCACAGGGAGAAGACAGTGTCTTTATATGCGTACCTTGTTCGCCAAAGGGTGTATGTATCTCGAGTCTCCCGACGGCGGGGCTGCGCTGCGTCAAGTTTGAACGGGTTTTGGTCTCTTAAAATTCGATTCGGATAATAAGTGGAGGGAAGAAAGAAGCGATTGATAAGAGCTCTGCAATTCGCAGATGTCAAAACAGAGGGGAGTTTATCCCACTGAGAAGAAGAGAGAAAAGTGTCTCAAACAGAAACGTCAAGAGTCAACTGTTCAAGTTCAGATCGAGTCGAGATTAGGCGCTGAGACTTGAATTTAGATTGAGCGGACGGGTTTTGAGATGGAAGAAGGGGAGGCTGCAGCACAGTTGCGCCTCATGGAATTGTGTGGAAGAATGTAGATTCTGTGGCGGTGCTGATAATGCATGACCTGCGTCTTAGTGCGTCGTAGTAGTGACCACAACCACACTGGCGGGCGGGTTGATAGGAGTCAGGTCTCGGCTGAAGGTTGTGACGCGGCAAAAGGGCGGAAACCCTGTTAGAAACCAAAACAAATCTACACTTTTGTTTTTCTCTATCTTTCCGCACGTTCTTCTCGAGTGTATTCGGATTTTCCAGGGGCTTCTATACCCTCCAAAGTGCATCCCAGAGCCATGCTGCAGCATCTGATACTAGTAACTAGGTACCTGCTTACACCCGCAACACTAAACAAACAACCTAACTACCTGTACGCACGTCCCATGCCTCAACAGGCGTCATACAAGGCTGTTCAGGCTGTGTAGGTACCTCACTAACAGACCTCCCCTGCCAGGCGTCCCCAGAACCCTTTCAAAAGGCCCCGAGGGCCCTTCCTGCAGTGGCCAAAAGTTCTTCGATTTTTTTCTCTCCAGCCGCAGGGTCCGATTTAGGACCCCACAACCCGACCCCGATGCTCCTGTTCGGGCATGCAGCGTGTTGCACTGATTCGCTCACTATTCGCCTCCTCAAAAAGCCTGCCTGGCATCCCCTGTCACCGCGGAAACTAGAATACCTGACTCGGAGGGCGCATGACAGTTTATGGTTGGATATCCTTATATTCTCTGCATTATTCGAAAAGATGTGTCTATAAATGGTCATCATGGACCTGAAGTCGCATGCTTTTTCCAAAGTCTGGAAACTTCCACCACCGTCTCTTGACAAATTGGGGTACCCGAACTACCTTACACATTGTTTGTTGTACAATAAACAAACCATGTGTCCTGCCTCCCTGACCATGCAGAATTGAATAATGAGATTACCCAGAACATTGACATGTGAGATGATCGCCAGGCTTCTCTCGGAGGATGAAACCCATGAGATTCCACGAGTCTCCAGTTTCGTCTCTCAAGCAACGTCAGTTTTGATTTAAGTACTACTACGATACTACTGTTATAGTGTAGGCTTTTCTGACCCTGGAAGATCGGGGGTACCTTTCAGAAAGCTGGACACCTCTCTGTTCCAGAGGTAAGACATCACAAATAATCGGAACCTTGGTCTGACACCCAGCTTACGCCAAACACAAACCTCCCTGAAGTCTTCTTGTAAGTCAGAATACCTTATGTACCAAGACATTTTGAGATTTGCTTGCCTTTCTTGGGGTACCTTGGAATGCCCAGAGCCTCGTGGAACTCTTTGGGGGATACTATAGAATCAGTAAAGTGGTTGGTGTGATTGGTCAATAAACCACTACTACCTACCTGGTACTTTAAGGAAGTTTAAAAGTGGGACCGTTTATAACCCCCAACTTCGACTCCGTGTGTGGGCTGACGCATGCGTCAACTCATCTTGCTGCGACTTAGAAACATTTCAATACTTCTGAACGACAAGAAGCCAACATTGATCTGAAAACACTGTGTGCCCCAATAAGTCCAAAAGTGATTAAAAAAAAAATCGACCTCCTCGGCGCCGCAGTTATCATCATTCTCTGCTGTGTCAGTTCCACATCTGCTTACCCTAATCTCACCACGTTGCCATTCAATGGAACATTATGGGTGAGACCACAAAGATCCAGAAGGGCAAGGTATCAGCCAAGCGCAATAGCCAGGCACGCCGTGAACAGAACCGTCTTGCTAGCCGAAACTATCGTATGTACTATTCCTGATCTGAAGGCGGAACATGATCGTACTAACGCCATGAACCTTGGTATCACAGGCGAAAAGCGAAAGCAGAAACTGGCCCTTCTAAATGAGCTTCTTGACCCCAGCAACATTCCTAGTATCAACAGTAATGGCCATATAGATGATGTTCCGGAGCCCAGTGGTTCGAGTAACACCAGCGCTCCTCCAGCATCTCTGACTAACCATCTCATACCATGGGATCTTAACAGATTCGATGGCACTGGAACTTATTCCGTCCCGCAAAATTGGGAAGATTTTACACAGGAGTCGGTTCCAAGGGTTATTTCTAACCAACTAGCACCAGAATTTCTGCCAGTGCTTGACAAAGACAACTCTCCCAACCTTGGATCTCATGAGCAATGGGAAGCTATTATGCCTGGGCTTATACAACAATCCCCAACGTTTACAGGCCAACCCCCAGCGGACTATATAGGCCATAGTGCCATAGAAGAAGTCTTTGAGGATAGCCCAGACTCTAGCCACAGAGGCTCTCAAGGGTCCTCAAGCAATGACGAAAGTTCTCTGAAAGACGTCCTGCATGGCGTAGAGAGCCTCAGCATTGAACAAAAACGATCTCTTATTCGTCACCTACAACAAAGTACCCGGGAACCAAAGTCTCCATCTTCTTCACCAAAGATGCTACATCAGACTCCTGGTCAACTTCAAGCCATCCGATTTGCCAAAGCATTGTTCAAGACGGCAAATGCGAGGCCATCGACTTTCCCAGCGCAATATGCAATGGAGCCGGGGATATTTGGTGCAATGTTCGCAAACTGCTACGCTCTCGGTATGGGCGGTGTAGACGAAATACTCCACGATGATGGTTGCAGTGTGTTCTCTGTCACGTCGGACGAAGGTCACCATCCATCAAAATTGTCCTTTGTGAAGTCAAGATTCCTGGATGTATCATCTGATCTTCAGCCGATTGAGAAACAGTTAACGTTTGGACATCATCCTTATATTGTGTGTCAGTAGGGACAACTTCATGCTCTTGGGTACTAATGCAGCTAGGATGTTATTCCGTTTAAAACCTTCCGTGAAAATCTCATCACCGTTCTCGACCAGGATCCCAATGCCATTGATGAGGGGTCCTTGTGTCATGATATTCTTTCTGGCGGTTTCACGTGCTGGGGAGCTGGGATGAACTCACGTGGCATGGGTGCAGGTGTGCCGTGGGACTCACGTAGTTGGGAGCCCAGTGTATGGTTTTTAATGAAGTATCGTGCTTTAGCAGGTGAGTGGGATGGTGAGCTGTGGAAAAGTGTTCGGTGGTGGCATAGTGCTCGAGGGGAGAGAATACGAATATCGCAGGAAATAAATATAGACAGCAACATGTTTCAAGGTACACCAAGACGATAGATAATACACAACTATGGACTTCACAATACCAAGGAATATTGATAAAAAAAAACAGCCTGGTATACCATATCACATAGTATTGCAGGAAAAAAGCTACAAGACAGGTTGATGATATAAAACACGAGTAAGAATATGGTATCACGAAGAGTGCCTTGCCAGATAAAGACCAAGCATTCAAAACCTGACTGCCGACCCAAGTTTCGAGAATAAGAACATGGAAAAGGGATACGAGGCGATTTTCATCACGCCCCTTACACCAAGCATAGTTTAATGGTCCTTCGCGAGGCTTCAAGGAGAGCCGCGCTAATGTTCGTTCCAATGATTCTCCAACATGCTATGCGTTAAGAAAACAAACGTCTGAAATTGGCCCTCAAAAGGCATCCTCGAAGGGGCAATCCACGCTGTCATGGCCGTCACGCTCACATAGAGCACACCACTTCTCGGGGTCCATGATGCCACTTTCCTTGCCAGCAACGGGGCCTGACTCCATGGGGTTCGGCATGATCTTAATTGCGGGAGAGGGTGGTCCAGCATTCTTGAGTCTGAATGGCGTGAGAGGCGCAGGGGTATCATCACCTGTAGGGGTATGCGGCTTAAGCTCCTCGCGGCTGACCTTCTTGATGGCCTTGGACTCGCCGTTGGTCTTAGCACCGTCAGGGCCGAACATGTTGGTGCAGGTTAGGATATCGTGACCGTTAGTCTCACAGATCTCACACCAGAGGGTGCTAGTCTCTGTGGCATTGGAGTAGTCGTCACTCTCTGGCATTGTGTCGAGGGTGCTGACCCGCTTATGTGTGGCGGTGCTCGATCTCTTGAGATTCTCGACTGGTCGGTTCTCCATTGCCTGGGCCATAACGACGGTGTCTCGAGAGTCTCTGAAAGAAGACCTGTTGGCCGCTGTACCGTTCTGACGAATTGATTCAAGCTCCTTCTCGAGTTCGTCCTCGCGGTTGTTCTTCTTTTCAAGGAGAGATTGGAGCTCAGCAACTTGTCGCTCGAGATTATCGCGCGCGATCTTATTCGCCACAACATCTTCAGCCATCAATGAACCAGGCCTTGGTACAGGGGGCTTGGACTCCCCAGGAATAGAGTCTCGGCTGAGGGAATGAATGATGGCTTTGAGGCCTCTAATCTCATCGTCTTTTTGCTCAAGCTCTTTGGAAGATACTGTATGATCGCCATTTGCTGGAGGAGCTGACGATGATTTTTCACGTTCGCGACGCAATTCCGTCCTTGTTCTCTCAACCTCCCCTCGCAAGAACTCAACTTCCCCTCGAGCTTCTGCTTCACCCCGACGAGCATCCTCTAAACCTTCCTCAAGTTCTTGAACCAGTTCTTCCAGTTGCTTTAGTTGGGTCGCGACAGAATCGACGTCTAGGTTACGTGACTCGAGTTCTCGAACATCGGCCATCAACTCCTCTATCCGTTTCTCGTACACGCGCTCCGTTTCGGTGCTGGCAAGCTCCAGAGTGTCGATAGTGCTCCGGAAGTCAGCTCGATGAGCGTCAAACTCTGCAGTGAGCATGGCTATCTTGTCGTTCTTTTCTCTCAGCAGTTGGCGCAGCTGCGCGGTGTCCTTGTTGTCCCAGCTGTTTCGTTGCGCTGTCGGCATGTCTGCTTGCTCCATGAGACCTTGCAATTCAACCAAGCTACTCTCCATGTCGGCTAATGTAGCAGATTGCTCCTTTAGTTGCCGATCACGATCTTCAATCTGTGATCGCAGCCGATCGAGTTCCTCATCATTAACGTTGATGCGCGATGCAGGCCGAATCTTCATGGCGAACGATGAGACTGACCCGGAACTTCCGTTAGTACCGGTTCGCTGGATTCCCAAAGGCGCGGGATCATCGTCAAGGCCTGATATCGACCCCAAGGCTGAAGCACTTCGCGGTCCATGACTTGGCTTCCGATCCATTCTCTGGGGTCTCTTGCTCGGATCACCTGATGTACCGCGGACGCTCTGAGCGAAGCGTGACTGCGTTGGACTCCCATATCTGGTGGGAGTTTTGGCTGGTGTTGTCATGGATGGCCTTGGACCAGGCGTCATCTGCATCCGGCGTACAGGAGAGTCGGGCCGGGGAAGGGAAGTTCTGGGTGCCAGCTTTTGCTGAGGACTGGGAGCCCGGGCACCGGGTCCAACAGAAGCACTGAACTTGGGGAGACCAGGTGTTGGGGAAGTGTAGTTGAGTGAGTTTTGGTTGCCAGCCCGAAGTCCACCCATCGCGCCTGGTGTCATGGGAAAGGGTGGGATCGAATCGCGACGAGGAAGGGCCTTGGCGGCTGGTAAGAATATACCGGCGCCAGGGATTGTTGTTGTAAAGTATGATATGCTGTTGGGTACTGTCAGTGTGTGAAAACCCAAAAAACTAGGCTATATTATTCTTACCCGTCCACATCGCCATCATTTTTGCCTCGGCTAGCAAAGTCTTGGTCGAGCTCAACACCAGCAAAAACTCCCTTCTTACCTTGCACAGGACCAACGAAACGAACAACGCCATGCATTCCACCAGGGACATCAACAATATCACCAAGTACAACATTCACAGCCTGTGAGCGACCGGGCGTCGTAGGAGGCATCATGTTGTGTGAGGAGTCGCTCAGGACAGTATCAACGGCGTAGCTCTCAGAAACATCGGGGATGCTGGCGAGGGAGCCTTGTGTGAGCTGGGCCAAGGAACCTTTGCGCGGTAGAGGTGGCGGCGCGGCGCGCGAATGCGAAGCGTATGCGGACTTGAGGTTAGGGGTTGATGCAGCGCTGTTCGGTCTTCGGACAGCGCGTGAGGAGCTCCTGGGACGGAGTTTTGGAGTAGTTGGCCTATGAGGAACCGTAGATGTTGTTGTTGTAGCAGAAGGCATCTTGGGAGGCGGCAAGGCCCAGCTGGGGCCCTTATTTCGGTGTCGGGTACTGATTGCGGGCGTGTCTCATTTGTTTACACCCCACGCCGCATCTGGCAAAAAAGGGGGGGCAACCTTTGTTCTCGGGGAGCAACGGGCCTTTCTTGGGTGTGCTAACAATATTTTTAGTTCCCGTCAGGTACCGTCGGCTTCTAGCTTTGGCTTTCGTTTTAGTGGGAATGAGCTCGGGTATTGAGTGCTTGATCGGCTGGTGGTCTGTTGCCGAAGAGCTGAGGTACCGACGTTTCTGAGGCGGTCGAGAGATGAAAGGTCTTGTCCAGGAGAAGCGAACCGGAGAAATTGAACGGCGGAAGAAATGTGACAGGCTGGATGTTGTCGCAGCGGGCAACTAGACCGGAAATTCGAAAAGGGTGAGCTGGTGGGGGGACCCAACGAGATGATGGGAGTAATCAGTCGTGTCTCTGGGGGGAAAGTGAGGGATGGAAGAGACAGAAGACGACATAAGACGACATAAGACGACAGGAGTCAGGAAGTATACAACTATGTGTGAGAGGATGTATGCGTGTATATAAACAATCGACAGTTCGGATATGCAGGAGAAGTCGGCTGTGCTCAGACTCCTAGTGGAGTGAAGCCATTGACAAAGAAAGGATAGCAATAATAACTGAGGTGCCAGATGAAGAGCGATTCAGCGATACTAGTGCCAACGCCGTGAGGGACTGGGTTAGATCAGAGAAAGAAAGAATTAGATTATCTTCATTATGAGGGCAGCTGGCCCTCTTTACTTTCCTGGTCTCTCTCAATCCTATCCTCTTGCCATTAGGTTCAGGCTTTGTTTGGTTCGTTGTCACCGCTTCTAAACCCTCTCCCGGAGGGGTTCGGACAGGGACGATACAGGGGATGGACAGGGAGACAAGCAAAGAAACCCGGGGAAGTCTGAACCGCAGCAAGGATTTGAGTGACCTGCGAGAGTCTGAGAATGGTGGTGCGATGCAGTGTGATGTGATGGCCTAGGGTGTCAATGCAGCTACAATGTCCACCTCTGTAAAACGCGATAGATAAAGGATGGGATCGGGAGAATATCATGACTGCAGCATCAAAACAAAGAACAATCAATGAATGAATGAATTCAAACGCGAAGAAAAACGCATGACTTCTCTTATCAGTTTGGCGCAAAGGAACTCACTCCTCGTAGGCTAGCAAATATTCTCTTTCACATCATGCACTTCCCTTGCTGGTTTTGACATGTTGTCATGATGAACACCATTTGTTTACACGCAACTAAGCGTCTGTCACCACGGCATCGTCCCGCTGCCATGCATTCGCGCTGCATCAAGTGTGCCATACCCTTCACCGCCAATGGCGAACCATGTGCTGATAATAACTTCTCCAATTTACTATACTCCCTCCCCCGGCGCCCAGGGGTTAGAAGACCTACTCAGGCCTTAGTTTAGGGTATTAAAAATAAACCCAGTAAAAGATATCCAAAACTTGGTAAAGATATCCTAAATTTATCTTTAGTTACCTAAGTATTTTTGTCATTTAGGATCAAGGTCCTGGGATTTCTTTCCTCCCCTAGTCCCTTCAGCTCTAGGGGTCTCATTCGCTCCCGCATGCGACTGCACGGTCCACTTCATCTGGCTTGGTGGAGGCTTGAATTTGTTGTAACGTACCGTACAATCGTCTTGACATCAGCCATTCATTGCTGTAACTAGCCGCCTTCCTGGTGTCATGAGAAGCTCTAGGGCTGTCGTTGGATGATTTAAATGGGACTATTATATTACTCTTTGTAGTCTCTCGATTACAACCGTGGTTACGATACGCTCTGACTTTCTGTTGGCAAAGGATTTTAACATGTGACTCAATACTCCTCTGGATCAACAACGACTTGAGTCGAACTATTTACTCCCAAATATTACCGTGCCCATACAACACTTGTATCGTAAGAAAGTCGCACCCTTGAGAATAGACAGGCTACCGGAGATGAGAATACCTAGGATTCATATGTTAAGCAATAGAAAACCTTAGGTGAGTTTAATATGGCTCTATAACCGTTAGAGTAGAGCGGGCTGTTGCTGTACGGATATTTGGCACCATACCTGCCGACTAGAATAGCTAGAGGCCATGTTAAGGCACCTACACATCTGACATTGCCCGTTTCTTCTTCTTCTCCTTTTTTTTCTGAAATTCATTCACCATGCTGAGGGCCGGAATAGCTGCAGAGGCTTCGTAACAGATTTCCCAAGTGGATGTAACTAGTAACTAGAAAAGCACAGGATGCAAATTGCCACAATGCGGAGTGCGTCAACACCAGTAATGACATACAAGCTTCTGCCTGATGAGAAAGTTTCTTTCCACCTCTTGCTCGTTCCCATAAAAATAACAATAATTAATCAAAGTTCGCCCGTCTACTCAAATACAGTCTCTCCCCTTCAGCCTCTTCTTTAAGCCCTGTCCAAAAGAGTCTGGAATATCGGTCCTACTGCGTTCCGTTGACAGGTACATTATCAGAGGGGCTATGAGGGGCGGGCTGCTTTGTTCGAAGAGTGAGGGGGAATGGGTACTCCTCGGGGTCTTCTTCCTCACTACCAACGATATTAGTAAGGGCGTCAAATCAAGCACGAACTTTCACTTACGGAAGCTTCCATGCAACATAATCCTCAGTGCTCAAGCCTTCACGGCCTTCCTGAAGGCTAGCAAAATCGCCGGGAGTCATCATGCCAGTGCGATCTCGTGGCGAACCGGGAACAGAGAAGGGTCGCGAAATCTTTTGCTCGACACCAGGGATGAAGTCCTCCTCCTCATCGTCGCCACTGAAAGAATTGGGGTAGGCACGGCGTAGCGCTAGCTGGCGAGCCTTGACATACTCCATGCCCATGCGCTTCCAGTCGAGGAGGTCGCTAAGACGCTCTGTTCGGTTTCGTTGGTTGATACGCTGACGGCGACTCTTGCCGCAAAAGTCGTACATGAACGAGGTCAGCTGGTTGACGGAATCGTCAACGCCCTTGGTTCGTCGATCCACAATGTAGATACCATAGTCGCTCGAGTTCTCGATAAGCTCTTCCATATAGCATCCGAAACCTGAAAGGTTAGTGGTAATGCTGGGCACGCCCATGACAGTACATTCGGCGGGAGTATAGCCCCAAGGCTCATAGTACGAAGAGAAGACGCCCAGATGACAACCTCGGACAAAGTCATCATAATCGAGTGGAAGAACAGGGTTGGCAGAGTTGAGGAACTCAGGGTGGAAGACTACCTTGACTCGGTCAGTGGGGTGGTTGAAAAGTTGGACACGCCGAATCTGGTTCAGGACAGGATCCTCATGATCGTTGAGCATATTATGGGTGACAATTGGGGGGAGTCCGTGACGCTTCATGGCAAAGAGACGACGGCGAAGTAGAACTCGGTCTTGAGCAGAGATGAGTTCCTTCTCATCGGGCATGGGATCACCCTCATGCCACTTAAGAGATCGCTCAAAGATGCGACGGCCAATGCTTTGTTCTATAACGTGTGTGGTATCTCGGAGTGACTTGATAACCGCTTGACCCTTCAGCGCCTCAACAGTGAGTGAAGTGGTCTGAGCAGGCATGATAATGAAAGCAACAACTGTCACCTTGCTACCAGCGGCCTTCAGACGATGGTTCAATCGTGCCAGGGATTCAATGAACATGTCGACACCCTTGTTCCTGAACTCGTAACGACCGGCAGTGAAGAGGTATAGGGTGTTGTCGGGATCAAAGTCGTAGTGACCATAGAAATGCCCTCGAACAAAGTCATGAATCTTCTCCTTTGCCTGCTGATGCAGGTTTTGGAATTCGTGAACCGCCGAGAACTTTGTGACATTCAGACCATTGGGCAGAACGCCATCAGGCTTTCGCTTGAGCAGATGCTCGGACTCAAACGCTGTAATGTGAGAGACCGTGGTGAAAACATCACATGCATGCGCGGCTGCTCGTTCAATGCAGTATCGGTGGTAGATACCGCGCTTACCCGCCTCGGCATCGACATCGAACCATTGCAGGTTGTTGTAGAAATCCACAGACCCAGCGCAGAGGTATCGACCAAGAAGAGTGGCGTGTGTGGTAAAGATCGTCGTCACATCGATGCGGCGCTTCTTGCAGAGGGGCAGGGCAACGCCGGCAAGCCACTCGTGAAAGTGAGCAATGACAGCCCTCTTCTTCTCATGGCAGACGAACTATAAGATATTAAGGTTAGTAGATCTGACACGAGTGTGGACAAACAAGCGAATTTACCTCTCCCAGGAACCAGGCGACCAGATAACCGAAAACAATGGCCTCGTTAGTCTCATCGTCACCAGGTGGTGAAGGAATGCTCGCAGCTTCCCACAAATCGGCCTTCCACTCATCCATGCGGCCATAGGCGGTCTTGGTGTCAATGAGAATAACTCTGGGAGCCCCTTCAATCAACCAACGGCCATAAACAATGTGAACTCCTCGATCTCTCATGGACTGTAGGGTAGCAGCGATCTCCGGACTGGTGGGTTCCATCTCCTCCACCTCGACGGCGGCCTATTGTGGTCAGTACGTGAAAGTCATGACAATCTTCAAGCTTAAGTCTTACCGATTGATGGTTGAGGGGGCCAATCAGGGTGTAGCGATCGCCATATTCAGCTGTTGTAACAGGAGCCTTGGATTTGATAACCGAGTAGATACCACCGACTGTATTGCGCCGCGGGTCAGTATGCGAAGACTCGCGAGAATGAAGGATTTTGCTGTCGCAAATGACTGACCTCGATGAGCTACCTCGGTAGCAATCTCAAAGAGAAGGTGGTTCTTGATGTCGCGAGTCTGCTGCTCGCCTTCACTCATCTTGACGTGTTTGCTTGCCTCAATTCAAGGAGTGAGGAGTAAGTCGCTGAGGGGAGGAAGGGTAGACAGTGAACGCGATGATCTGATGGGCTTCGGCCAGGGGTCTGGTCGCGTTGAATTGAGCAGTGGAGCTAGCGCAGAAACCTTTCAGGTGGACAGTAACAGGAGAGCTGGAGGCTGGAGAGCTGGGAAAGGAGCTATAATAAAGGAGTAGGAAGCTGTAACGATGGTCCGCGAAGCCAATTGAGAAGTTTTTTCGGGAGTAGCGAAGCGCGTGGCTGGGGGGAATCGGCAGAAGCGAAACGGAGGGATCAAATCGAGATGGTGGTGGTCTCGATGTTGCGTCACTGTGCCGCTGATGAGAGTGAACCTAGCCTAAGAAACGGATCTGCATGCGATGGATGAGCACTGAGCGAACATGGGGGCACAGGGGATGGGGGGATCCATTCGCAGATGGGTATGTGCCCATGGGGAGGAGCCAGGAAGACTAACAGCGATGGGTACTACTATACCTAGGTAGTATGATGGATCTCAGGTCCAGGTGGTGGTGAGTGATTTGCTTTGCTGTTTTGAAGCGCTACACCAATTGAGATGAGAGAGAGGGAGAGAGGACCCAAGTGTGGTGAAGACGAGAGGGAAAAGGTAAGGTAAGGAAATTGAAGAGGAAAAATGGAAGTATAAGGGAGGAATTTCGAGCCCAGGAAGTTGGAAGCAAGCAACCAATATGGATGGAGGGGGATTGTGTAGAGGACGTTGAATTCACAAAAAAGATGGTGTAATAATGTACTCGGCAGGTACCAAGAGGCCACTACAGCAACTATCGGCCGTGACAATGCCTGGTGTTGATGCTCCTACGGGTACAGCTTTTAGGCGTTCAGCTCGTACTTTGGCGTACTAGCGGCCCAAGCTTGGGTGGGGTCGGTGGGATGTCGGGGCCCCAAGCTCCTAGCAACGGCGCCTAAACAAAAGCCAGCCTAAAGGCCCGTATACCAAGCCCAAAGAACTGTGGAATCCAGGGCAAGACTCCAATCGCCACATGGAGCCGTTCTCTTGGCTCCCAAGGACAGGGACCAGGCCCAACGCCTTACATGCTTTTCGAAAGACAATGTCCTGGATAATGCCTGCAGGCAGTCGATTCAGCGTAATATTAGTGTTCTTTGACCGAGCCTCCAGTAAAAAGACACCAGCCACCATGATATGAATTACTGCCATCAGGTCATTGGAAACTTTTTCCCCTTGACACTTCACTCGAAGAAACTGTTTTGAGGGTCTCAACTCAATCAAGATTAACCGCGCAGAAATGGACTTGGCCAAACGCCACAGGCTTGACATCAAAAGGCATAGCTCCTTGCAACACCAACGCCACTCCGGTCAAAGAGCCGAGGCCGGCCCATTGATCAAGGTGTTTCACTGCCATTTCCAGGTCTCGATGTTACGCCATTATGAGATTGAGGAGCTTTGTTGAGGAGCATGGGTTGATTTTTCTCTCCTCCTTCGCCTGTCATTAGTCGATACGCCGCGACGTTTTTTCTCAACGGCATGCGCAAATCTCCCACCCGTTCTGTACGATACGGTGCAGACTTTTTACTTCTCACCACACTAGCGACTAGGCTACAAGCCAGACAAAACTTTTCATTCTAAAAAATTGACCTGCCTTGTGTATGGCCAGACGCAGGTCTGGCACTTCTTGGGGGATGCCGGGATGAGGTCATGGAATGCGGGGGAATACCAGAGATCGACATGTTCAGCAGATGTGGTTTTTCCCCAAGTTCACTGGAATCCTTTTTTGTATTATGAATCATATCTGTTAGCGCTCTTCCCCCCTCCACCTTATAGAGTACTAATCGAAGAAGGATAAGTGCTAACCCTGCGGCAAAGTAGTACAATCTACAGATTCATTATCGTACCGGATTTAAGCACACTGGGCTTTCCATACCTTAAAGCTATATAAATTGCATATAAAATTTTAGCAAACTATGCCACTCTAAACTGCCATTAAACATAAGGCCAGTGCATTATATTTTCTTGCTAACCTCCTATAATGCATAATGGTAAACCTCTCGTTACCTACAGAGAATCTAGTTACCTTTGCTCGACTTGATCGAAAATTGCCAACAGATTTAAAATCGCGAGTAAACAAAATGAGATAGGTGGTTTGTTGCCATAGACCGAACCTCTGCGGCTTCAGTTCTACCGAGACCCGAGCCGTAATACTCACGTCTCAAACATCCCTTATCCAGTGTTATATGTCTCTCCTTTGAAACACTACAAGATTAGCTCCCCACGGTTACGGGATTAACAAGCATGTATGTGCTAGGACTGCTCTGTCAGCCCGACCCTGTGCCTCTAATGAGACAGATGGGGTGAGTTTCATTACCGCAGATACCACAGTAGCAGAATATGAGTTAATTTTGTCTAGCAATAATGCTCCGGGTTTTATTAAAGCAGCGATATAAGCGACTAGATGTAGCAGCAACTGTTAGCGAGAATCGTCATGTTTACTTGTCATAAACAATGTAAGAGACAATGCGTTCCTCCTCAACAAGAGTCACAAGCATAAGTTATCGACTCGCGAGTTGACTCAGGAATGGTCCTGTTTCCAAAAAAGCAAGCGTGCTCCGTTTAATTAAATAATAGAGGTTTAAGAAACTACGACTTCATTCAACAAATCTCATCACACGAGTTCATCTGATTTTAGACTAGGTAGCATAAGCCAAGATCTACAAATCTTGAAATGGACTTTCAATAGATTCGCTACAGATTAGGGCTAAGAACATATATTCATTCAGTAAGATTTCTTACATAGTAATACTGAGAGACAATATATTTCAAGATAAAGCAAAGACCTGCTATAAGGGAACCCTTGGATATTACGTTGAGATTAAGATGAAGTCGAATGGTGCGACGAATACCTCCAAGACAGCTCTTACAACCTCCCTGATGAAGCATAATTTTGAGAATTAACTCACACAGAACATGTTCTTTGGCCAGTTCTATGGGATCAACTTTAAACACCATGGGACTCTTCAACCTTTAAGAAGGGATTTAATACCGGATTCAAGTTCTTATCCGAAAGATAAAAAACAGCCAGTTCCAAAGAGCTCTTGAACATGGATTACCCACATCCCTCCCAATTGAATATGCTTGATTAGACGCCGCAAAGTAGTAAGCCAGCCCTGATAATCGGACTTACGAAGAAGTTGCCCTGCATTCATCTTATGGCAATGTATCATTTCTGAACACTCCACTTAAATCAGGTCTGTAACGAGCACCATGAAAGTGGTTCAGCCTTGCAATCACCTACATTGTCATTGGCCACTATCACAGATCGACTCCCCGCAGTGGGGCCGAAAGTGCTGCAAGGCTACAAAAATTTCTCAAATTTTCTAGATTTTGCTAAGATCTTTGCAAGCTGATCTGCCACAAGCACACCTTCACCGCAGTAAACTGTTCGAGATACCCGGAGCCCAATAGGCTATTAAAACCAGTAGAAGTCTTTTATTCTACAACGTCAAATCGATTTACCTGGAAAATACTTCGAAGGATAACAACAATTGAGTATCCGCAAAAATGGGGGATGTCGCACAGGTGAAGGTTGTCTTCACTACCACTGAGCAGGATTTGGTACTCCCAGACTCTAAACAACAATTGCTCGTGCCTGCAGGTCAGTTATTAATGTTTTAAAATACGTTGGAGTGATCCGGGGGCTAATCCTTATCACAGATATCAAACGATATGGCCTCTCTCGCATTCTCAACTCCGAGTCTATGCTCGACACCTCCTCTCCTATACCCCTCGATTTTCTCGCCAATGGCACATTTCTCCGAACTTCTATCGAAGAGTATCTTGCAACAAATGGTCTTTCATCCGAATCCACCTTGACTTTGCAGTATGTTCGAAGCCTGCTCCCTCCGGTTTACGAAGCGAGCTTCGAGCATGACGACTGGGTTGGCGGTATAGACCTCCTATCTGCCACTTCACGAGCAGGCCTCCTGGCTGGTGGTGGTAGCATCCCCGAACGGGTTGCGAGTGCTTCCTATGACGGCCTCGTTAGAGTCTGGAACCCCTCTGGAGACGCAATCGCAGTGTCTCTTGCTGGTCGAGCTGGTGGTCACACGCAGCGAGCGAATGCGGTTAAGTGGATCTCACAGAAGCAGCTGGCTTCAGTTGGCCTGGATCGCAAGGTTATTGTCTGGGACTATAGCGAGTCCGAAGATGGTTTCTCTGGTGCTCTCAGGTCCAGCATGGAACTCTGGGGTCACGAGAAGGAAATCAACAGTCTTGACATTAACGGAGCCACTAAGCGCATTCTCACAGCATCATCTGACGGTAAAGTTGGCCTTTGGACATCTTCAAAAAGAACAGCTCCCCAAGCAGATCCTGAGAGCTTGCCTTCTGCACATAGCACGAAGCGAGCCAAGCTTGCCAGTGCCGCCAACACTGCACAGCGTGGTCCTCTTGCTTTGATCCCTGTCCATGATGAGCCTGTGACTGCTGCCATCTTTCATCCTAACGACGCAACGGTCGCCTATTCGGCATCCAAAGATCATACTGTTCGCACTATTGACTTGACAACCCAGCGCGAGGTCAGCCGACTCACTACCATGCACCCACTATTATGCGCAGCGGCGCTCCCCGGATCCTCGCTGGTCGCTGCTGGTTCGTCGGCCCGACATATTACCCTTCTCGACCCCCGCGAGTCAGCTACTGCTACCTCAGCAATGACACTCCGCGGCCACGTTAACATGGTTGTCTCTTTGGCGCCTTCGCCCGAAAACGACCACTCGCTTGTGTCTGGATCTCACGACAGTACATGTCGTGTGTGGGATCTTCGAAGTGTGCGGATGGGTACATCGGAAGAGGGTGGCGGCAGCGTCAGCGAGCCAGTGTACACCATAGGTCGAGAGTGGCTTAAGGGTAAGAAGCTTCCTGCCGCTGGTGATGGCGCCAAGGTGTTGAGTGTGGCCTGGGATCAATCCTGGGGTATTGTGAGTGGTGGTGAGGATAAGAAGGTTCAGATCAACAGAGGCCGTAATCTGTTTGGGCCAGGACCATAGTGCAATACAAATGGAGACCCCAAGCCGATTATTCCTTCATACCAAAAAATATTTATTGTGTTCTTAGATGATATAGCTGGAATATTAGGATCTTAAGGATCCAATTGGCAACAGGTCTGAAGGCCACGAATTATAACTTGATCCAAAGGTAATAAGAAGCAGTCTTCATTTATTCGTTTCCAATCCAGCTTGCAGCGAAGCTGGGTTCCGAGTAAATCCCCATGCGTGCACTCGAATCCTAGAATCGATTTTATAGTTCTTCTTCAGACTCTTGACTTGCATCCACTAATGCTCGATACCTGGCACTCACTAGTGACTGGGGAGCAAGGTGGACTAATACTTCAGTTCTAAGCCTCGCCTTGGAATAAGGCAACCCTTCCGAAATGATGGTATCAAGGATATAGGAAACAACAGTGTTTGTCTTAAGAGGGGGAGTACGTAAGAGTGTAGCAACGGCCTCTGGTGTAAGATCTTGGTTGTCATACCACATGTAATAAGTGCGAAGAGACGACAATGGTGGGGTCGACTGGGGACGCGTTGTGCTGCGATATTGTTGAGCATGCCTTTCGGCAGCAAGAATACGGGGATCCCTTGTATCGTGGGAATTGTTCTCTGGTTGGGGCGTAGCCTTTGTTGTGGTCGTTGTGGTTGATGGCGTAGACCTGGTTTCTGGTGTTTCAAGTATCACCTCAACATCAGCAATAACCTCAGATTCCCCTGATTCTGAAGTCGTATCGTTTTCGTCAACGTCACCAGCGGCCAAGAATCGAATAGGAAGATTCTGCTCGACGAAAGCTGGCCGAGGAGGAGTAGGCCGAAGCTTCATGCGTTCCTGCTCAAGCACGTAGTATAGTTGGAGACCAACATATGCATCTGATGCGGAATCTATATATGCGTGAGCTACAGAAGCACAGATGGCGCAAGTCTCAACTCACATGTAACTTGATCTGCTGACAGACGCATCATCCAATTACTGGACCGCACATCGTCTCCTTTGAACAATGGAAGACCTAAAATCTCCTGTGTCTGCACGGCTAAAGACACCATGACCTTATTGATTCGGTCTAGCTCTCCAGCCTTCGAGTATTTGACAAGTTTGTAGAGGTGAGACAGCTCGAAAATCCCTTTACTGTTTATGCCGAGGTTGTTCTTCAATCTTGTGCAGTCACCCTTGATAGCCACTCCGACTTTTGTTACGCTTTCGTCCTCCATAATCCTCTTGAAAGTTGGGGCGACAAAGTCGTCCCTGGGAAAAAGTGCAACGTGGAACAAGCCTATACGGCTTGGGCTAGCGATCTGAACGAGCGAAACATTTCGTCGAGGATTGGAGTTGGCAGGACCCCTCGTAACAAGCCACTCCAAATCGAAGCCAATGACTTTCTCATTAGAAAAGTACTTTTCACAAACATGCTCCATCGTATGTTTTGAAGTGCAGTAGTGGACTTTGACTTTCTGCTCCTCGCCGTTTCCTTGGATTTGACGGTACATTTTGTAGGACCAGAACGACTGGCTGGAGCCAGCCTTACTCTTTCGAGCTGTGTCCCACAGGTTGGCGTCGATTGTGTAGTCCGAGGATGTGAGAGGAGCAGTGACGGATTCCGTCGGGGCTTTCTCCCACCTTGAGGCCTCGACGAGATCTCCGTCTGTGCCTGATGCAACCTGGGTGCCCTTAGAGATTGTTTCGATGTTAGGCAATACCAACCGATCTTGTTGATCGAACCATTCCACCGCATCACGCTCGAACTCTTCACCTTCGTCGAACTCGTCAGCTTCGACATCTCTCTTTTCAACATCCCCAGAGGCGGGGATATGGACGAAGCGAGTAGTATCTAGGAAAGGGTATCGCGGCTGATGATCATTTTTCGTAGAGAACCTGATCCCAAAAGCTGGGTTCCACAGACAATTCTTTATAGTTGGTGACATGCTGGAGCTAAACCCTCTCCTTTATAGACAGAACCGTCAGGAAGTTTTTAGATCAAAGACGGGTATCTAAACATACCTACTAGCAGAGGGGAACTGACGCGTTCTTGTCAAGGGTCTTGATACACTGCCAGCAATGCGACCCTGTGAAGACAATATCATTGGGCTATGAAGTGATTGAAATTTAGCCAACGTCGGTGAGCCATTGTGGCAAAAGCTCATGACCCTGATACGCGACGGCTACTGCACAGTATGTGGAATTTGTTAGGCAGCCGCGTCAATAGAGCGATCATTGATTCTGAGCGTTAGCGGGTGGCTTGGTGGTTGTGGGCAATGAATTGGCTTAGTCACCATGATTATCGCGAGAGCACGTGGGGACGTGCTCTACCTGTTAACCTATTCACTCCTCCATAATCTATCCCGCTTTGAGACTTTGAGACGACGGCCTTGACGACTTCAGCGGAACTCTGAGATAAAGCATTTGACTCTCGGTAACTAAAACCGGCACTTCAGTGAAAATGTACTAATAGTTCTGGGCAAAGAAGCCGCTTCAGGTCGATAAACTCTTCATACGATCCATCCACGTCACATTTTCACAATGGCATCCCAACTGTTACCTCTCGGTGGGCAGCCTTACATGGGGATGTATCAAAGCTACATACTAACTCTTCCATATAGAGCTTATCGACAAGTGTGTGGGCTCCAGGATTTGGGTCATTATGAAGGGCGATAAGGGTGAGAGATGAGTTTCTGTATGCTCATAGACGATTGTACTGAAAAGGTGATAGAATTCAGCGGAACTCTCGTCGGCTTTGATGACTACGTCAGTGAGTATTACTCTCCCAGATCGCCTCTGCCGAAACTAATCACCGGTATAGACATGGTTCTGGAGGATGTGACCGAGTTGTATGAGCCACATCTCCATTATTGCATTTCCAGTACTGGCTAACTCAATAGTGACTATTCGGGTAACCACACTAAACTTCCCAAGATTCTGCTGAACGGCAACAACATCTGCATGGTGAGTCAGTCGCAAACTGTTCCCTGATTCTTGTACTAAAACTCTATCAGTTGATCCCTGGTGGTGAAGGTCCAGAAGGAGCTGCTTGAGAATGGTCTACCAGAAACATAGACATCGCAAAATCCCTTTCGACCGAAACTCATCTCGAGCCCAGGACCCCCCTATTTTAAACTCAAGCAACCTGGCGCAACCTATTTCATACGTGTGTCACAACATGCACATTAAGTGGAAACAAGGACCACAGTATAGCTCAGAAGAGTCTGATCTTAAGCTCATTCCAGTTTATATCTGGTTAAAAATAAATAAGCAGTAACCTGCAGCCCCAACGCCGACCGTCCATGATGCCTGACCGTTTAAGATGATCCCCGATAATGAAGGCGGAACTCAGTGGCCGTTCTGCATGTTTCCCTGCTCACCAGTGTTGGTGATGCGTCTCAATTCCCACTCTCGCGTGAACTCCTGATGTAGCATCTCGAGTTGTTTGATGAGCTTCTCACAGACAGAAGTGAAGACATCGCGGGGGGTGATGGTTCCATCTGTCTGGACTCGTATGAAAAGCTCAGGAACATTGGGATGAGCAACTGTGTACGATGTTAGCACAACGTTCATTAAGGGTAGCAGGATCTGTACTCTTATACCCAGCCATGTAGACATTGGGGTGCATCTTTAGGTGCTCGGAGAGAAGGTTACCAAGAGTGTGGTCTTCTTTCATGAGGACAAAATCGGAGGTATTGGACATTCCTAATGAAATGCTGTAAGCAGTGGATAGACATAAGTGGTAAGGTAGCTTACCTGAGAAGACCTTTTCCTCTATCTTCTTCTCGCCCTCTCCAAGCAAGAACAACTCGAAACTGTCAAGTTTATTAGCTTGCGGAAGACGTCGAGTAGTTCAAAGCAACGTAACGAGTCATCTTGGAGATTAAAATGTTTAAAGTTACCACCAGCCATTGTCTAATGTTTAGTGTAAAGGCAAATATATGCTATGTGCTTTTGATGGTGTTGAAATAGATAAGATGAGCTTGACTCGCTCGAGGAAAATGCTTTTTTAATTGCTTCGGAAAGGCAATTCGCGAGACAATTTTTCTCAAAGACAGTGCCCGCCACTGACACCCCAAATGAACGCAGAACATAGAACCAATGAAAGGATAGTTACTTGATGGCTTTCAGACATTTCGAAAAACCATACTGTCTTGAGAAGGCTGGGCATATACACTTAGTGGCAATGTCAACTAGGTAACACTGCCAGTCGCATAATGCTTTCTAAACCAACTGACAGCAGGGTGATAAAACCAAGCTGGCAACTTGCCAGAATGAAAGCCATCCCCTATGCGAAGGAACAGACCGATTGCCGAACCAACACTGGGTATTTGGCTTCAAATGGCACTTGACCGAGCAGGATAAGAAGAGGTGTAGTATTGGATCCCTGTTTTTTTTTTTTTTTTTTTTTGCTAGGCTTAGAGAAGAGCAAGGAGCCTGAGAGCACACGAGAGGAGGTCCGAATAAAAAAAGAAGGGGATAGAAAAAGAGATAGAAAAAGACGGTCTTACCGATCAGGCGCGTTCATCTTTGGTTCTTAATCGTGGTGTTAAGCGGTTTGAGATTTGGCGGTAAAGTGGCGATTACTACAAAAGTCCAAGAAGGTCGGCAATTTGCGTTTCGTATCGCTCGAATCACTCAGCGAGCAATAGTGAGTGCAGGGCAAACCTAGAGAATAGAGTACCAAAAAGATCCAAAAGGAAGTTGTATCTTAAGCAAGTTAGACAAATTGTAAACAAAAGATTTAAAGAATAAAGCAAGGTGATGCAGGGGCTTCCCTCGAGGCCCAAAGCTTCGAGACGCGACAGGGTAAAGGTCGGTTAATCATGACAATATGGTCCTCCAACATCAACTTTTTGATGGCATGCTTACAATTGTGTCATGCATTAACTTCCACCGTTGCAGGCCCAACGATGAAGTTCTTTCGTCATGCCGCGCCTTAAACCGTCATTGTTGCGGCGTGCTAAGCGCCTTTCGCCACATATTGCAAGCCTTCTTCCAGCTTGCCGGGACTTGAATTCTGCCCAGAATGAGCTCCGATGGCTAAGAGGCCATGTCGATGGATCACGGGCACGAAACAAATCATGGCTGTTAGACAACCTATGTCGAAGAAGAGGGCGTGGTGAGCCACTTCAATATGTCATCGGCTCTCAGCCATTTGGTTCACTCGACATCAAGTGCAAACAAGGCGTTTTAATACCTAGACCAGAAACCGAAGCATACACTTTCCATCTGATAGATCTCATCAAATCAGGGGAGCTTCTAGGACAAGATGTAAGGAAAATCGACCGTGGAGTAAAAATAATCGACTTCTGCACAGGAACTGGTTGTATACCTCTTGGAGTTTTCTCATCCCTCCAGTACTCGGTTGACAACTTGACCGTGCGAGGAGTGGATGTTTCGCCTGTAGCCCTCCGGCTCGCACAGGAGAACATCGCACGGAACGTCAGGCTTGGAAATTTGATTAGGCCTACAAAACAGAAGCGGCTTGACATCACAAGAGCAAACGTTTTCAGTGATGGCGACATGCAGCAGCTCGCCGCTACCGCCTGGGATATTCTCGTGTCTAATCCTCCATATGTATCAGAAGATATCTGGCATCATGGCCGTGGGCAACTCGGTTATTCCGTCCGAAAATATGAACCGCGCCTCGCATTGGTTCCCGATAAAGACCTCCCTTGCCCCAGTAAATGCAACCCAGCAGACGTCTTTTACGCACGGCTTTTGGACATTGCAGAACTCCTAAAGCCCAGGGTGGTGTTGTTCGAAATCGGTGGCGATGAGCAGGCCCGTCGTGTGTTGCAGTTGTACTTCGGCCACCCAATTGCCCAAAAGTCAAGGACTGAAATTTGGCGTGACTTGCCTGATATCGAGGGTGCCAAGGGTGCAGAGATCGTCTTGCATCTCAATGAATCAAAGGGAGAATGCCGAGTTCCGGTGAAAGGCGATGGTCTTATACGATCCATTCTAATTCACAACCTGGAATAGGCAGAGTCATAGGATTGCAGATAAACCTCCGGGAGCAAGAAAACCTCTGATTTGGGGCCAAGGTGGTAAAAACATATACCTAATCCAAGACCTACTAAATCTACACTAAGTTATATGAAACTTGCCTGGGCACTTTTGTCACTTATAATAGATGTCCTTGAGTAAGAAAACAGCAGACCTTGATATAAGGACATGTAATAAACTTGGTAAAAGATATCCTAAATTTATCTTAAACTTATACTAAGTTGCCTAGTAAGTCTTTTTATTATTTAGGATTAAGAACCTACATTTTCTGTTCTCCACCTTAAAAACAGACAAGCTTGCCTCCACTACTAATAGAAGGCAGTCTTTCCTTTAACATTGCCCAAATGCTTGTTTAATTAAGTGGTTCATTACTGAAAAGACTAAAAGTGGCGTATTTTATATCGTACTTAGATAACCATAAGGAGAATTCTCTTATATTAAAGATGACATGAAGCCGAGAGCACTGCTAAGAGTTCTATAATACTTATATCCATGACTACCTAGTACTGGGAATTGAGGAGCAAGTTGCCACTGCTCACTTCGACACTACCTAATTACCTAGGTAGGTACTAATCTAAGTAGTAGTAAGTCTGAGGAAGCATGCCGACCAGTGTAAAAACGATGTGCTTACCCAGTTGATGATGTATTACTTCACATCGTTCTGAGCCTCTGGGGGCAAGAAAACTAAGACCTAAATTTAGGGAATCAAAAATAAATTTAGCAAAATATATCCTAAACTTATCCTAAATTACCCAAGTCTTTTTATCATTTAGGATCAAAGTCCTGAGTTTTCTTTCCTCCCCTAGCTGAGGTACGCACCTGTTGTCAAGCATTGCAGAGCCGAATAGACCTATGTAAGGTACCTGGGTCAGTTAGGATACCTAATAGGCATCACTCATCGACGTACTGACACATTCGCTGAGGCGATCATATCAGCCAATCCTCTCACCTTCCGCGCTCATTTGACCCCACACTCAGCGACTCCTCCAGCACGTGATCCTCAGTATTCGAGCTAAGCAGCCGCTGTAGACCCATCACCAGAAGCTTTCACTTGGTGGTGTCATCCAACATATTCATATTCATCCATTGGCGCTGGGACTCCGAGTTCTCACCAGATATAACTGTATACCGGCTCCATATATTAGTCAATAGCCTTGTTGGCTTGAGCCGTGCTACCCCATGAGATAGCACGGCGCTCTCAATTACCATTATCTATACCTACAACCCCGGTAGTTCCGCACTTGCGACAACCCGCCATGTCGAGATTTTTAAGGCAATCAAGCCAGCTTGCACGAGCGACAAGATTTTCAACGCAGCCTGCACTACACTTATGTGCAAGACCGTCACTTGTCACCCGATCGATCCCCGCAAAGACTTCTGCCGCATTCGCCATTCGAGCAAGAACATATTCTTCGCAGCCCCCACCTTCCGGCAAAGATCCCCGATCAAAACCCGAGAAAGATGATGAACATGGAAGCAAGCCATTGAATCACCACAATGCAAAGAACGAGCCTGATGGAAGCAAGTTTGAAGCACCAAAGCCGCCACCTCTGCCCGAAGGCTGGATTCACTTGAACAAGGAAGAACTGGCACATCTCGAGGAATTTACAAGTCGACTTCCAGAGGCTCAAAGGCCGGTGGCGAAGGATATTCTTGAGAAACTTCAAATTGTTGGCGCTCCTGCCGAGACCAGAGATCTTCTTCAGAAGCAACGCCAGAACGGTAACCTTTCGATTTTGGACAAGGGAAGGCTTATGCGATGTGTATACATGGTCACAGAACGGATAATAGAGTTGGAAGATCAACAGGACAACCGGGATGGGCAATTTTCCTCCTTCCGCATGAACCAGGAACCGAAGACACAGGACGGAAAGGGTGGCGCTGACAAGTCGAAGCAACAGCAGCAGCAGCAGAAGGGTGGCAAGCCACCGAAGAATGAGCGCAGTGGGTGGCTGGAGGCTGTTCAGACCGGTATCGCCATTGGTATCACTGTATGGATTGCGGAACTCTTCGCCAACCCTTTCTCTGAGAAGGAGATTACTTGGCAAGAGATGCGGAAAGCATTCCTGGATAAGGGCTTGGTTCAGAAGCTGATTGTCGTTAACGGCTCACACGTGCGAGTAGAGCTTCATCCATCTGCCACTGGAGCTACTGGGGAGGGTGGGCAAACTGCGAGAAAGAGCTACGTGTTCTCCATAGGGTCTGTTGAATCCTTCGAGCGAAAGTTGGAGCAGGCGCAAGATGAGCTGGGTATTCCACCTTCTGAAAGAATACCTGTGAGCTATGAAGCTGGCGGTAGTACTCTTGGCAACCTTCTTCTGGCCTTTGGTCCTACACTGCTCTTCATAGGCTTGATCCTCTGGACTCAGCGGTCAATGGGTGGACGTGGTGGTGCTGGAGGAGGAATGTTCAACTTTGGCAAGAGCAAGGCTAAGAAGTTCAACGCTGAGAGTGCTGTCAAGGTCAAATTCTCAGATGTTGCTGGCCTCGAAGAGGCAAAAACCGAGATCATGGAGTTTGTGAGCTTCCTGAAGCAGCCCGAGAAATTCGAAAAGTTAGGTGCCAAGATCCCTCGAGGTGCTATCTTAGCTGGCCCCCCTGGTACTGGTAAGACATTGCTTGCCAAGGCCACAGCCGGTGAGTCTGGAGTACCATTCTTCAGTGTGAGCGGTTCTGAATTCGTTGAAATGTTTGTCGGTGTCGGTCCTTCACGTGTGAGAGATTTGTTCGCCGAAGGACGTAAGAACGCCCCTTGCATCATCTTCATTGACGAGATTGACGCAATCGGGCGTGCGCGACAGGAGAGCGGTCGGGGATTCGGTGGCAACGATGAGCGGGAAGCAACCCTGAACCAGATTCTCACAGAAATGGACGGTTTCAACACGCGCGAGCAGGTTGTTGTTCTTGCTGGCACTAATCGAGCGGATATGCTCGACAAAGCCTTGATGCGGCCAGGGCGATTTGACCGACATATCTTCATTGATCGTCCTACGATGAAAGGCCGCCAGGAAATCTTCAAGGTGTATTTGAACAAGATTGTGACGAACGAGGACCATGAATACCTTGTTGGTCGCCTGGCAACTCTGACCCCTGGATTCTCCGGTGCTGATATTGCCAACGTTGTCAACGAGGCTGCTCTAATTGGTATGTTCTACCGGCTATTCTGATTTTGTGTGTTACCTGGCTAACTTTGCGTAGCTGCCCGAGGCAATGCTGATGAGGTCAAGATGGACCACTTTGAGCGGGCCATTGAGCGGGTTATCGGAGGTCTTGAGCGCAAGTCTCTCGTGCTGAAACCAGAGGAAAAGAAGACTGTTGCATACCATGAGGCTGGCCACGCTATCTGTGGTTGGTTCCTGGAACATGCTGACCCTCTTCTTAAGGTCTCCATTATTCCCCGCGGCCAAGGTGCTCTGGGTTATGCTCAGTACCTGCCCCAGGATGCTTACCTGATGAACACCAACCAGCTCATGGATCGAATGGCTATGACAATGGGTGGCCGTGTATCTGAGGAGCTCCATTTCCCCACCGTGACAACAGGAGCTAGTGACGACTTCAAGAAGGTTTCCCAGATGGCACGAAACATGGTGACCCAATGGGGTATGTCCGAGAAGGTGGGCCCCGTTCACTTCGAGAATGACCCCAACCGCATGCAGAAGCCATTTGCCGAATCTACTGCCCAGCAGATCGACCAGGAGGTTTCCCGGATTGTGGAGGCAGCCTACCAGCGATGCCGAGACCTTCTGACCTCGAAAAAGAAGGAAGTCGGACTAATCGCCCAGGAGTTGCTCAAGAAGGAGGTTCTCGTCCGAGATGACATGGTTCGCATCTTGGGCAAGCGACCATTTGGTGACAACGAGGACTTTGAGAAATACTTTGGCGGCGGTAAGGAGGAGAGCACACCCCCGCCATTCCCCGAGGAGACAGATACGCCTAAGGACCCCCCTGCCCCTGCCCCAGCTTTCAAAAAGCTTGAGTAGGGTCGAAAGACAAGTCGCCAAGCACATGGTTGGTGGAGGTAGCTGCCGTGGTACGATCGACATCGATTGGTCATGCGCAGTGCTGCGGAGGTAAGACAGGAGAAGGAATACAGAAGAACTTGAGGCAGAGCGAGGATTGGCTGTTAGCAACGAGGATGACGGCGAGGCCTATTCCAGAATCGAGGACTCTGATGTCAGGCTAGGACATTACGATGATCCGCCAGGAGGAAGCAACATGGGCCATGAAGGCCACAGCAAGGCGCGGAGAAAAGCGGCACTCTACTCTACCAAACATTTGATGAATTCCTTTGGATGTTTAATGCAGGACCGGCACATCGCAACCATCAAAATTACCCTCATCGTGTTGGAAAGCCTGGAAGTCGAGGCTAGGGACAACCGTGTAACAATGTATTCTAGGCTATAGAACTGTAAAACATCAAGTACATATCCATGACTGAATTCTCTGTCTTGAAAATGATAATGGCCGCTTGAGGGCATGTCATCAAATTAGAGAAGAGATGCTAGTTTCCTTGCGTCGACTTGCCAGATAACAATGGCTTCTGAGGGACCCGAATATGAGTCGCAATTTGTGGCAACCAGCCCCGTCGAGGAACTAATAGAACAAATAGTAACAGAGAATGTCGATCCTAGTGACCTTGGCATGGTCTGAAGTAACGGGCGACCATCAAACGTTAATCTACCTATAGTAGTATAAGTCATGATCGTTGACAGCGAGCAGATTCTGTGAAGCTGATTGGCTAAGAAAGTTCCTCTGCTGACCGAGGTTTAGGAGGCTCTGCTCCCTTGGTGTAACCACGTATGTCGAAAAGGGTAATAAAAAGGTACAAAGTTTTTACGACATGACGCACTTGCAGTGCTGGCAACAGGGTCAAGGTGGGCTGTCAACGCCAATATTGACATCCATGTGGGATGGGGGCTTCGACGAAAGGTTCCGTGCATGTCAGGATGAATAAGGACTGGGACGATTTTATTCTCAGGTAGTCTTCTACGTAGTAGGTGCTAGTACAACCTATCTACCTTACCAACTAGGTAGGTAGGCTGCTGTGGTGATGATGCACTCATGATATCCATTGCACTGTTTCTTGTATCTATCTACCTGCGTGACGTGACAGCCCTTGCTTCTCACATCGCTCGAGACACTGGATGTTGTCTTAATAAGCATCCCGATCCCCCACAATCGAAGATTTTGTCTTGTCTGTTTGGCCGGTAATAAACGAGTATCGCTTTTGGCCTAAGCATGCATGCAATTGAGTCGCTCGCACTCTATTGGCTGCCAAGGTGTCAGGATCACATCGCTGTCATTACCTTATAAAGGCCATTCTTACATTCACACTACCAAAGAAGCGTGGTGGAAGTGCCTCTTTTTACTTATGGCGTTACGCTCTGCAAGACCCGATTAGTGGGTTTTATCGACCCGCACCGCAGTCCCTTGAACTGCTTCGATAAGGTATATCGATGCAATCTACTCTATTTCCTGTTCCCCGTTATGTACCTACTTAGGTATTGTGGTGAGCACTGAGCATTGGATGTAACCAGGACAGGGATGTTGTCATGTTTGGTGACTGAGTGGAGTCAACTATCAATCACTTTCTCCCAAGACTGGTGGCCTAAGTCAAGACAAGTCAAGACCCTTGTACCGGTGACATTCTTGGGCGGCCGATTCTGATCTTTTCTTATATGTATGTATATCAACTTTGTTGGTTTCCGCTGTACCTCGTCCTTGATCACGGAATCTCCTCACTTCAAAGTCGTCTCTAAAGTGTGCCACTCGTTGTTCAAGACAGCCCGCAATAAACAATCTCTTGTCAAGCCCAATACCTTTACAACACTTTTTCGTACATCCTTTCCAGAGAGAACCATCATGGTTTCAGCTTCACCGGGACACGAAAGAGACCACGATGGAACGGCCTCACGTCGTCAAAAACAAGAGGGTTGGTGGAGAATCCACCTCTTTCGTGGTATGGTTAGTGACATCCGTCGACGAATACCATACTATGTTAGCGACTGGACAGATGCGTGGGACTATCGTGTAGTCCCTGCTACAGTGTATATGTATTTTGCCAAGTCAGTATCTCCATCGTGTCTTGTCTTGCCTTCGTTACATATTAGACAGCGTGTGACGCTGACCTCCCATCAAGCATCCTCCCTGCTCTGGCATTTTCCCTCGACATGTTCCAGAAAACGGGATCAAACTATGGCGTCAACGAAGTCTTACTCTCCTCTGTTCTTGGAGCGGTCATCTTTTCTCTATTTGCTGCACAGCCGCTTGTCATTGTCGGAGTTACGGGTAATTTGGCCTCCCTTTCCTACTACACCAAGCTGTTCCTCTAACCATGCTTCTCTAGGTCCAATCACCGTCTTCAACTAGTAAGATTACTGCTGCTCACAAACAAATTTGCATCATGGAGCTGACCTGGGTTTCTGAAGCACCGTGTATGATATCATGAAGCCAACCGGCGTCAATTATATTGGCTTCATGTGCTGGATCGGCATGTAAGTCCGTCTTTACCGTACAACACGGGGCTCTTTTCAATTCCAGAGTTTGGTAACTGATCCATCCAGATGGTCACTTATCCTTCACTGGATCCTCGCCGTAACAAACTCCTGTAACTGGCTTCGATGGGTCACACGCTTCCCCTGTGACATTTTTGGGTTTTACGTCGCCTTTATCTATCTTCAAAAGGGCATCCAAGTTCTCGAACACCTCGGCAGAGGACAAGAGTTCTATCTCTCCATCGTTGCCGCTCTTCTTGTCTTCATGGTAGCATACGTGTGCGGCGAACTTGGCGCAAGCAGTCTTTTCCGCCACCCCTTGCGTGTGTTTCTCAAGGACTATGGCACACCTTTGACAATCATCTTTTTCACTGGTTTTGTCCATTTCGGCCGTATGCAGGAGGTTGATCTTGAGGTTCTGCCCACTGGAATCGCCTTTGAGCCTACCAGTGGCCGCGACTGGCTTGTCCGCTTCTGGAATCTGAGCGTAGGTGACATTTTTCTAGCTCTACCTTTTGCAATCCTTCTGACCATTCTCTTCTGGTTCGATCACAACGGTATGTTATAGAATAGTAAATTCCTGGCAGCCTTGCTAACAACCAAAGTTTCTTCACTCATCGCACAAGGCAGCGAGTTTCCACTTCGCAAACCTGCTGGTTTTCACTGGGATATATTCCTCCTCGGTTTGACAACTGGTGTTGCAGGTATCCTTGGCTTACCATTTCCCAATGGTCTCATCCCCCAAGCACCCTTCCATACCAAGTCTCTCTGTGTTACAAAAGCTGTCAAGGAAGATGATGAAGATGGTAGCCCGGTTGGCGGTGGCTACTCTTTCGAGGCCACACACGTTGTAGAGCAACGACTTTCCAACTTTGCTCAAGGCCTCCTTACTTTGAGTACTATGACGGGGCCCCTTTTGGTGGTCCTTCACTTGATTCCCCATGGTGTGCTCGCAGGTCTATTTTTTGTTATGGGTGTCCAGGCCCTTGAGGGGAATGGTATCACGAGCAAGCTTATCTTCCTAGCTCGCGATCGTGCCCTCACGCCTTCAAACAGCCCCTTACTTCAAATTCGCCGGCGCTCAGCTATCTGGTACTTTGTCCTCATCGAGCTTGCTGGTTTCGGTGCCACCTTTGCTATCACCCAGACTGTAGCCGCTGTCGGCTTCCCTGTCATCATCTTTGCCCTAATACCAATCCGTGCTCTCCTACTTCCCTACATTTTCTCCCCCGAGGAACTCTCTCTTCTTGATCAACCAACAGCCTCTGAGTTCATCATGGAAGGAATCGGGGGGCCATGGGGCGGCAAGGACGACGAAAAGTCTGCTTTGCAGCAGAGAGATGCCCTCCGACGCCCAGAACATCGCGATAGTGTGCTTGCGCACCCTGGTGCTCCTAGAAGGAGCCAGGAGGATCTTGCAGAGCTGGGTCAAATACAATCTGAGCAGAGCACAGCAACAAGAAGGAGGAGTTTGGAGAGACGACCACAAAGAAAATCAAACCCATAGAATAGAGTATCATTTATGTTTTGGATAGAAAGATGCAAGTCGATGAGATAACATGTTTGGAGGATATACCACTGTTTGATAGTCTCTCATCTCCAATAGAGTCTGTACACGTTAGTCTGAAGAATCTAGATTCAATCTTCGTTTACCATAGAAGGAGAAAAGCTACCCTGACAAGGGGATATAATAAAACTTAGGGTCTCTATCCTAGGTGACAAAAGGCCTCAGGTAGATTTAGTATAATTTAGTATATATTTAGAGGATCTTAGACTAAGTATTTATAGTACCTCGATCTAACGTCAGAACTCCTCTTACACCCTGGGCCCAGTTCTCCCGAGTCTTGGTCATGACCTCCACAGGATAGTATGCCAGAGCCTTGGTGGTGATATTCGTTCATTAAATATAGGCGTATGCTCTGCCCCTTTCCCACCATGCTATATAGCATGAACGCTTCAGGCGCCAGTGATTATGCTACTCAATATCTACTCATCATCATCATCATCACTATCCACAACAAACCCACCCCGTACACGCGGTCTTCGAGTTATGACAGGTGCTTCATCCTCATCCTCATCCACATCTCCATTCTTATTCACGCCGCCCATTTCCTCATCCTCGTCAGCCTGAGTCTTTTCAACTCTGATTCGTCTCCTCTTACGACTCTCTCCATCACTGCCCTCTGGCAATAATTCTTCTGGCTGCCGCTCGTTCTCTTCCTCAAGAGTTGCATTCATTGCCCTCAGAATGAAATCGTCGCCAGGATCAGAATCGTGACCAGATTCAGATTCAGAATATCCACCTCCGTCCCGATGCTCCTGATCACTTGATGCAGATTCTGTAGCTGCAATTCCACGCTTTCTAGTTGGCTTTTTAGATACAGGAAGGCGTTCCGCAGCGTCGCGAATGGCCGCTGCTTTTTTTTCTGCCTCGCGTTCTCGAGCGTAGAAGGCTTCATCGTATTCAGAATCCGTTTCATCGTCCTCGGGCCTTACATACTCTGCTGATCTGAAGCTCCTCAACTTTTCTCGCTCTTTTCTTCGCCTCTCTTTGCGCTTCCTTTCTCTTTCTTCTTCGGTAAGTTCTTTTCGAGGCTTGCGTTTCCTGGGCGACTTCTTGGGGCCATCTTCTTCGTCAATGGGTCTGCGCACCGTGGGACCGAGGGGCCCGAACATGGGGTCGTCAAGCTCGCCCTCCTCGTCATCATCAAAATCAGCCTTTTTGCGTGGAGCACTCTTGCGTTTCAACTGGTGTTCTGCCAGAACACCCTCCTCAAATGTTGGAGGGCTGAACTCGGCTTGATTGATGTAGTGGATAGCATCCTTGAGAGCATTGACAGAGACATCTGAAGGTATAATCCATGCGGACTCGGGTGTTTCTTCTGATGCCGGGCCTAACAGCTGAAGACCGACGAGTTTCATAAGGAGTCGCATATGAGAGTTCTTGAACATGGCATTGCGACGGTCCTTATCATCTGGACGCACGACTGGACATTATTAGTGAACGAACAAATACTCGAATCTGATATTGAACTCACAAAATATAGGAGGCGCTTTTGGCCCCGACTCTGTTGGCGGTTCTTCAGCTTCGTCTGTTAAAGGCTCAACTGAAGCCATTGCTTCTTCCGCTGCCATAAAAGCTTTACGTTCGCTCTCAGCGTCACCGAGGATTTTCTTGATCCAAGCGACATGATTTGCCTGGTTCTTGTCCAACATTGCTCCAACGACAATGGCGATCTGACGGTCTAGCTCTTCAGTGTTTTTGAAGACCAGCTCAGCCGCAGGTTTGGCTTTGCTAGCTGTAGTGACAGTTTGTCGTTCGAAGCCGTACTCGAGAAAGAAGGCAGTGCTAGATCCCTTGCTAAAGAGCATCTCCACAAGCAGTTCTGGTCGCTGTTCAAGCTTCTTGAAGCATTTTCGTAGTATCTGCTTCACCAACTCTTCCCACTCCTTGAACACTCTAGAGGACTTGTCAAGCGCAGCAGGGCCCTTGATCATGTTGTAAAAGAGGTGAATTATATCCACACGGAACAGCATGACGCTCGCCTCTGCTTTGAAAGCCACGCGATAGAAATATCGATGCGCCCGCTTGAGTTGCGAGTCTGTCAGATCACGGTAATACTTGGTGAAAGCGACAAATGTATCCACTACGCTCTGGGGCGTGAAACGCGTTGCAAAGCGATGAAAGTCGAACTTTCGTTCTTTAGTTGTCCGCTCGGCGGATGCGGCGTCATTATCTGAACCGTCGTTCTCGTCGTGGTCATTTTCGATCCCTGCAGCGTCTTGGGCAGCCTTCTTCTTCCGTCGAGTCCGTTTCCGCGAGCGAACTTGCATATCGATGTTCTGCTTAGAATATCCTTCCAGTATACGAAGGAAGTGGTGAACCAGCTCCGTGGCAGCATCAAGATAGTTGAAGCTTTGATCCTTGTAAGTTCTAATGATGGTGGCAATTGCATCGTGGGTTGCTTCTTCATAAAATAGACGGCTAAGCACGTTTTCGGCGATCTCTTCGTTGTCCTCATTACCTGACTCTGACATTTCCTGCACGGTAAGAAGAATCTGGGTAAAACAACGCATCACAGCGGTTAGTTCATGCCAATCTTTCATCTCCAGCGACTCATGGAGAGCTTTGTTGAGAGTGATGAACATCTCTTGGTTGAGAACACCTGCAACAAGGTTGAAACTGCTAATGTCCTCGGTTGGATTCTTACTTGACTGTTTCCTTGCTTTGCGCCTCAAGCGCTCGGCTTCTAGGAACCATGCTACCAAGTACAAGAATTGACGGCGGTGATACTGCATTACATGTGGTGCCTCCCTATCGATGGTTTTGCGGACGTGCTGGAATAGGGGGTTGAAGCCCGAGTCAAGGAAGTCTTCGACAAACGATCGCAACTGGTCATAAGCACGAGAATTAAGCTTAGTTGGTAATCCAAGATCTTTCTCATCTTTATCCCCTTTTCGTGCTCGGCGAGGAGGCCGGAAAGTCTTTGAGTTATCCATCTTTTGGTTCCTCATGGAGGCATCAGCCAGCGCATCTTGGCCCGAAAGTGATGACATCTTGCCGTCGTCTCGCTTCACCCAAATCATAGTACCGAATCGGTTGTGACGAGTTGGACCTTTGCGATTGTATGCCTTCAACATGGACGACTCCTTATTCATCATAGTGGCGAGCTCTCCAGCCTTGGCCTTACTTAGCTGCTGCTCACTCATGAAGAGCTTTTCAATGTCGACTTGTTTCACTAGATGGTATATAATTTCCATAACAGATGTATCTTCGGTTCGAAAATCCTCTCCCATGTTCGATGCAAGCGTTAAGAGCACGAGGAAGATGTCTTGGTATGAGAATGCATCGATAGTGGCGGATCGAGATATTTGAGACTCGTCGCCTTCGTATTTGACATCAGGGGGAGGCTCGATCATGGCGATGTTACGGAGGAAGAACAAGACCAGCTTGATGATGCCTTGATCGCGTTGTGTTCGATCGCCAATCGGTATTGCCATGGACGGGAGAGCCACCCGTACAGCTGTATGAAGTATGCGAGCTCCGTCATAGTTGATAACGGCTCGCTTGTATCCAACCTGAGCAAGCTCCAGGACCGGCATATGGCGGTGGTGATTGACCGTCATTCGCTCTCTGTCCCTTGCCATTGGCCAGGTGAGAGGAACCATGAGTTCGAAGCAAGCCAAGGCTATCCTGGACTTGAATTTGCTGTCCGTGGCGTTTTCGGGCCACGTCGAGAGAATGGGGAGCAGGTCGCCCTCGATCAGGTTCGCCTCGTGTATGCATCGCGCAACATCCATCCTATTCGTCTTTTCGTCGTAGAAGCGTATCCATCGTTTTAGGTCCCGAAGAACCTCGAGAGCATCGTCACCGAGTTGATAGGCGCCATCGTCGTCGGCGCTGATACCTCCAAGCTGGAATCCGCCTGTCAGAACGTTTTAAGTTATTGGTATATGGAAAAGCTTACCGCTGAGACAAGACTGTTGATGTGCGCTCGCACTTCTGGGTGCACAATATCTGTCGATCCATCTGCCAACTCCATGATCTTTTTTCACTCGCACTGACAGACAAATAGCTGCCTGTCTCTCTTTACAGGTCGTGGGGTTGTGCTGCCTTGGCAACATTAGAAAACATACTTACCGTGGACAGTCCCACCACTCCATTATACGACGCGCTTAGACGCGTCTTGTCTGGCGTGTCTAATTAACGCGAAAATCGATAAGAGTTGATAAGATAAGGAAAGCTCTCGGCAATTGATAAGAAAGGTCCGCCGGCTCCGAGCCGAGGTTACCCGCAATATGATAGCATGAGCCGTTGATTTCGGCGTCGGCGTCGGCGTAGATGCCAACGTCCCCGTGGGGAAGAACTTAAAGAGACCTGGCGCTTTACTGTTGTATCGTGATTTCGAAATTCCCCCACCCATTCTTCGAGAAAGAAAAGAAAAGAAAAAATGGCTGCTTCAATGTTTCGAATGCCTTCTATGGCAGTTGCGCGTCATGCCCGCTACTTCAGCTCTTCGCCTCGCCAATATGCCGCCGCAGAGATCAAGAAGCTTGGTGTCATCGGTGCGGGTCAAATGGTAAGAGCATGTGAAAGACATTGCTGGCGTTCAGACAATTAACAGCACCACGATAGGGATTAGGAATCGCTCTTGTTGCAGCTCAAAAGGCTCAGGTTCCTGTTACTTTGATCGATACTTCAGACAAGGCTCTGGATAAGGGCATTGCCTTTGCTGAGAAACTCTTAGCAAAGGATGTCTCAAAGTCAAGGATCACACAGGAGCAGGCCGACAGCGCCCGTTCTCTTCTCAGTACAAGCACCAAAATGGAAGACCTCTCCTCCGCAGACATGGTCATCGAGGCTGTTCCTGAGCTGCCTAATCTCAAGTTTGACATATTTGGCAAGCTAGCTCAGATCTGCCCCAAGCATGCTATTCTCGCTACAAACACCTCTTCGATCTCCATCACTCGCATCGCCGCCGCCACTACCAAGGATCCCACCGATACCTCGGCTTCCTCTCGTGTTGTATCGACACATTTCATGAACCCCGTCCCTGTACAGAAGGGCGTTGAAATCATCAGCGGCCTGCAGACTAGCCAGGACACTCTCGACACTGCCGTTGAATTCTGCAAGCGCATGGGCAAGATCACTTCGGTGTCAGCCGACTCTCCCGGATTCCTTGCCAATCGTATCCTTATGCCTTACATCAACGAGGCCATCATTTGTCTTGAGACTGGCGTGGGAGACCGTGATTCCATAGATGCCATCATGAAGAACGGCACAAACGTGCCCATGGGTCCTCTTCAGCTTGCTGATTTCATTGGTCTCGATACATGTCTCTCTATCATGAAGGTTCTGTATGAGGAGACCGCCGACTCCAAATACAGGCCAAGCGTGTTGCTGAAGAACATGGTCAGCGCTGGGTGGTATGGTAAGAAGAGTGGCAAGGGCTTTTACGACTACTGAGTTACTCCCTTAATAGATCTTCGGTGACAGCAATACCTGATCAAACTTCAGTATACTCTTCGCGAGACTCTCTAAATAAACATAAAAACAGTTATCATGTTCAAGTTACCCTATCCTGAAGTAGCTATGGACCAATTCATACATCAAATACTAGGTATGCACCATCTTGCCAACAGCATTAACCTAGATAGGTTCCAGGAAGCAAGGAAAAGTCTAGACATTAACTCAATGTATCAAAAATCGCCAGTATAAAGCCTCGTGAATCTATACTGAGTTCGTCTAAATTTAGCTGGGTCTTTTCAGCGCTTAGGATAGAAGACTATTGAAGGTTTCTCTACCAGCCAAGACCCGATGGCCTTTGCAAACGATCCCACTTGAGCATCAATTGATAGGCAAAGAACATTTCAAGGTGATTGCGGACTCTGTATTCCGCCAGAGAGCGAGTCTCTAATGATGCCATTGGCCTGGACAAGTCCTCCACATCATTACTCGCCGCTCTCGAGATCAAAGAAAGTAAACAAAGACATGGGTACGATAGTCTTGGCCCCATCAACACCCTGCCTCGATACTTGTATGGGTGATGCAATGAGTGCTACTTGGGGTTGGCGTTGGTCTAATTATAGCAGAGGCTTCTCATTTGATTATCATTGAGCCATCCTAGACAACAGGAAGAGAGGAGCAGGCCATTGAACATGCCCATAGGCTACCTTAAAAACGAGAGTTCCACGTATGATGTGTTATATTTTACCCTTCGATGGTAGATGTGCTGGTGAACGACAGTCGTAGTTCTCAACTTGGATCCATAAAGTTCTACATGGGACTTTCTGTGGTAAGAATGGCGAGGCTTGATAGCTACTGTCAGCTCTAGCGGCACCTGAACCGGAAGTGGAATTGCCCGGCCTTGAGGATACAAACGACCGTATCATGAAGAGAATCAATGCTGATTGATATAGGCCTCGGATAAAGAAGAAGGCGATCCTGAGGAGGAAGGAAACTCGGGTACTAAAATGGATTCATCAAGGAGCCTCCCTAGGCTTAAGTTAAATTACCAAGATCTGTTCATTGTTTAGGATTCATTGCTTAGGCCCGAGATGCTGAGTTTTCTTGCCTCGCCCTCGTACTCGGGAATGATGCCCAAGAGCACGCCTCTCTCTGTCAGAATACACCGAGTTCATCGTCGTACGACATAGAGCCGAGACCTTCTTAAAAGGTCTGACCGCGAAATCAAGGCTCATGCAGACACATCCGAGTTCCTGATGGGTGTCAGAGCAGGGCGGCCATGGCCTCGAAATGAACCCCCCGTCAGCCTCTTCGGCAGTTGTGTATGTTGAATCATTAACCTTACCCTTGCCTCATAAACACAAGGGTAGATTCAATGTCTTTATTTTAATTTCTGCGTGGTGCTCTAACTTCTTCTTATAGAAGAGTCCGGGTCTTTTGTCTAACTAATTACCAACCAAGCAAGGCCCACACACCAATTGCTAAAATATAAAGGTCAAAGCTCGAAACAACCATCATCGAGTCCTCCACATCTTGTTAGCTTGTCTAGCTGCACTGACGCCTAAAAGATGAAACTGTCTATCTGCGCTCAGTCCCTTTTTGTTTAGTTTCGTGCTTCTTTATTTGGTCCTTCTTTGCGAGCCTTCGTTTGATCAAGTGATCGAAACACCCGCCAATCATCAGTCCTTGTCTGGCTACCTAGGTAGGTAGTCTGTACTGCACGATGAAGTCTCTCAATGATATACCGCCCGGGGAATTATGAGAATAGGAGGACACTGATCAAAGTTGAGCAGAAGTCAGGCACAGTTTCTCTGGCAAGGCATGCTTAAGCTCTACGTGTCGAACATGCAGCAAAGAGAGTCACCTGTTTCGCATCAAGCGACAGTTGGGGATGGATTTGCGAGGTGACAGAAGTCTCCTACTCGTGAAATGGTCAGTTGGTCTTCATCATGACTTTGAGACAAACCTCTAATTCGTTCGGTATTTGCTTTTTTCTGTTTACCGGGGCAGATTTATTCTGAATCACCATGGGAGGCAATAGGAAGCCCTAATGATGAAATTGTTTAGAATAACACAGTGACAGATCGAGAAATTGGGAAATGCATAGTTGTGACATTAACTTTCGACGTCGATATAACGAGATGCATCCAATACCCATCCAATACCTATCCAATACACATGCCTCATCAACCAGAATAGCATATCATACTGATAAAGATTTTAGAGGTTAGTTTGATATTACTGATAAGATGTAACTACGGAGCAGGCATATTGGCTTGAGCTTGCCTCGAAAACGAAACATACAAACAGGCTTAACTGGCATGTTTCTAGGCTGTGTCTTCTCCGGTATGGACAAGACACTCGATCTTGTGCCAGGGTATGTATACGGCAGTTGCATGAATACAGCTGACTTCTGTGGACTGTTTTACAGACATGAGAGGGTGTTGGAGGCCAAACTTGATGTCCCTATCAGCTTATATGGCATCCATCACATTGATACCTGCGACTACAGACTGTAGTCAATCTTGAGTTATGATAGCATAATAGCACAACTAGACTCTCGAGACAGACTGTCGACTGTTGTTAAGATTACATGCTTGTTACATGATGCTACGACCCGGCGGTCGAGTGTTTCATGCTTGGGCTTCAGCAAACAAGGGTCATCCGAGCGATTCCAGCTGGCCAGGCTGGCTAGGCTGTGGCCATTGGATTGCCACAAGCTTCATCTTGAAACCTCATCGTCTCCATATTTAACAGGCCACTTGGGAACTCTCCGCATTTAGACTTGTGACCCCCTAGATCAAGGGGAGGAAGAAAGTACCAGCAGACATGGGGGAGACATTATCCTCGATATAATGTCTACAGAACTCGGAACTCCAACAAGATTATGCTGGAGCAACTCAAGCCACCTGTATCGTAGCGATCATAGAAATTTCTAATTATACTTCAATAAATGAGAAACAAGTGGGCTCTCTACTTTTCTCCTCGCAAGTTCTATCACCCCAGGTAGGAATTAGAATATCACCGCTCATGGATGGCATATGGAATCAAAGATCGCAGAGTCGGGCACTTGTTCTCCCCATCTCGGCCAAGAGGGCAAGCCGGTTTCATTTTGGTCAAAACCCTTTGTTGATGATTATCACCCAAATGCCCAGAAACGAATGCGAGTGGTTAATCAGATTCAAGGGTGTACACCTCCTGTCCCAGAACAAGGTCTTGGGGCCATCAAGACTCTGCTATGTTCCTTCACAAGATGCCTTGGTAACATAATGCAATAGAAGCGTACACATACACGGGAAATACGGCTAGTGTCCGATAAGTAGATGGCTGCCAATAAGCAGTAGAGTTGAATCACATGTGCGTAGTCTAGAAAATACTTAGATTAGTGGTGTTCAAGAGTCGCGACTTCACAGTATGGACTGGTATTCCCTGACAACAAAAAGAGCAACATACTACAAAGGTACAGCTAACTAAACGTTTAATGGATTGGACATGACTTTTGGGCGGTGGAACAAAGGCTATGTGAAGTTAGGAGATTCAGGGACTTCCAGATCATACGGTTTCCAGAGACCCCCAAAGCAAATTCTGTAAAACTGCTGAGCCTCTGAGGATCTATCCTCGCAAACTTGCCTACAAGAAGAATTGTAATAACAGTTTAAAATCATGGCAGGTGATTACGGACAGGGCCCCTCAAAGTATACCTAGTATTAAGGTTCTCGAAGAAAAAGAACGTCGGCATCCTGGTTAAAACGCTAGTGGAACCAACAGAAGATCCCGCTTGGAATTCTCAATCACAGTAAACGACACGAAGTGACGGGTGATTGGCAACTTCAAGACCAACCATGGCTACGAACTATAGATGCAGAAAAAAATATGTGCTATGTGTGCTTGACCAGGTTCGTTAGATTCGAGGTATGATTAATCATATTCTGTGAGATCATATACTGCCAGGAGGATGTAAGAAAACTCAGAACCTTTATCCTACAAGTAAGTGATGAAAATACTTGTGCAATTAAACCTAAGCTTAGGGGACTCTTTTCTAATTTTATTTTAGCAACCTCTTCTAAAGTCTTATATATTTTCTTGCTCCCTGGGGACTGCCTCAGGGCCCCTAACAACGAAGGGTTTCTGTTTTCAAGAGATAGTCAGCTTCGGTACTCAAGCATCCATGTCTTGAAAATCCCAGGGCCCATACATCGAAGGCGGAGCAGGCACTCCTGAAATCTGGGGACAAAAGAGGTGTTGCTGTAACATACATATTCGTTTGTGTATGTACGGAAAGCTGCAAATCAATCGCACTTTCGAGGTGGCCGCTGAAATTTGGTTGATGGACGAATATTTCCGGAAGACCCTACCCCATTGGAGCCCAGAGCTTTGCTGTTTTGAACCAGGTGCATCGTTGTGTCTCCATAACCATGAATATTCGTGTTCTGCAGCCGGACAGAACGATGGACGGGCTGGCGGAATGTGCGTTTCCAACCGCTTCCTAACATAAATTTGCCTGACAGAAGCCAAGTGATTAGTCTGTGAAACGACTCGAAGCTCCCTCCTTGAAGCGAACGTATGCATGGAGCCGACTGGATACCGTGCGAACGGGATGGACGCTTTAGTAAGAGAACGATTTTGTAATGTAGTGCGAGTATCGACATTTTCAATGTTAGTGTTGTCTATCCTGCATTTTGTCTTCGCTTATGATCAAGCTTGTACCCTGATTCGGCTACTGACAGAGCACTGAACCGTACCTATATGTGATCGCAATAATTACCTAGTACCATGATCAGCAAGATTCCGTTGTATTACGAGATGTTAGCTTGTTCTCTGGTTTCCCATGCTGCGCTATGGGCAAGTCAAGACTCAAAACTTGTCTCAACAATATCTCTGCTGCAGTTGGTCAACAATGCAAGTTTTGGTGATAATGTTGTGCAATCCCAACTGACTCAGTTTGGCTAGCTTTCCTTGCGAATATAATAGGCTCATCTCAAAAGAAACGAGACGACAAGCAAGGCCTTCATGGCAAGTTGACCTCTTCGTCTTAGCCCGTTAGACACAGGAAGGAAAAGCGGCAGTGTGAGAATCATGTGGTATTCGGCAAATTAGAACTGTTCCTAAGCTTTGGGACCTTGGCACCAACGGTAATTGCAGTACCCCATGTCAGGCAATAAATGTGGACGTCGAAGACATTCTTGAGAAATCTTGGGGCTTTACATATGAAAGTCCCTAGCCTGACCTGTTGTTGGAGCTAGAGACGGAAGATTGAGGCTCATAATACGGCCCGTGTTTCTATGCCGCAGAAAGAAGGGTCGTTTCAGTGATTGTTGGAGTCGTCATCAATGCTGTTGAGCAAGTATTAATCACATCGGGAACAGCGTCAATCCATGGCGGATGTGTAAAAGCTCAAGCCCAGTCGAAGGATGAAACGTCTAGATCCGGGCTCACAAGGCTAACTATGATCCCTGATCCTAGAAAGCACTACTACCCGTTGGCGGGCACCTGGCATCGCATGAAATAAGGTACACTAGGCGCCGAGAAGGGTTGCTGTCGGGCTGTTTGATGTTCTTCAGGAGCAGATGACAACTAGCCCAAGTTAAGAGGAGTCTACCAGTATCGATAAGTCACGTACCTTACCTTATCTACCACCTACCTAAGAAATACTTGTGTACGTCTCGGTATCGGCAGGTACAGTGCTGCAATTCCTGTCCATCTACGAAGTTGGTAAGGAACGTACCTAGGTATCTGGGAAAATCAATCAGCCAGCCCACCTCAGGTTTGACGAGTGCTCAAGGCAGGTATGGAGTAAAAGCAAGTGCATTCGGATTGATGTCTGTCAGAATCCAAAACATGTTGCCTGCTAAACTTAGATTGTCAGGATCGAGGCAGGAACGGCCCAATGATCGGCAATGCGTCTTTCCAGGCTTCCCTTTCTATCGCGCCACACCACCAACAAATCTTCAATAAAGCACTGTCGCGTCACAGTCCATCTCAAGATCAAGTGGTGCAAACAAACAGCGCCCGGACAATGACTCTGATATCCATCGCAGGTTCGGACCCGATTGACATGAAGCACAAGATCTGCATCGCGGATCCTGCGGTCGGTAGATATATATGTCGTGTATCATTTGCAGTGGTTTGTCAACACGCCCATGTTTGCTCGAGCGCATGACGGAACTGGCACCAACAATGAAGTCGTTCCATGTACTCCGTAGTCTACGGATACCCACGAGTCAATGCAACCACTGCCAATGCCACTCCCACATTCCTCTACAAGCACAGATGATCGCCTGTGACAACTGGAGCGACAAAACATCCCACCGGTCCTACCCGCACAATCCACAAGTCACTCAAGAGTTCATTGTTAGCCACCAGAAATAGAATCTTTCTGAGCCCTTCGACAGGATCCCCATGGCTCAAGAGAGGCTCCGTGACCCGCGACATCACATGGCTCTACTTTTGTCTCCCTTTGAGTACCGGAGACTTCCATATGCCTGCAACATTTGTCATTGTCTGTGAGAGTTGGCCAAAGTGCCCCCCCCCCCTCATCAGGCTGGCCCTACACTGCACTGCATGTATGTACGTATACGTACGCAGTAATCTCTGAGTTGATCCTGTCATTCTGCTTTCACCCCTGGCCAGGACCCCAAGTGCCGTCCTAACAATAACGTTTCCATGGTTTGTTTGGCGGAGTTTCTGAACTTTTGTTGCTCGTCGTCCCCACAATCTCGAACTTGGAACAGAAACACAGGGGGGTCCAGTTCAGTCATCTGTCAGACTTGGTTGGAGAAGGTCAAAACAAGCCCAGCCACAAACTACATGACAGCCTCTAGCTGATTCTTGCCCTACTTGCGAATGCCTCCGAGGCGGCCCTTTCAACCCCCTTCAATAATGTCTTAACTCTTATCTCTGATCTGGTCAGACCAGCGATGGATGCGTCGTTTGGATACCTTGTCTCGCCTCACCTCGCTTCATACCATCACACGGTCCAGCCTTGCACGTGCCTTGTTACATATCTCACAGGGTAGAGGACGATCATCCTTACGATCTCCTCATCATTCATCCACACTCTTCCTGTAACAATACCTATCAGCCTTCTTGGCCAATAGTCCCTCATCTCATCTTGGCTATGTCTTTCCAACACACGTCCTTGCCTCCCGCCCAAATATGCTTTTCCCATGAAATACCCCTGCAATCTTGGATAGCCAGTCAGATCCTGGAGAAGATTACATGAACGTACATCCTACCCACAGTGTAGCATTACACCCCTCTACACCCTTGTTAAGACTCTATTGGCTCGTTCCTGCACAAGCCACGACAACGGTTATGCGCAACATGCACTAAAGCCGCAACGTCGACTCAGATTCAGAAAATTCAGTAACAATTTCACAGGAAACCTAGCCCGGCACTGTACCCTTGGTTCATCCTTGTGGTTCTTTGTCACTTACATATTTGCTGACTGTGTCAATTACGTCCAGGCCCGATCAGGAACAACAGCATCGATGCTCCAATCTGGTTTCATTCTCGACACATGTCACTATCCATCTCCATAGTACAGGCATGTCAGGCACAGCTCGTCGCCAATATGCCATAAGCAAGCTCATGAATCAGCTCGAAAGCTTGTTTCTGCCGTCCTAGCACACGTATGTAGTGTTAAAGAGTGGGATTAGTATTTCAGATATGGAACCCTAGCCCGCGAACATGCAGCACCAGAGAGCTCAGACATGCAACGGATAGCTCGTTCAACTTTCCGCCAGACAGCATCAGATATTATTAACCCCACCTCTTGTTAGTCGTTGGTGTTCACTCCTGGCGCAGGCCGGCCCATGGGTGCGTGGGCAAGCACCACACTTTTTGCTTTCTTATTCTACACCTTTCATGACAGGGGAAGTCCTCGAGATGTGATGACCTTGCTCGGCCCCCTGGGCAAGGACATGGTAGTAACGGCTTCATTCGTCTGACTCCACCATAAGGCGTGTTTTGACTTACCAGCTTGGATTCATATATCCATATCCATCCCAAGCCCGGCACCAATGTGGACTTTTAACATTCTGGATATCACTCCTTCTGATCCAATACACATCAACTGCATCTTTCCCCAGACTGCGGTTTATGTTCTTATCCATTCTTTTCATTCCCCAGACCACAAGTCACAGAGTCTTTCGTTTAAATCATTTCGTTTCGCCCCTAGGATACGATATTTGTTTCGTCGTTCCTACTTTAGGATCGCCTCTTCTTCACATTTCTTCTCTTCTAATCCAGTGATACTCTGCTGCATGCTGACTCGCCACTAAACTATCACGCCCTTGTTCGTCCTTCCGTTGCCATCTCGGAAGTGGTTTCAACATTTCTGCAGCAGGCCGACCCGTCCCTAAAAGCAAGACAGAAACATACAAGCTGCACTGTGTTGGTGTACCTGTCTAACTACACTCATCGGTCTCACGGCCATTCTTCTCATTTAAGTTGGGCTTGTCCCCCTTCACATCGTCCAAATGCTTGTCACAAGGCAGTACGAAACAGAGCATAGCCGTTGGCCATTCAGCAGATACGAAGCATCTCTTACTTCTACAAGCCCTCGCATGTCTAATTCTTACGATGTCAATGTCGAGCTGCCGGCCCCTTCGAGCTGGCAAGCGCACAATCCAACTACTTCCCACAGTGGCAGTGGACCTGCACAGCAACATCAATCACGGAACGAAGCCTCAAGACTTTCCCTAATGCGTCACCCAGCAGAAAACAGAGGCAATGCTCTGGGAATTCACATGAGACCCGGGGCGACTCAGATGTACTCACCCCATCCCCAAACGATAGACCGAGGTAGGATGTCTTTGCCAGGGCCCAGGGACTCGGTCCTTCAAAGTGATAGCTACGGGATGAAACCCAGTACCGCAGATATGGAGGACATGATTAACTCAGGGCTGATCGGCGCCCCAAAAACAGCCACTGACAGTACTTTCGTGCCTCCACCAAGTCGCCAAACAAATGACCTCTCGTCTAGTCAATCCAGTCAAAGAGCAAGAATCGACTCGCCACAGGATGAAGAGGAGGACGAACTCGATGATGACGATATGCTTGACGTGGAGGGAGAGCATTCAGCCCAGACTCCAGCAGAAAGGGCGGCTGCTCGACGTAAGATGAAGCGATTCAGGTCAGTGTACGTGTTGCTCGTTCAAGGCAAGAGCTTATTAGTTTAGACTCACCCACCAGCAAACACGGTTCCTCATGAGTGAGTTTGCAAAACAGCCTCACCCAGATGCGGCACACCGTGAGCGGCTCTCGCGGGAGATTCCTGGCCTCAGTTCGCGCCAGGTCCAAGTTTGGTTCCAGAACAGGTAATCATCACATTAATGGCCAACATAATCCTCGCTAACCCGTGTGGCAGACGTGCCAAAATCAAGCGTCTGAATGCTGATGACCGCGATCGTATGATAAAGATGAGAGCAGTTCCTGAGGGATTCGACAATGTCCAGGCCCTTCATTCCCCCTACGGGGCAGTCCATGGCATGAGTGCTCCTATGCCATCACCAGGACATTTCAATACACAATCGTATGCCCAACACATGATAAGACCCTTGATCGTCGACGGACGAAGGCATGATACAAGCGAACATGCTTCTCCAACCGCCATGACCCCGGGATTTGGTGGGATGGGTTACAGCCCCGCCGGCAGCCTGACAAGCTCAGGTCTTGCATCACCGCTTTCACCCGCTCCGAGTGACCGATATCCCTATGGCGGCCACTTTACAGCCCCTCTAACAGGCAGCCCGAGAACATCGCACCCATTTGCGCAAAACCATGGGCTTGGAACTCCTGTTGAAATCCATCGATCGAGCCCCCAGCCCATCCCGCCTCCTCTACTTCGCGACCCGCTCTGCAGGGCCAGATCGGAATCCTCACAGTCGCCGTTGCGACCCAATATGCCATGGAAAGGCGATACAGTTGACTATTCCTATAGGGGGACGAACACGAGCCCGAACCTCTCAGACCGACACCCATCTATCTACCATCCTGCGCCACTCAGTAACCCCTCTATTGCCATGAGTGGCTACGACGCAAACTCAGTTCCCGGCTCCAGGGCCCCTCCCGAGAACCAAATGCACAGAACAGAAATCTGATGGCCATCGATGGGGAGGCCGTGGCCAGTATACTCGATAGCCAAGCCCTAGTCTGGCAGTTCCAAGTTGCCGACGCTTCAAACAACTTGTGGACAAATTCTAAACCATGTTACTCTATGCCTAGCCCATATGCCACCTGGGATCCCTCATAGGGGAGTATATATTCTTCATACTGTTCGATTTGGTTTTTTCTCTCTCTTATTTGTAGTACCTGCTGTTCTCTGTTTAATCCTTTTCCATCTCTTCGAGTTCTGCGTTTTTGGCCTAGGTAGTTTGCATTACGAAGTGCACCGGATGCATCAGGGCGTATAATGTTTTATCTAGAATTTATGATTTGGGTATCTGGTAACGATCATGACTTTTTCTTATGCTCAGGGAGTAAGTTAAATAGTATGATGATAAGCATCTAAAGCTGGAATTTAGTAAAAAGTGGAGGGCGCAATTATCGGTGGCAATCGGTGGCAATCGGTGCAATTTTGTTCTGGTTTGGTTTGGGCAGACTGGTTTCTGTTTCCTTTTAAGGTTGGTTGAGGAAGTTGATACAAAGTAACTATATATAGGCCAGGGGAGGGGGAAAAAACTCAGAATCTTAAATACTATATGACAAAAGGAACTTGGGCAATTTAGTATAAATTTAGGATATCTTTTACTTAGCTTAGGATACCTTTTGCTGAGTTTATTTTATCACCTTAGGCCTAAGGTATATTAGAATGGTCCGATGTTTTCTTGCTCCCCACGGCGTAAGTCAGGTAGCCTGCTATATCGGCATCGGCCCAGGTGGCACAACCGTTGACAGCTTGTTCTAAATCGAATTAAATTTAAAGAAATATTTATCTAATATTGTTATAATGTTATCTGGTCAATCTCCTGTTTATAAAATGAGAAATCGCTCAGAGCCCTATTGACTAGTAAATGTTATTTTAGAACTTATCTTTTGGTCGTAACTACTAGTAAATTCAGACCAGTTGTATCCTAACTGCTAGGGCGAGACAATCGTATCTATATATAGGTAACCAAGAGATCCAGATAAACTATTACAAGCTTAATGAGCCCTTTGACGAGTTTATTACTAGCATCCTCTGTTGAGATCTGAGGCATTCTCTTAAGGACGGTGTTAATTGCTAATAAATAGCACGGACAAAGGAGTAACATATTAAAAGAATATCTTACATTATAGCAAGAATAAACAGCCCTTGTTGATATGCAGTGACAATCTGAGATCTAGCAGATGCCAAAAATTAGCCTTCCGTCAACTTCTGAATAGAACCCTGGAGACTTATGCAAGGTCTTTAAAGTCAGACGAGCCAGTTTTCCTAACAGCAGCCAGGCGGTTATCAGTGATGGTTTACATCAAGCTGAAAACAACAGACAAGGCTACTAGGTTTACCAGATGTTGGGCGTCATCACGGTACCGATAGCATGAACCAGATCATGATCGGAACTTACATAGGAGTAGTTAAGAGTAAATAGATACAAGAGTGATTCACACCACGCACGATATCACGGTCAATGGACCAATCAATGAGTCTTTCTTGTTGTCTTTGAAATGAGGCAATAAACGACCCACAAGGGTGAAGATATGTCACTTGCATCAGGTCATCATCGCATCATGGTAGCCGCACAAGGGGCCCTCGTGATGATGGTTTTAGGCAAGGTTACTGAAGTGTGCTCTCGACCACATATCCCAAGATGTTACAGCAAAGTAGGATCGAGCAAGCTGACAGTTGTTGAGGGATGGTGGTGGTCTTGTTTGTATGAAAGAAGGGGGGAAAAATTTGGCGGTTTGAACGAGATCTTATTGACGCGACTTGTCACGTGATGTGGTCATCGACCAACTCCCCTCCCATCCTAGAGGTGCCTAGGCGATGGGCCAGAGTGGAGATACGACAGCATCATTATCTCGAACAACAACAAAACAATTGTTGTTTCTCTCAACACTACCAAGCTTCAGGGAGCAAGGGAACTTCTGTCATCTATGTAATCATGGTGCTAACAATCACTAACTGTCTCGACCGCAGTCGTTATCGCTTAGGATATCAGTTCATTAAGTAATAATTATTCCATGTTCGGTCTGGTATAAAGATAATCTCTGCTTAATTAAACCGAGTTTCTTTCTACTGGCTGATAGACTGGAAGCGAAAAGGCTCTTGTACAGCGTGCACGAATCTTTTGCTCATGAACATATACTGAAGAGAGTTGCAGGCTCTTTAGCTGGTCATGAGATATGTTTACACTCGCTGAACCCGATTAAGATAGACTGTCAGGATGATAATGCTTTGTTCGAACTGGCGTAGACTAACTAAACTACATAATCTGATTTTAGAACTCAAGATTGGTATGCCCCGGCACAGTTCACAGGCTGAGACGTGATTCGGTGTCACTGTCTTTGTGGAGCTGAATGCGACAGTGCGCCAATGAATAGATGATTGCGATCACTCTGTCGGGCAGGAAGGCTGTGTGTATGTACGTTCTTTTGTCTTTGTTCTGGCTCCCAGGTTCAGGCCAGCCACTCAGATTGGCGGAAGACAGTAGTCTAGGTGGTCAGTGAGCCGAAAGGCCAGTGAACCAGCGCCTAGGAATAGCGGCCAGCCCGCTTGGTAGGTTCCTGTCTCCGGCCGTTTTGCTGACGGGACTGACAACCGGCAGACCCACCTCATCCAAATGCCTTGTCTTTCAGGCTCAAATCACCCGCTGCCTCTCCCTCATTCCAAACACTCCACACAGTCCACACCTCACCTCTCGCCCCCGACCCTGATTCAACCTCTGACATCCTGACCTAACATCGCCCTATTCGACGTCAAAACCCTCGCTTTGCGCCAGCGACATTCGCCCATTTCTCCTAAAAAATCGTCGATTCCTCCCCTCGAACTCTGCAGAGACCACTACACGACTGTTATCTGCCCGCGCCGCGCCGGCTCCGCTCACCGAGTCCCGAGGAAAACCCAGTGCAGTGCATGACGTTCGGCTGAAGAGAGAAGCGGAGCGCAGCGACTCTCGGTCGACGACCGGCGCGACTCTCGCCCACAAATCTCCCTCGCGGAGTCGTCCACGATGTCGTTCCATCCTCAGACTCCCCAGAGCCCATCGCAATTCTCCTCCGGGACCTCGGAGCCCGTGTTAAGCGTGACAACCTCAATGGCCTCCACAGCCACGCCAACCACCTTGCCGACTCCCGCCCACAGCGTCACTGGAAGCGCCCATCACGACCTTGTAATGACCGACGACTCCCCCCACAAGCGGAAGCGCTCTGTGGATGACAGTGGCGACCGCGAGCAGAAGAAAGTTCATACCGAGGAAAGCAAGCTGGGCATTGAGGACCTGCATCTCGATGTGGGGAAGAAATATCTTCTTTGCCAGACTCCTCATCCGGAATCATTACCACGCGTCTCGGAAGATCTCTATGACATGTTCAACCTCAGTGGGCTCGCCGCCGAAGTAGCTCGGGAAAAGCCAAACGGCGAAAAGAACGCATTGCGTTCGTCTTACACAGGCCATATGAAGAACTTGGGTATTGCTGGCAATTGGAAAGTGCGAGTAACAGACAAGGACTCTAACGCCGAGAAACCCGACTTTTTCGACATCCTGCATATGCCCGATGAGGATTGGGATAACACGATAGTTAAGGGTCAAAACATCAAACACGGGCTATCACAAGCAAGTCTCTCCGCCCTCGGGCGAGCAGTAACCATGGCCAAGGGACCTATAGGAAAGAAGGACTGGGATACTTCAAGGCTAGGACTTCAGTCACCCGGCCTGGATTCAAAGCAAACTTCGTCGGCGAGACCTACCGCTCCCAACACTCCGCTCAACGTACCTGGCGCAGTAGGGCGACTAAAAGCTCAGGGGCCATCAGCAAACGATCCAAACCGACCAAAGCGTAACGTGAAGAAGCGAACATATGGTGACAGCAGTTTCGAGGGCTATGGTGAAGGTTACCCTGACGATGACACAGCTGTGGAAGGGGGCTACTCAACGGGAGAGGGTGAGGGCGGCCAGAAGCGACGCAAGAAGAACCCGGGAAACACCTCGCCATACCCGAGTGCTATGCGCCAGCAAAGCTACGGCCCTGGCATGGTTGGCGCATGAAATATCTTGACGGTAGACGCTCAGTCATGTCTCATGTTTCACGACTTGTATACACACTATGAAACGATTCCAGAATGTCATTGTTCCCTGGGTCTCGTACACGCTACACCAACAAAAAATCTCGGTGCTACTTGCTTTGACAGCCTCCTCGGCTTTTACTTTTCAATCTTGGGTTTTCATTTATTTCCTGCATTCTGAGGGGACGGACACACGATATGTGCGTCTCAACGAGCATGGCGTTTTGGCAAAGGAGAGAGGCGGCATATGGGTAAGGTTGGCCGGTCACTCGGGGGTAGGGGAGGCATGTTTCTACGTTTCTTATTTCTCTCAAAAGACGACAACGGCCTAGCACGAGGGGCGCGGACACTGAGCAGTGGTGATAACAATAGCCAGGGCTTGGGCAAGATACTAGAAGGTTTAGGTATAATTTTTGACCTGTTTATGCCATTTCACCTTGTACCAAATCAAGTTGTTGCCTGTCCCAACATCAATGGACGGATACAATAGTGAAGTCAGGCATGCAGTGCAACAATAATGCAATAGGTATCGAATATATTGTATGATGTACATGACGCATAACGTCAGAAGAACAAGATGAAAACATAGTCATAGATTAGTTGAGCTTCATTGGTAATCCACATCGGAGTATGCATATGTTGGGCCCAGGAGATGATCCCAAGGAATGAAACTTCTTTGACGAGTTTAGGATATTTAGAATCTGCTTAGGATAAGTCTAGAATACTTCTGATAGATTCGAATTAACCTCAAATTCTCGTCGGTCACCACTTCGCCTTTGTGGACTAGGTTAGAAGTTGCCCGACGCTACAATTGGCCTCTACAAGCAAGAAGGCAAGATGATATTGACAGTCTTCATCGGCGAATCACATGCGGCAAAGGAGAAGGATACACAACTCAACCAAGCTACCTGTCGGTAGAAGCACGGGCATGCTTTCATGCTCACTGGAGCACCTGTTCTCAGCACATAAGTGCGACATTGATGGTCAGCTCATGTTGCTCCCTGTGAACTTGTTGACTGCCCTGCTTCTAGTGAGGCGAACACGCCCATTAAGAAATATTCAGCGATCCTGGAGATGGTTCTGACGTCAATGGCAGCCGTGAGACCCGGGGGGTGAGAAGGATGAGCCAACCTTCAAGCCAGGAGGTCGTGTGTCATCAGTTTGACCGAACACAAAGATATTTGACCAGTAACGCTTATCGCTTGCTAATCTTCGTATGTATCCCGCGCAAATAAAAACAAACAGATCTAGGTAGTTACTTGAAAGGGAAAAAACCGATACTCGCTCATCTTCCAAGCCTTGTATGTAGTATCATTGCGCATATCTCGTTATATCCAGCCATTACATCCTCTCACCACATGATATACATGCATCTCAAAATGCATTGCCACCCACTACTTTCACATCCTTTAGCAATTGTTACAGTCATCTCCAAAGTTGCCGTTCTCAACTGTTGGGTATGCGCCAGTGGTCATCTCAGCCCAGCTCCAATCTAGCGTCATTGGCAGAGAGAACAGGTCTTGCGGAAGAAGGGGCTGCTGGAATGCTGCCACTGGAATCTGCGGGGATGAATTCATGTTTGTGTCGCCATAATTCATTGAGTCAAAGTCGCCCGACTGAGGTACCGGGAACTCTTGAGGCCAACCAGCTGACATTGCCGAAGGAGAAGGATCGTTCATTGGACTACCCATGGAGAACTGACCCATTGAGGCACCGTTCTGGGGAGGCGATAACTGGACTTGTGATGATCTTCTCTGAGAATTAGAAGACACTGAAGTACTTGTTGCTGATTCTGCAGTGCTAGGCTGTCGAGCCGTCGCCGTAGTAGCGTTGGTAGATGATTTATTTGTATCCTGATTCTTACGCTTGCGTCGAGAAGACTGTTCCTTTTCAGCCTTGTCGATTACAGCCTTTGCTATACGCTCAAACTCGGCACATATACCGAGCATTCGATGCACGCCGCCTTGTTCAGCCTCCTGGCCGAGCATGGAGAGGAAGGTGACCACGATGTTCATGAGTCGAGTGTCTGACTTTGCTCGGGGATCGAGTGGGTTCTGTAAGATATTTCCAAACAACGTCACCAGTGCAGAAACAGGAAAATAGAGAATCATCCTGACAGTGACGTTAGTGCATCGCTAGTATAACGAGAGCTCGAAACCTACCAAACGCAGGCAAAATCGCCTTGAGGCACATATTTCAGCAACGAGACAGAAGCTCGTGCTGCAGCCGTGCATAGTGCTGCAGAAGAAAACACCCGCGGGTTTAGTGGTCGGGCATTCAGACCTTGAATGGCATAATTGGCCAATCGACTGGTCCAAAGTCCATGGGCTACTGACATGCGATGAATGGTTGTCAGGCAGTTATAATACGTGAGATGCAACATGACAACGTGAAGGATTAGAGGAGTGTGCGAGGCATTGATGTCGTGCTCGGGCCGATAGTCAATTGGGATGCGATCCTTCCATTCTTCCAACTTGTGATCCAGCTCGCCAATGGTGTGGAGTAGCTCGCCATCTGATTGCTTTGTAGCTTGAACAGAGTACAGCCTCTTATAGACTTCACTCTCGATAGTGGCAAACTCACACATAGCCCGGAAGAGATTCATCTTACCCTTGCCATCTGCCAGGGGGATATTGCCAATGTTGTCCTCCGGGTCAGCATCCGGAAGCTCAACGTTCATGTCGTCATCGTCCTGGGCAGGTGGACGACCAGCCCGGAGGCAGAGATCTTTGTCTAGCATATATGCGATCCAGAAGACTCTCTTCCGTTGCTCGATCTCTATGGGGTTCAGGTTGAAACCAGTGCCGCGCTTATGAAGACCGATACTGTGCGCCAGGCGCATGGCTGCTGAGACTAGCAGCAAAGTGGGCTGAGGGTTTGGCGTTCCTTGCAAGAACAAAGCCATACCAAGGAGAGCTTGGACACTCAACAAATCGGTGTTGCGCATGGTCAGCTCGGGAAACACTCCGATGGCATTCTTCAAGTGTCCCCATGCCTTTTCGTCCTCGTCCTGTGGAACAAGATTGCTCATAACTCGCAAACGATGAGCAATCGCGAGCGCACAGTTGAGACTGGCCCACCATCCAGAGCCTTGGTAAGGATCTGATGAGTATTGAAGGTGCACTAGGTGCATGAATGTTGGTCGATGAAATAGAGGGAAGATGCAATTGAAGTTGTCGAAGAAGTCCTGAAGAAGTGAAAGTGCCTCAGGCTTGGGGGGTAGAGGCCGGAAGATCGGTCGTTGGAATAGGTCGCCAAAGACTTCAGGCTTCCAGTTAGTCCATTTGTGGTCATCGACAGATATATCCGATATGGTCCGTTGAAAAGAATCATCCCCTGTTTTCGAATTCACCCACGAAACTCCCTTTGGTGAAAATATGGAGAAGCCAGATGACGATCCTGCAGCACGTCAGTAACGGTGTTCACACAGATACAGTGTAGTTAGCTTACCAATGTATCTGGTCTCTCCAAAATTATTTGTTACTAAAGAACACATCAACTCTGAAAGAGCCTCGACTTCTTCCTGATCTTCCTTTTTGATATCCTCCACATTCGCAGCTGGTGCCGGAGCTGTCGATGGAGCTGTCGACGGAGCTGGTGTTGCTGATTTGCGTTTATCATCCTTGGGCGAGGTAAGTGAGCTTTGAGGGGTCAGCTCGCCCCCATCTGCAGCAGCCGACGGGCCGGATGTCGACTGAGATGGCGAATTAGGGTTGGATGCCACAGGCATTGACACCTGTCTCGACTTCTCTTGTCTTTCCAATAACCTTTTCTCTAACGCGCCAAGGTCATCATCATCTTCGTCAAGGAGGCCTGTATATAGAAGTTCAGTATAACGAGGTCGTGTCAGTAAAAAAAATTCTTCAAACCACTTACCAGAAAGTCTCAAAAGATGCTCCATACGGTTCAGCCGGTTCTCGAGTCCCTCAATGTACTTGGCACTTCATATGTCAGTAAGCACATGACTTCGCGATGAGGTTAAATGGCGTACCCTTTAGGGGGAGCACGCTTCTTCTCAACTTGCGTGAAGACACACTCAGTCTTATAGTTGATACAGTGAGTACAAGAAGGCATCTTGCCGTCACACTTGATCTTTTTCTTCCGGCACATATCACAGGCCTGTTCGAGTTCCGATCAGCACACAATACTCTAAAGCTGGCTGCGCCAGGATCTATCTTGGGACCCATACCCTAGCGATTCTCCTTCTCTTGGGGTCGTTTGCATCTTCAAGCAACATAGCCGAATCGTTGAACATCTGCGCAGCAATCTCTGGGGGCAACTGCGGTATGCCATCGTAGCCACCAAAAACCTGCGGCGGCTGATTCATGATCGGCGGGGCCATGCCCGGGACCTGAAAGCCCATATGGTCCATCCTGTTCAAAGCGGAAGCGTTTTCTGATTAAAATAGTCGGTTGAAGTGGGATTATCGCGTTTCGAGGTTCGCAAAGCGGCGGTCCCGTGGGTCAATTCAGAGGCAATGAGTCGTCGCCTTGCGACACGAGAGTTAGAATGCGATAGGCTGTGCTGTAAGAATCTCAGTCACGGTGAGATCATCTGGACGATACGGAGATTGGGAGCTGGACCTGGAGCTGAAGACGGAGCTGTGGAGTGAAGAATATTTTGTTGGTTGGGGTAAATCGTAGATCGGAGCCCACGGATCACTAATAGTTATTAAGGTATGATATGTACTTCAGACAAGGAGCAAGGAGACGCGCTAAAAGGCTCCAGACCAGGTCAAGTCTGCGGTCGACTAACGTTAGCTTGGTTAAGACCCGATTTATGACTATCACTGTCAGACTGAGGCGGAGATGGAGTGGGGTGGCGGAGTTTGAGTAGGGTTTGTCTTGGTGTGAACTCCTCTGGCGGGTACTGACCGAGCAGTGAAGTGAGTGTACAGTACTGCTGTATCAGTAAGTGGTAGTCGGCTTTCAAGTCACGACGGCGATGAAGGTGAAGATAATGATGGGATTCAAATCCAAGTTATGTCGCCAGATCGTGGTGTTGACGAAATTTTCATTCTTCCGAGTCAACCGATAATGACAAATTCAAAGCATAAACCGGCAAGTCATGTATCCGTTAGCATTTGCAACTGGAACTGGAAACCTGCTACAGTTACCAATTGGTACCTTGCTAACCTCAACTTGGACCGGTGAGACAAGAGAAGTCGCAGGGGAAGGCAAGGACTCAATGCGCGGGTATTTGTTTCGAATCCGGGAACGAAGAAAGACGGTAGGTGCCTACCTGCCACTCCTGGTGCATGAAGACTTTCCATTGAGACCCTCAATCTGTGGAGGAGGCGAAGGTGTTGAAAAAAAAAATAACCGACCAAAGAGTCTGCTAAGTTTGTCACAAATCGTCATGGGCTTGCCTAAGTATTTCTTACTGGGAATGAGGTCTGCCGTCGGGACTTCTTACTACTACTACTTACTTACCTAGGTACCTAGGTAGGTATTTAACTGCCATCGAAGATCAAGGCCAGGCCGCCGGACGCTCCCTTCAACACCTTAGCTCATGGTGGTGTCATTGGCTTCAGCCAATCACCCTGGAATAGAATAGACTCTAATATGAGATGCCCTACTGTAGCCGCAGATCAATTGAATAAATTGTCATTTGGTGATTAGTTTTCTGCTGTAAGCAATGATATGATGTACAGATTTGTAAACACATCTTCCACCTCTCCAGCAAATGATCGTCATAGGGACCCTTGACTCTACGGCAGTCAATTTTAACTGTTGAAGGCCTCCACTGTAATTCGTCTCTGCTCTTGGCAATGGGTCGCTGAGAATAGCCAACTGTTTATAGAACAGGGTACATGACCCGGAATCCTTCTCTGGATGGGTCAAGTCTCCATGTATACTATGTACACTACTATCTCACTATAACGCAATCCTGAATTTGGGCATTGCTCAATTGACAGGCACTTCGCATGTCTTCTGTCAAAGGTACCTAGGTTCATATTAGAGATACCTTCTACTCGTTCCAGCGAAGCCAAGCCACTCTTCCGCAAATAGTATGGCTTCAGCCTAGTAGACCTTGCTAAAGATTGACAGCCAAAGTAGCGACATTGGCGTCAAACTTGCTGTCCATCTCATGGTTTATCTATATCTGTCAAGTGGCCGCCAGGGCTACATAGGCAGGTAAATTAGTACGTAGGTAAGGTGCCTTAAGTAGCTAAGTCTATGATCAATATATCTCCGACAGGCTTCAATATTCATCTCGGTGTCAAGACTAGAAAGCCTTGTTGTCGCTCATCTTCTCTTGGCCCCCGATCTGACGGAGCAGAAAGAATCTGTATGCGACCTTGATCCCCTGATGACGTGTCTCAGACCTAAAACTAAAACACACAGACAACCGTTGGAACCTAACTAAACTGCCTTTTATCTGTAATAGTAGCCCACCCATGCCAAGTTGTGTCAGCCTAGTCAACATCAACGGCTCCCTAAACGCCTGGCAACTTGGTGGATTCATTTTCAATTGGAAAGAGATCGTCTATCCCGAATACGTCGCTTCGTCCGAACCCAAGGGGGGCTGTGCATCCCGAAACACTACCTTCTTGACTCGTAACAGTATTAGAGAAAGCAGCCAATTATTGCTAGAAGGCACGGGCATTTTAGGGTCATCTAGCCGCTGTATCGATTAATAACATTCAATATCGTAGAGTCAAAGCAGTTTCTCACGTCCAAATATGAATCTCATTACTCAAACTGACGATGGATTTCGAGGCCATTACTTGAATTCTTCATAACACTGTGATGCCCATCTACAAGAAGACAGTTGAATGTTTCTTGCAAATCCGTCATCCGTAAAAACTCGTCTCGTCTTTCAGGGTCCCCAACCCTTTGTTGTTTCGGATTCGCCGCGGGTAGTGTTTGATATGCAGCAGCCGATGCGCACCGAAAGTCTAATGAGACTGCCCCAGCCTCAGGGAGGAATTCAACTCAGCAAATTGTATCCTAAACTTATCATAAACTTATGATAAGTTACCTAAATCTTTTTATCATTCAGGATCAAAGTCTTGAGCTTCTTTCCTCCCTTCTTCGCCCAGGTGCAAGGAAGAGCTCTGGACCTATGAGAGGGTAATGGAATTTTGAAAAAGCCATATGCATTGAAATTGGATCTGATATCAAACTACTCCATAGGTAGTTACGGAGTATAATAGCTTGGATTACTACAACAGAGAATATGAGCCAAGCGTGAATACCAACACGTATTGAATTGAATAACAAGCGTAGCAGTTTATTGATCCTTAACTAATTCCATGTATCCAAGAGTCAAGATTATATACTTAGATTGCATCAGCAGATGTAATTTGAGTAAGAACGGCAATCATTTCTCAAACAAAGCCTTCCAGGCCTTAGCATCTTATTCAAGTCATGGCTAGCAAGCCTAATATATAGACTAGTTCTTCCTCTCAACCTTTTCTAATCCTTTGTCTAAAGCTTGCAAATCCATCCAGGGCGATATCCCCTTCCCAGTAGAGGTCGTAATGTCGGAAGCGAAGAGAAACAACAAGATAGTTGCAAAAATGTCGTTAATGAGAGTCAAGAAGAGAATGGGCCATCAGGCGTCGCATAGTATATAAATTTCAGGTGAATCAGTCCAGCTTCCTCTGTTTTGTGGCAAAAACGTCCTCCTCTTTATACATGGGACTTCACCTCTAATATCCATTTTATACGTCCAAAGAGATCCGCAGTGATGTGACGACCACCGCTAAACGCCGAACAGTATGCTTCGAGCACCACTTGATACAGGTGGCGCCGACCAAGTTTATGATGAAAAAAAAAAGCAAGTATGTGGTGACCGTGAGTTCGCGGTTACAGCTGGTAAATGTAGCAGCAGTGGAGGCTAAAAATATATGATAAGGCCGCTCATGATGCAGAGCAGGTACAGAACGCCCAGGTATCAACGGTCATCAAAGTAATACGCAAATGCGGACCGTGATATAATCAGATTCTCTCTTGGAACCGTGATGGTGAGCCAAAAGATCCATCGCGAGATGCAATTGAGCCACCACCTGTTGAGCCTCCCAGAGCATCAGAATCCGGCCTTGGTCTTGACGGGTCCGTAAAAGGATTCGACTCTGTAACGGGCGTTCGAGCTGGGCCGGACCGAATTACAGGCACGCCACTTATTGGCCGCATTGGCGATCCAAGAGCAAGATGAGGTGAATCCCGGTCACTCGGATCAAATGCCATGGAGCCTCTCCAGTAGTCAGAGTTGCCACTCATGACGCTTTCTCGATTCGCCCGGCCAGTCGAGGGGGGCTCGGTCCGCGGATCAGAATAACCATCACCACCAACCTGAAGAACAGAAGGAAGCTTCTTTCCTGAAACTCGGTAAAACCCTCTCTCACTGACAGGCTCCAGTTCGGAGGTTTGTCGTTGCTTTTTCCCCACCAGTCCCGCAAACGCGGCAGTGATGGCAGCAGATGCCCCAGCACGTTCGGCCATTGATGCGCCACTATCACCGTCAGGCCCAGATGTTGGGCCACCAATTGACCGCGTTCCAGAATGATTCCCACCGAGTATGCCACCTCCAGGATGTTTCTTCTTGTACCTGAGAGCAAACAGGACGAAGAACGCCAAGAACGCCACGCCCGCAATGCTTCCTACGACACCACCTATCACTTGCTTCTGCTGAGGCGAGAGTGTGCCAGTATCGGTGTTGTTGGAGTTCGAAGTGGTCGTCGCCGCTGGTGGTTGGTTATCAGCTGTTGCGGCACCACTACCTCCTTCATTATCTTCGTCTCCCCACGAACCAGAAGACCAAGTTTCCTGAGCCGAAATGCTCGAGTACACCGAATCAGAGTAGCTGTACGTTGAAGTGTCGCTAGGGTTGATGGAAGAGGTAACGAAGGTCGAAGATACTACCAGGACAGTGGAAGAACTGTGGGTCCGTGAAGCTGTGTCCGTCGTTGACGGTATCGTGGTTGTGCAAGGCTCAGACTCTGTATGTGTCACGTCGGGAGTAGTTGTTAAAGTTTCATCAGATGTCACCTCTGATGAAACATCTTGCGTCGCTTCCGAGGTTAAGTTGGATGTAGTCGCTATTAAAGTAGGGATGTCGGTTGTTGTCGCGGTCAGGTCATCTAAAGCAAGCGATGTCAGTCAGCACATGGCCTGGTCATAAACTCAAACTATAAATAGGAGGGGCGAATATTCGTACCAGTAGTTACGAGGGCGGTCCCCGACCCACTAACGTCCGAGACTGTTGTGTCAACGACAGTAGTAGGAGCAGCTGGTAACGTTGTTTCGTGACTCCTAGTATCAGGATCTGTCGACGTCACGGGTCCATTAGTCTCATTTGTTGGAGGAACCGTGTTAGATGGTAAATCAGCAGTGGGTAGCAACGTTGTGTCGTTGACGGGCTCGGGCACTGAATCCGATACGGTCGCATCTGGGACAGGCGCAGACGGTGATGGGTCAGTCAACCCAGATGTTTCCACGGCGGTCGCGGCTGGGGCGGACGGAGGTGACGGAACATTGTAGCTCGCAGCCGGATCCGACGCCACGGCCGCCACGGAGATCTTGGGTTCCGGGTCAGAAATGGCGGCGACGGTGATACCCGAAGCAGAATCCACGACGACGGTAGCGGGTGGTGCGTAATGTGTTTGAACTTCGATGGGCGATCCGACTGAATCGACGACCTGGACAACCGACACAGTCTGAACAACTTGAGTAACGAGATCTTGTTCAGCGCGAGGTTTTAGGGCATTGGCTTCGGCGATGGCGTGTATGTGGTTGGGCTGGGCAGCACGAAGATGGAGGTTGGCGGGCGACTTGCTTCGATGCAGACGGTGGTGGGAGTGGTGGCCGGTCTTGTGGAGCTGCAGATGGCTCTGTTCGGCTGGTTCGTCAACGATTCTGTCATCAACGGTTTCGAGCTGGTGTAATTGGAGATGAGCGTGGTGGAGATGGTTTGGGGAGATGTCCTTTTCACCTTCGCTGGAACGTATGAAGCGAGGGTGCGAAGAAGAGCGAGATTCTTGGATAGAACCAGGGTCAGATTCGCTCAGAACGGACAGATCCGAAGTAGGAAGGGAATGTGACTTTGAAGGATCCAAGTTTGAATGCAAAGGATCGACATCCGTATCCATATTCCCATTGTTGCTTGCCTTACCCATATCCAGGGCCTGAGCGAGTGAAGGCCCGCTGGATGAGTAAGTCATTGGATGGGAGATGGATGCGTTACGGCCGCGGGCGTGGCCCGTTGAGAACGTGGCGATGAACCTGAAGTAAGTACACTACAGTACTTGCAATCCAGGTGACGAGAGGTGCCGATGCCAACTTTCGCTTCGCTATAATTTTAGTGGATGTGGCCCAGCCTAGCTACCTTGCCCACTAACGCAGGGGCGTGCACCAACCGGTTTCAGAGGCGGATACCTAAAATAACAACACGACTTTGACTTAAGTGGCTCCTTGAGCTGAAGGGGGACAAGGACAGATAATTTGACCCCAATGCGGAACACGATGTGGTGATCGTATTCACTAGTGCGTGCTTCGAGAAAGAAGTGTTTTTTTTTTCTTTCTTAGCATAAGTGAGAGTTTCCCAAGAGAAGCTGGTTTCTTGTGTCGGTTCTAGAATCAAACAGAGCGCAAATCGTATCAGCTCCCGTCAACAAAACACATGATCGATCGTTGAGGCACTCGACTCGAAGAGTAATGGCAACAGCTCCAACAATGACGCTCAAGCACTAATCAACACGCACAAACCGGCAAAGAACTGGACTGATGTGGGTATGATTTCGTGCAGAGATAAAGGACGGGTCCAAGCTGAATCTAGGAGATATTTTCGCCCCTATCCAATCTTGGTCCGTCGATGTTCGGTCCTTTGACTCCTTGATTTGAGGCGTCTTTCCAGGTCGATACGGCACACAAGGTCGATATACGGCAACAAAAACGGATGATGCCTTGGTCGTGAAACGCCTCCCGCGATGTTGATCTGTTGAATAGAACCCCGGAAGGTAACGAGCGGTAGGGCTATCGTGATTGGTGATATTGTATTGTGTTGTGAGTGCTGGCTCTGAAGATATGTGTTTGCTTTGTTCCAGATTTTTCTTGTTTGCGTGGGTAGGTAGGTAGGTAGGTAGGTATGTATGCACAAGCGACAATGATCCTCCCGAATTTTCGTTGTTGGTTACCCTTCCTCTTCAATGTCGATTTCCAATTACTATTATCGACAATTGTATGGCGACAGGCACAAACAGGAGCGCTAGTTGCGGAGTCGTCGTCAACGTCGTAAGTTTTGGTCGTCCAAATTCGTCTCAGAAGGGATGGTACAAAAAGAGCGATGTCGTTCAGGAAAACAGAACAAAAGGGAGTGACTAGTAAAGACAACAGAGCAAAAAAAATGAGAGTATTACGGTCGGTGACAAAGGGTACCAAAGAGAGAAGCTCAAGTAAGAGCAAAAAAAAAAAAGAAAAAGAAAAAGAAAGAGAGACAAGGTCGAGACAAGACACGACAAGACACGACGGGAGGCGCCTATACTAAAATTTGTGATGCGGGACAAGGAAACAGGAACAGGCCGAGAACACAAGCCAAACACGACCTGTTGATGGTGACCTTCTGAGAGCGTTCCTCCAGACTGTCCGTGAGGTGTGTGTGTTGCATGGATCTACGGGGGTCTGTGGTACTGGTACCTGGAGCTATTCCTATTCTTCTCTCAGTCTTTCCCTTTTCTCTCTCTGTTCCTCGTGAATTGCGTGCCTCTCCCCTGTCAATATTCGGTGATCATGCCTGGGTTAAACTGGACGCTGCGCGGTTATGAATGAGCTAACGGTCATGGACAAGAGGCCCGAGATGGAGATAATCTCGCTTCAAAGAGGCAGGCCAATCAACGTGGAGCAGCCGTACGACATAACGGCATGGGTGGGATCAGTAGGGTCATCACTTTATTAGCCAATGCCCACGAAATACGACAAGAAACATGATTCGGAGGTATTTAGAGCCGCAGGGGGCATACAGTACTACGATTGAGTCGTGCTCTGGTTGGTGTAATCCAGAATTGGTGGTCAACCAACATCATCTCACGGATGGACTGTTCAACTACAGCGGTCTTGTTGCACAGAACTTGAAATAGGTACGGTGAGGTCGTCAAGGTCACGCTCAACATCAAGAAGCCCCCGAACAGAAAGCAAAGTAATCAGCTAACAAGAAACATCCCGCCCACAGGAGCCACAACTGCACTTAGAAACCAGGGTCTGATGTGCTGGACCCCAGGCCCTCAGGGAACAAGAAAAAGCCAGAGATTTTTCCCATTTGGTAAAAATAACTGGTCTAAAGGCTTCCTAAGTCTATATTAAGTTTACCTAAATCTACCTAAATACTTTTACTACTTAGGATAGAAGTCCCAAGTCTTCTTGCCCTTGCCAGAATCTAAGCTTCATTCTCTTTGATTTTGAGTTTGTGAACTCGAGGGAATCAATGAGCTGCGGATAATAATACCTTGACAAAAACAACAACGACCCCCCTTAACCCGTAGAAACTAGAGTCGTTCAACGCCATCTCATTCAACAGTCAAACCCACCGAGACGCATAATTGAACCCATGTTCCTGGCTTAATAGTCTTACGTACTATACTAGGCATCGTCTTAAGCTATTCTCTAGCTGTTGCTAAGACCAAAGTGTGGGTTTGGTAGGAGAAAACGGTGGCCCAGCATGGGTGCCCGGATCCCGAAGTATGGTTCTCATTCAAACAACGGAAGAAGCAACGCAATCGGGGAAATTAAACCGGGGTCGCTGAGCACGCATGTGTCACGGCAGACCTGACGAATCGGGGCTAACAGCTGAGATTCGATTCAAAGCTTGGCATTTATTGATGGGCTGCTATGGCCTCATAGCTTGATGGACTTTGTAATATTATTAGAAGCCGGTGGTTGCAAAAAGGAGTTCTAAATAGGAGGTTAACCAAGTATCATCAACACATCCCAGTAAGGTAACTTACTGTAGTATTTGTATTTGTAGGAGACCAGTACCTAGGTGATGATCAATATTATTCCGAGCTGTAAGTTAATCAACCAATCTGATGTCAAGCAAGGAAAGATCGACATCCAGCCAGTTCCGGGCCCTAGACATAGAAATATCTATTATTCTCGATATCATATTAAACTTAGTAAGTTCTGTATTTTTAACTTATTTTTCTTCTAGATTCTCTTCTCCATTATTCTTTTCTTTTTTTGACATATATCAGGAGAAACACTTCTGCCCCCAGGGACATTCCAATTGCTGAGACCTATGAGTATTCCAAAAATACCCTTCCACCACGTAAGCCAAAAGGCTTGGCCCGTATAGATATGGGTCCCTGGTCCGTGATGACCTGAGCCTAGGCCCACCTTAACAGTGGATCTGTTGTTCTTTGATTATGCATGCTACAAGTATGTGAGAGAGGAAAGAAAACTCAGGACCTCAATCCTGTATAATAAAAAGACTTGCTAATTAGGCAACACAGTATAAGCTTAAGATACTAAGTAAATATAAGTTTAGGACACCTTTTGCCAAGTTTATTCTAAAGCCCTATCAAGATCTAAAATTTTCTTGCTCCTCGAGGCCTATCTTACTGTCTGTCCTTAGTTGCCATCTTACTGTACGATCAATAATACTCGAGTCAGTAAAGAGACTTCAGTCATAATATTAAAGAATATAAATAATAAAAGACTACTTTTTTTTCCCCTTACCGTCAGCCTTGTACAAGGCTATCAAGCTACTAACTATAATTCAAAGGCTTAAACAATAAGGCCCCTATAGTAGGCCCGTATCACGAAGGTCAAAATCAATAAAGGTTTATCTGCCTTGGTGGCGTAATTACTGCCTTGATCAAGCAGTATAAATACCGCTTACCCCTCGGCAGCTGCGTCAGGTCCCTTCCTTCATCCCACCCAAAAGACTAAGACAATACCGCGCCTGGTATTTCCATCACAAAGTACGTTCCCCGACCTGACTTTCCATACCTGTTGGTTACAGTTGCTGATATCAATCATAGCCACTGACACGATGCCTGTACGAAATACCCTGCAGCCGTACGATCATGGCTACTGCACGACTATAAAAGACTACTTAGGCTCATCTAGATTCGATTTTGGAAACTTTTGCTCAATTATGCTTGGCTTCCTGAAAGTTCTTGATCTTGTTCTGTCTGGCTCCCCTCCCCAATGTTGGGATATGGGGTATCGCTTTATGCCACTCGCACATATTGGTATATGTGCTGTCCTAGTCCAACTTGCAGCATATATAACCCTCGGTCACTTAAATTTTCCCTTTTCCATGTCTTGAATTGTCCTTTTGGTCATGTCATCTTGCACCCACCCCATGATTCGATTGCCAACATCACCAACAAGCTTCTCGTAATGTTGACCCGCGAAGAAAAGACCACAGTGTGCACCGACTTCGTCCACGTCTGCCATGTAGATATCAACCCATGTTGGATCATCTATTCTGCCACCCTTGGTAGGCAGATTGCAGAACTTTCGGAGTTTCCGAGGTTTTGATGGCCGAAGGCCACGAGCCTTCGTGATGGCTTCGGCTTCGGCTTCAAGTTCGTATTGGGTTTCAAAATTATTGTTTCGCTGAGTATCTTCATGTTGTTGCACCTTCTGAGCCTCGTTTTCGTGCTCAGAAGCTTCCTTGACAAGACGTTTCTCTTCTTTTTGCGATTCCTTCTCTCTCCTCTGCAATTCCTTGAGAGCTTCCTTTTCTCGTCGAGCAGCCTCTTTCAGGGCCTTTTCTACCTCTTTTTGTGAACGCTTCTGGCGCTTTTCGATGAGTCTCTCACGCTCTCGTACTGCCTTAGCATGGTCTTTCAGGGCATTCTCGTGGGCACGTCTAATGCGCTTGGCCTCACGTTCAACTTGCTTGCGCTCATCTTTTTCCATGTACAAACTGGGGTCGGGCATATCCGGGGTTGTTGGGGGATCAGGTAAAGGAGGCAGATCTGCCTCATCTTTTCCTGGTAATAAATTGTTCGTTACCTCAGAGTCAGTAGCCTCTTCGTCTTGTGGGCTAAGGGTAGCAGTCTTAGGTGGAGGATGAGCAGGAGACTCCTCGTCAACCGGCGTGGGATCAATGCTCTGCATGGACAACCTGCTAACATCAGAAGCTAAAGCTTCGTAATCGTCGACTTGATTGTCTTTTATTGTGGTATCAGATGCCCGAGCTTTGACATATGAATCCAGTATGGTTTGGTGATCTCTAGAATTCCCGAGGGTATCACGATGCTCCAAGGTGATGATAGGCAAAGGACTCTCCTGGCGGGTATGTTGTTGATTCTGTTCGTCGACATTTGTCTTGTTTGGTAGAAAGTCCAATTCCACGGAAGACGAAGATGCTGAACCGTTCGATCGAGCATATCTCGTTTCGGGGTGAGTTGTGTTGGCTGAACTAAGCTGGGGGCTTGCTTTAGGTGATTTTGGGCGCCCGGTGCACAGAGTGTAGTAGTTGACGAAGCGAACTCTTGTCAAAGGTCTACACGAGCCCTGATTCATCTCTCCGGGTTGAAGATCATCCATATCTTCCAGAGCACGTATCTTGCGATACCGGGCCTCAAGTCCTGTCGGGTCAGCAAGGCAGCTGCCAAACTCAAGGTATGAGAAAATGTGTTTGGCGGCAGCTTGTATCAACCCCTCGGAACGATACTTGTTGGCGAAGTGAAGCATCCGTTGTACAAAGGGGCGTTCTTGCAAGCCCGAGTCGTTGAAGAAAGGCTGGTTGAAGTAGGTCTGGTTAGCGAAGGGATCGGATTGCGGCTGAGACGATGATGCAATTGACGCAAGACTTGTGGATGATGCAGGATCAGTGCTTTGAGAGTTGGTGAGATATAGTGAGGAGACACTGGGGTCACCGGGGATTGACGACTCAGGGCTCGTGGGAGTTGTGTCACTGGTGCCTCTCTGATTGCTATCTTGCGGTGGCGTAGCTGCGGGTTTAAATAAGCTAGTTATACCAGACACAACGATGCCAGGATGAAGGCCAATGAATGGACAATCTAGAGATACATGTCCTATAATCCGGTGCTTGAAAGGGTATAAACCATATGGACTTGGGTTGGGCTGCGTTGAGTTTAGCAATATCCATGTGTACAACGGACTAAGTTGACGTACCATAAGCACAACGTCGGCAGCCAGGATACCTCCCATCGAATGCCCAACAAGAACTACATCAGTGTTGGGGGACTCGTGGGGACGAAGCCACTCGCTGAAGTTATCTCGTGCGACGCCTACTGAGCGATAAGTCTTGTACCGCGGGTAAATCTTGGAGTGTATGACATGAGACTCGGCAAGGAGGTTGGCCAGAAGAGCATGAACATGGGCAGGAAACGATTGAAAAGACTGGTCGTTTCCTAAGAAACCATGAATATAGATGATCAGAAGTTTGCGCCGACCTAGGTAATCAGCAGGGTTTGTGGCCTGGCTATCTTGAGAAGTATCGGGTAGGAGAGACTGCGTGGACGAAGATCGTGGATCTGGGCCAAGCCATGGTCCAGCAGAAAGAGTATGCATGTATGGTCCAGGAGTTGATGTCGAAGAAGACGCAGCAGAAGCTGGTGTCTGGTAAACCGCTGAAGTTGAGGAGTTGACTGGCTTTCGGGGAGGTATTGGAGGCCTTTCTGAGTAGGCTGGCGGTGGTGGTAATGAGGGGTCCATGATATCAATCAAGTTGATGAGAGATGCCGTGGAGCGAATGATAGAATAGGTGGTAGGGATTTGAATAAGCCTCAAGCGTTACAGCTTTTTTGCTCCCGGGTCACTCATTTGGTTCTTCAGTGGCTTATCGGCTGAACTTGGCAACATTGGTGAGTCAGTGTTGTCACCTTATATAGAAGTGAAAGGACGTTGAATTCGGATTCAGATAGTGGTGAGTGTGGTGTCAGTCGTTGGGGCTGTGCCTCATGTACAACGAATTGATCAGATTTGCCTCAGGTTCTGACTGGGCCTTTCATAAACGCGGGATTCTGAGACACAAAATGATGTCGACGGTGCCAAGATCAACAGCGATGCACCAACTTTCAAGTAATTGCAGCCCATTCCCGTCCAGTCTGGCTGCTGTGTTTAGGTAGTCTCTGGTTCTAGTACTGATCAGCAGGTGGGATGCCTTAATTACCAAAAACCCTCGAGGTCGCAAAGTACGAAAGGTGGGGGGGTCCAGGAACACAGATCATAGGTATAGTAGGTACACAATGAAAGTGAGGACTACCTCACCTACTATGTATCTAATTTCTTGCTATTCACAGTCTACAGACAGTTATTGATGTACATATCTCCATTAAAGTCTGGGGGGTCTTGGATACGAGTTGCGTATATCGTTCCTAGGCTCTTGGTGTTTTATTCCTTCTCTAGGCAACGCTGGATCTTTGAACATCACACTACTATGTATCGTTCTCATCATTTGGACACCACCCGTCCCATGCCTTGTCTGTGAGTTGTGGGGGGAGCCAACGAACAGCAAAGCGGCCGGTCTGCTCGAATTCCTGATTCCTTCGTCCTCTTCACGCCCAAAGAACAGATCCCAATGGACGAGGACTGTCAGAATGGTATATCGTGCGAAGAACCTTCATCCAAAGAGGATGCTAAAATAAACTCAGCAAAGAGTCCCCTAAGCTTCGGCCAAGTTACCTAATAAGTCTTTTCACCACTCCGGATAAATCTCCCAAGTTTTCTTGCCTCCCCCTGGGGAGGTAAGGTACCTTAATTAGCTTAAGCCAGTTGCCCTGTGCCTCGTTCTCTCGTAATAGACTTTCCAGATATTAATCGTAATATTCTACACTATGGTATTCCGTATACATATGAGATGGTATCTAAATAAGACATCCGACGAACACCGTACCAACCGTTTGGCCATCCATGCAATACTCTTCCATCTGTTGTACACTTCCGGGTCTATCCAGACATTCATTACACATATGGTTATCTATATCATCCTTTATGGCCAAACAGGAAACCCAGACGATGATATCAAAATTAAGCGTGCCATTACAATGGAACTTATAACATGCAAGAGCATGCATACATGAAGACGATTATCAATAGATATCGAGCTCCATCAGCTGCACATCTAGCCTCCTCTCATTGTTCATCGCCCCCTTAACAACAGCTGTATCCTCGTCCACACCAAGCAAGCCACCGGCACCAAGCTCAAGTATGCCAAGACGAACCAGAACGTCCTCAGCGTTCCAGTTGCGCCGACCACAAATAAGAACGCTGGCAGAATCGTAGGACTCGTCGACCTTCCAATCGCGGCCGGAAATGAAAGCGCCAATAAGCTCATGCTCGCCGGGCGGGAGTTCTAAAGGGGACTCGGGGGACGATTGCGCTGCACGGAGGAGTAAAGCTGCAATGGGAGAATGAAAGGCGTCGAGGAGGTCGGGCGACGTAAGTGTGATTGCTGCTGCGCTTGAGGACGTAGCAGGAGAAGGCACTGTAAGACGGATTTCGAAGCAATACGTAGTGAGGCGGAGAAAGGTGATAGGTGTTGAGCGAGCGGCAATTTCATTCCCCTCTGTTTCCCAGCAGAGAATCTTATCATCCTTGAAGCCGATAGAAATGGTCATGTTGGGAACTGCCGAAATGTTGTCGACAACAGGAGCTTCCTCGCCAACTTGGTAAAAGCTCAGATTTGGCCCATGTCCAGTATAGTCAGGGCGGAGCTTCCAACCAAGCCAACTCCATGAGGGGAATGGGCCCTGAAGCTGCAAAGGGTGTGTCGATATGTCGGCATTGCCTGGGGGGTCGTACAGCCAGCCGAGACCGACAGCGAGCCGATCAGTTCGTGTGGGACTAGGCATGTTTTTGAAGTCCTTTTCATGGAACAGAGGGAGCCCAAGAACGGTTTCCAGAGCATTGTCCATCTGGGCATACTTGTCCAATATACCTCTGAAAGCGTCCAGGCGGTCTTCTGGGAATGAGAATTCACGACTGACGTAGCCGCTGACTATGTTCCTAAAATCGCCTGTACAGCCGCCAGCACCATTATCAGGGAATATGCGACCGAGGTTGAGGGCAGGTTTTGTCTGTAGAGGGAAAGAGATGGATTCGTGACAGTGGAAGGTTTGGCACTGAAAGTAGATTTGCGATGGAGTAAAGACCAGACGACGACGTGATAGAAGCCCTTCTTGATATGTCCAGCCTCGGGATGCCCACTTAGAGTTGGCCACTTCAACATCAGGTCTTGTCAGTGATGTGGTGAAACAGCCAGCCTCGGTCTGCAGTGATAGCTGCTCTTCACGCACCATACTGATACCGGGAATACCGTCTTGCACGCCTTGGCCAGCTGCGACAATGATGGTTAATGCAGAGCGAGCATAAATATCTCCCATTTTTTCCAATTGTCGTCGGCGCTCGTGCGCGTTATATTGGGGAAAGCAAAAACGGTCAACCCAGAGATATCGGAAACCAAGAGACTTGGTCACAGCTATGGCATCGGTAAGCAGCGGAGGCAGCACATCAGGTAAGCCATTATGATCCCATTCTTCATCGGTCGGACTGCCTCGCACATAGCTCAGTGTGACATACTCGAGAGCCTCCACGTTGAGGTCATCCACAAACACCACCTGGTTGTCCTCACAGTCCACAAGCTTGAGACCTCGGATCGGTGGCCCAGATGAAGCGCATTTCGTATGAGAATGATTGGACCGGCAAAAGTCAAGCCAGGTCCGAGGTAACGTAATGTCAAGCTTCGGGGGTATCACACGGCCCCGGATCACAGGTGTAGTCTCGGTGTACCCAGCCATATCGTCATCCCCATCCACGATGCGCACGATATAACCCCATGGCAGCACCTTGCTCTTTGTAGTGACCTCAAATATAACCGCGCCTCCAAGTTCATGCTTCTCTCCGACTCCGAGGCGCTCAAATGCCTGGCGAATGCGCAGATAGGGCGTGAACTTGCGTGTTATATCTGGCTCAGCGCCCACTAAGGCTTGAAAGAAAATGCAATATGGGCAAGCTGATAGCTCGGCGAGGGTATGAGCCAGGGGGATCCAAGGCCGCGGCTGTCCTGGGCGCCAATTGAGCAGTGATGGAAAATCGATTGTCGCGCAAATGGCACAGGGCTGGTTCTCTTCATCGGCTATAAGTCTACTAAGGCCATTTCTTGCAGGTTTTCTATGCTCTGGCGCTGCGCCACGGCGACGTCGTGATGTAAGTTGGTGAACATCGGGGGAGCTCTCTCGTGTAGAAGCGGAATCTTCGGCCTGGTGGTGTCCATTAGCGCTCTCTGGGCGACCGCGCCCAAGTCGTGTAAAGGCAAAGAGCCTTGATATCTTTTTCATCCCAACACGAGCAGCTGTATTTTGACCCGCAGAGGGTTTGGCTGCCGCCGTGCCATTCTGGCTCATTGGGCTATCCGATCGTTTGCGGGCTTCCTTTGCGTGGGCTGACGCGACAGCGATGGCGGTTTACGACATGCGAAGGGGCAGTGATGGCAATGATAGTCGTAAAATAAATATACGGAATTCCAGCAAGTGTTTGGTGGTTTATTAGCTTAGTTAGTAGTTGATTTGATTTCGGTACTTTAGTGCAATGCACACGCGGGGCTAAAAGTGACGGCGTCGCCGAAAGGGGTCGAGCAGCGGGGGTTGAAGAAAGGAGAGGGTGGAAAATAGATGCCCACTAGGCATATCAAGCTTGCTTCCCCTTTTCAGCTCCAAGTCATGTTGGTCGGATCGATTGACAAAGGGAAATCTTTTGGGGTGGCTGAGGGCGCTGTGGTTGTAGTGGAACAGAGAAACGAGAAGGGATAGTTTAAGTTACCTACTTACCTAGGTACCTGTGGAATAGGCAAATTCCCCTAATGAAGAGGATGTGGTATGTTCATGCTTGGGCCGAAGGCCCCGACGTAGGAGAGTAATCAAGAAACCAGCCAATTATAATACTAAATAAGCTACCTCAAGGTACCTTGTTGATGATAAATGTGACTGGATTCATCCACATTCAATGTGTGGAATTGCCTATACAAGGTCAAGTTTCTGTTATTGCTTTACTAGAATATTATCATATCGCCGAATGCTATATGTTCCTATTGTTTCTTCCCAGCACAAACTTCAGTTTGAGGAAGCTCTTATTAGCTTGTCAATCATAACCCAAAAGCGAATGCAGGTCTACAATGCCCACATATCGTACGTCTAGAGCCTGGGAATCACCACTTATCCAATATGCGATGAAGAGACAAGATTTCGTTGCGGCAGTTGCCGCTTTGTTGGTCTTTGGTAAAATTCCCTTCGCATCTCATTGGACACGGCATGTTGTGTCAATCGTCTTACAGCTGGTTAGAGGAGCACCTTGGTCTAGCTACTAAGGCTTGGTTCAGCAAGAGCAAAGCTTGAATGAACCCTTGAAATTAGGTAGCTAATACGGCTGAAGCCCATTTAAGCTAGCTAAGCCTTGGGAAGCAGGAAAACTTAAGGCTTTAGAAGAGGATGCTGAAATAAACTTAATAAAAAGCCTCCTAAACTGAGGATAGAGGCCATGAGTTTTCTTAAGTCCCCTAGCCAAGTCTAGTCTGATGAATGATGGGTCCATTGATCACGCCGCGAATCTTCTTGAGTTGTCTCTGATGCACAGGTCACAACACGGTCAATAGTAAATTGGCTTAGGAAGGTTATGCTACCTCCGTTTCTGGGAATTCTTTTGTCTACCTGGTTCAATCATTACACTGGAAGGCAAAATATGTAGCTGCATTTACTTGCCTCATTGTGTCGACTTTCCTTCTGGCTTCTTAAAGACCCTGAAAGAACTGACGATTTAGCCAATGCCGGGAATAAACAATGGAGCACCTACATTTCGTCCGGGCTTCTGGATTGGGAATCACAATGATGCAGGGGCCGGGGGTCTCGCAAGTCGGGACAGGGATCTTTTTGGTCTTGGGCTACATTTCAATGCATGAGCTTTTTCCCTTTCCCTGTTGTCTTGGCATGCGAGCTCCTTCGGATTTATACAAAAACCCTAATTACAAGAAATTATATAACTTGTTAATTAAGCTGCCTATAGTACATCATAAAATGCTAATCTCTGTACCTGTAAAAGTTCAAGTTATTCATCCTTTTATAAAACTACGTACCTTACTAATTCAGTTCAGTGAAACACTAACACGTGCCTGGTATAACCATCTCGGCCGATTCCACGTGGTATTTGTGCTTCCGAGACACCCAACCCTTACTAGCGTTTCTTCTCGACATTGAGCATAGATTCCTTATTGAACAATAATTCTTGAACTGGATCCAGCGCATTGTCTTCGATCTGACACTCGATTATCCATATAATTGTGATCTACTCAAACAGCACAGCTCTCATTTCAGCCCCGAGTCCGTGCGACTCGACGCCATAACAATAAGGACCCTTGGGCAGCATTGTGGTATAGGGTAGCGTTATAGGCACAGCTTCTCGAACTACAACTGGTCGCGTGACCTTGTTTATAGCCAGATACAGGTTATAGGGTATTCTGGTAGTGTATAGGTGTATGAGTGTGTTTATCTGTGTTTCGTATCTTTTATCATAGTTACATCGGGCCATGGCAATATAGACATTAAGGAAATAGCCCGATACCACTGGAACAAGAATAAGGGAATGTCATACTTTTTTATATCTTATTCTCTCAATTTCAAGAGAACCATAAAAAGATCATGCATGCTAGATAGAATATTGTATGGACTGAGAAGCCCAGTTCGATGAATCTGCATATCTTGCTGTCTCCATCTCCGCTGACATCACCACCCTATTCGACACGTAGCTTTACGAGATCAGGCATAAGTAAGGGTATTGTCATGTCGAATTTTCCCGGGAATCCCAACATCGACTTCTCCTCCAGCAACAGAAGGTCCTCTCACGACAATCTACGAATTTGTTAGCATGTCAAGGGATTTAGGTGCTGGTGGGTAACTTACATGGCCTTCGATTTTCTCATCAGTAGTCTTGTGAGCGCCGGCGTCCTTGAGATATAGCTCGACACTGGTCAATGGAGGACCAAAGTGTGTCTTGGCATCGACCGGGAGTCGATAGTCGTAGAGAGCGGTCTGGCAAATAGCTCCAGCCACCTTGGCTGCGGTCAAAGCGTACACAACCCTCGCCCCAGTAAAGATACGTAGATCCGACAAAACGTTGGCCGGGAGGAGAGGGGTGTCAGAACCTGCACGCTCTGCAACTAACACCAGACGAAGCTTGCCAGGTGTTGTGCCAAGGGCCGGGGCTGCGCCAGAAGAGAAACCAGAAAGCAAGTTAGAGGTAGCATGAACTCCCTCCAGGGCCAGAGAACGAGTTGCCATGACATGAGAGGCGTTGGCCAAAGAGGATGTCAGTCTAGACGTGGACTCCTCATGAGTCTTGAGAAGTGTCTCGGGACTAGCAACCAAAACAGTGGGAGAAACCCCCTGAGTTGCTAGAACCAGGTCTGGTGACTTCCCGGCGACCGAATTCAGCGCAATGGAAGCATTCGAATAGAGAGCGCCAAGTGTAAGAACGAGTGTATAGACGTTGGCAAGAGAATCAGCGGGTAAAAAAAGATCCGACGGGTTGATGCGCTCCTTGGTTGGGATAGCAGCGAGTTGAGCAGAAATAGCAGAGACAAGGTTGGCTTGACTGAAGCGCACCATTTCCTCAACCTCCCCAGGTTCAGTCTGCCAAAAGGTGACGACATCGGATGGAGTCTTCGAGGGGTCAATAGTCGGAAGCTCGGTGCCGGCATGGGCGGGGGAGTCGCGAAGAATATCCTGCCAAGTAGCGACGTTGATGTTGCCGCCAGTACCCTCAGGGATCTCATTCCAGTCCATGTGGCTACTCCCTTCGTCTGTGACCCATATGAGTTGTCGAAGAGATGGGTAGGCCTGGATTACAGCATCGAAAGGGAATGCGCCAGGAGCAGTAATCAAGGTATCAGCGGCAGAGCGGCGTAACATAGAAACAAGCTCATCATTGGACACATCAAAAGGGATCAGGACCGTTGTAAGGTTTTGATAGAAGCTGCAGGCGAAAAGCGTTACCAACAGTTCGACTGAGTTCGGCAGGTAAACGGCAACCCTAATGCCACCAGTCTCGGCAATGTGCTGACCAATAAGATTAATCTGACGAGTGATATTATCTTGAGTTTGTTAGCATTGTCATTCTTTGCTAACAGGTCCCAACCATACCGAGCTTGTGATCCAAAACGTTCTGGGAACCGAGGACAGTCAGAATCCTCCCCTTGGCCCTGTTCTCGCCGCCCTCAGCCGCCCTCTTCCAGATATCTCTCAAGTCGCCATCACGACCGCGAGACCACTTAGAAGCTCCAGCATCCTTCACATTTAGGCCAGTATTGAGCGGCATGCCATGAGGAGCAGCTTGGGATCGGTAAATAGGACTCTCTCCTTCGTTTCGGACTGAGGACGGGACGGCTTGCCGAGCTAGGAGCATGGGATGCACATCGGGATCGCGGGTCGAGATAACTCGATATGAGACCACAGCCAGCAGGAGGGTCACTAGACCAGTCGAATAGACGTTCCACTGACCGAACAGGTTGGTGATGCCTGCGTCAAGGCTGTCAAAGACGCCCATGATCGGTTGTTTGTCTCGCTTATCGTGTACTGTAATGCGACAGATATTCCGGGACTTTGTTATAGTTGAAACTAGGGAAAATCAGCCATGCAGGTTTAAAAGTCCTCCGCCTAGTGTAGACTTTGGTGTAATATTATAATGAAGGTCTCAGGTTTTGGGCGGGGAAGAGAATGAGGCGGCATTGATGGAATGGATGTGGGGAAAGCTTGGGGCTGAGCTGAGCTTCACGTCACTCACTCTCTTGCCTGGCTGCCTCTGGTTATCTATCCTCAGAGAGCAGGAAAACATCAGACCTTGGTAGAAGGTATCAAAATAAAGCAATCAAACATATCCTAAACTTTACAAAGGCATCCCAAGCTTAGCAAAGATATCCTAAACTTATACTAAATTAACCTAAGTCTTTTTATCATTTAGGATCAAGGTCCTGAGTTTTATTTCCCTGGATTGGGTACATAAGATACAAAATCCGGCTCAACATTAGGCCTAAATCTATAAACTTTGTCTATACATATGCTATTCACAAGGGCGCCACATTGCTTAAAAGCTCACTGGTCATTTTGCCTTCGCTCTACGCAACATGATTGATTATGGTAACGTACAGACCGCAACGCGCTTATCAAAAGCATGCACACTCAGTTACTAAATTAACACAGAGTGACAATCGTGAGACATCGACATTAAAACAAGGCGTTTTTTTAATCAGGACTCCTCAGTCCAGTCTGGTTATCTGTTCTACTACGGGAACTGAGCCCATGCATTCATGGTCCCGTCTTCAGAAGCCTCATGACCCATTCATATCTCATGGAGTCAAAGCCTTCGTCGTGTCCTCCTGACTTGCAAAGAGCAAGAGCTTTTGTTTTCCTTTCCATGCCGTGCCGCCCAAACCAAAATTCATAACCTGTGGGCGTCGCGAGGCAACGCTCGTGCTCTCCGATCTGTTTAGATATTAAAACAGACATAACCGTCCTGTTGACCATTAAACTTTGTTCCCTCCAGCTGTGCTGATTGCTCTCCCTCCGGTCCCCATTCCCAACAGGGACCAGCGAGCAATTCGTGACCAGAGAACCGAGAAATCCACTTTTGTCTATGTGTGCACGGCGAAAACATGACCCTCTATCGTGAATGCGTGAAAAATGCCCTTGGGGTAAAGGGGATAACCCCGGCTAGACGGCGGAAACATAATATTCGTAATGCTGTGTCAGATCTGTTGGCTCACAAGCCTAGATCCGTCTGCATCACAGCGTGCTGCCAACGTCTGAAAGCTCCCCACATCTCGGTCTAAGGGTATCAAGCGACGAGTACGCCGAAATCAAAGAAACGCAGTCTATCAGATGCTTCGTGAAATCCCTGGACCGAACCCAATACTGCCTGTTGACAGTAGCGATGGCATTCGTCTGCCACAGGTCATGGTGTCGCCGTGTCGTCCAAATGCAAGTCGTGCATGCAACCAGATAACATCGAGAAAAAAACATAAAAGAAAATCGCAAACAGGTGATGCTGCAGAGTGCGTCTGCTAGCATCGTTCCACACCTTGTCAGGTGTGCATTTCTCAATGGTGTCGAGATGTTTACCACCAAGAAGACTGAGCTCCGGGGCCACTGGGGTTTCCATAACCACCACCTCCATAGCCACCGCCGCCGCTGTAGCCACCACCTCCGTAGCCGCCGGAGCCACCGAAACCGCCTCCACCATAGCCTGAGCCCTGGGAAGGAGCATTGAAGCCGCCGCCACCGCCGTTGTTGCCGCCAAAGCCACCACCACCACCACCGCCGCCGCCGAACTTACGGAAGTCACGTGTTGCACCACCACGGCCACCTCCACCACGAGAACGACCACCACGACCACCGAATGAAGACTCGCGGGCAATGGTCTCGAGGAAAGCAGGAACCTCTTGGTTGGCTTCCTTCAGGAGATCCATAAGCTCCCGGACAATTCCACGGTTGCCTCGGTTGAAGAAAGCGGTCGCAATACCGGTGTTTCCGGCACGACCGGTTCGACCAATTCGGTGAACGTAGTCATCAACATCAGTAGGAAGATCGTAGTTGATAACATGCAAAACATTCGGGATGTCCAAACCTCTCGGGGTATTAGTTCTTATTCTGTTTTGGAATCATAATTGAAACTTACCTCGAGCAGCGACAGCGGTAGCGACCAAAATCGGGCATCGACCGTTACGGAAAAACTCAAGAGCGCGCTCACGCTCACGCTGAGTACGATCACCGTGAATGGAAGTAGCGGGGAAGTTCTGGTTGATAAGAAAATCCGAAAGCGAATCGGCCATACGCTTGGTCTCGACGAAAATCAGGGTCAGACCATTGGCGTTGGAGTGAAGAATATCCAGGAGAACGGAGCGCTTGTCCACGTCCTCGACATACTCAACCTTCTGGGTGATGTTCTCGGAAGTAGAACCGACACGACCGACAGAAAGGAAGATATAGTCCTTGAGGAAATCACGGGCAAGCATCTGAATATCGCGGGGGAAGGTAGCTGAGAACATGAGAGTCTGACGGTCCTGAACTTGGGGCATGTCTTCACCCTCCACAATGCGGCGAATCTGGGGCTCGAAACCCATGTCAAGCATACGATCGGCCTCGTCAAGGACCAAATACTTGATGTTCTGCAGGGAGATACGACCTCGCTCTATGAGATCGACCAATCGACCAGGAGTAGCAACAAGCAAATCGCAGCCACGCTCAATCTGTCGGAGCTGGGAACCAATATCGGCACCGCCGTAAACGACGCAAGGCCGGACCCAAGATCGGTAGGCGAACTTTCGGGACTCATCAAAAATTTGCGAGACAAGTTCGCGTGTAGGGGCAAGAATCAAAGAGGTAGGGTAAGCCTTGCGCTGACGGCCGAACTGGCCAGCGGCATTAGCGGGCACGGGAGAAGGACCGTTGATGAAGGCCTGAGAGAGGATCGGGAACAAGAAACCACCCGTCTTTCCGGAACCAGTCTGAGCACAAGCCATCAGATCACGACCACCCATAACAATAGGGATCGAGTACTTCTGGACAGGAGTGGGAACCTTGTAGTGAGCAAGCTCGATGTTGCGGCAAAGATGCTCATCCAGAGGAGGAGTGGTGAACTGGTGGACAGGCTCAGGAACCTCATGACCAGAAGCCTCAACGGGAATGTCATCGTACTTCTCGAAGTTGATACCGGTGTGCTGCTTGGAAGGGTCATCCGGGGTACCAAAAAGCTCGCGCTCGACACGGGGGTTAGCCGGGCCAGGAACGTGCTTTCCATCGCGCCACTGGCCATCACCAGAGCCGCGGGCAGTGTAACCACCACCGCCTCCAGAGTGACCATCCAAGTTGCCGCCACCGCCGCTGTAACCACCTCGACCGCCCCAGCCACCTCGGCGGTTGCCGTTGTTGTTCTGATAGGTAGGGACGTCGTTGCCCCAGTTGGATTGACGGGCACCATAGTTTTGGCTGCGAGTTGTCAGTAGCTGTTCGATCAGGTTCATACAGATAGGAAGAAATGCTTACTTAGCCCATGCACTGTTGCCGAGACCGTTGGGACCAGGTCCAGCAGGAGGAGGACCACCGTTCATAGCAGGAGGAGGACCACCCTGGGGAGCACCGCCCTGGCGGCGCATGTGAGGGGGAATATAGGATCGTTGACCCTGAGGAGGGCCCTGCTGAGCGCCATCATTGAGGGAGAGACCACCCATGTTGATTTGATCAGCCATGATGACAGTCGTGATTCGGATCAGAATAGACGTAGAAAGATAGTTGGGTCGTAAAGACGCGTAAGAATCCGAAGCTGGCAAACAGCACTCTCAAATGCGAAAGAGAGTGATGATGTTGTGAAATTCCCGTCGGAAGAAAGGACAGGAAACACGAGAGAAAGAAACGGAAGACCAACGCTTCCAATAATTTCCCGAAATAGATTACTTTTGAGCACAAACAAATGTCAGTGCTATGCAATTATCCCTCGAAGAACACGCAGAATCTTCAAAGGAGAGACGAAGGAAAGACAGAGTCTTGGAAAATAACACGGATAGAGAGGGGATGGAGGAGGTTTGTGGGATGAAGGGTTTGTTGTGGGAGGAAGAGAAGAAAAGGGACAGAGTTGAGAAGAGAGGCGAAAGAAGAGGGAAAAAAAAAAAAAGGTTTATATGACCAAATAGGCTTAGTGCGGGCATCTCTCGAGTTCAAGATTTTTGGAGGGGGTTGCTCTGCGGTGAAGGCGAGTTGGAAGGATTTTAGAGTGAGAGTGGGCCAGGGAGGGCCGTGAGTGGGCGAGGCGAGCCTCGAGGTCTCCGAGAAGTATCTTTTGGCCACCGCTCACGGCTGATGCAGCCAGTGAAGTTCGGAGTTTAGTGGAGGGGCCTTGAAATTGCTTGTAAAGAGGCTTGAAGTGGCTGGGCAGGAAAACAGAAAAGTGACTAACCTGATACTTGTGACGAAGAGCTCACTAGCCCAGCCGTAGACTCTTCTAAGTGGGCAAAAGAATTGTGCTGAATCGCTGTTAATGGTGTAGACGTCAGAATCTTGAGGACCCTGCACTTGCTATGAAGCTTACGTACCTCCTATACAGCAGTCAAATGGTGGGCACTGCAGGACCCTAATCTGTTTTTTTCTTCTTTTTCTATTTTCTTTTTTCAAAGCCCAGAATTTGCATGAGCAGTAAGGGAGGCAAAGGCAGAAGGGCAAAGAATTTAGGTGGAAGCACGCGTTGAGTAACTCGAGGCAAGGGGCAACACTTAGTAACCGTGGAACCTCTGATACAGTACTTTATCAGTACCTCGATATTATGGAGCCAGATTCTGGGGCGTGCTAACAGCCCAGATGGGCTGGGGCAAAGTGGGCTATAGGGGACTCCTGGCAACCACAGGCGATGACGATTGTCGCCCCGTGATAGGTTTATTTTGGTGCCATCTACTCCGTACCCATATACGTTTACTTTGATTGTCAAATACGAGATGGTAACAGGACCGTGAGGTCAACAAAGGCCATGGGAAACACAGTTACATAACCGGCTACGAAGAGAATGTGATGAATGAACAATTGACCGACCACCACTATGCAAGGAGGTAAATTGACTTTGAGGCACTGGTGACAGTGTCGAGAGGGGCTTCACTCTACCGGATCTGGTGTCAGAAGTAGGATCTAACTACAATACTTGCGACTCGCCATGTCTCGGCAAATGCTGTTCAGGGATCAATCAAACAATTACAGACACAGAAAATGCGTCAAGTTTTTCGTTTGAACAGTCTGGATAAGACCGCTAGGAAGACTGGGTAATATAGGAAACATACAGGGATACCTTATGCAAGGACCCTGAGGTTGTCCCGTCGGCCCTGGTTTGGCTGCGTTGTAACAGCTAAATAGATCCTGTAAAATAAAGTAAGTTGGATCGCGGTAGCCTGAAAATCTCCGATAAGCGGGACACGAGCGATCTGATAACTACTAGGTATCTACCTAGGAACAATACGATCCATTACCAGACATGCAGTTCACCAAACGTTGACAACTGGCAAGTATGATTTTGCCATCTTATGCATATCTATATCCAGCCCGTATAGAGCATAAGCAAAAGCTAAAGAATATCCAGCGAAAATCATAAAATCGATACTAAACTAAAACACCTAACTTAAAGACATAAACAAGGAATACTTCTTTTTTTTTTTTTTTTTAGAGAGAAAGAAAGATAAACCTAACACTTCCTCAAAAACTGCCTAAATGTACTTGCAAGTAAGATACCTCATGGCGAATCCAGATACGTGACTATTAGTACTTAGCGTTTAAGGTTACCTAGTCGTAGTCCGGGCCTGGCATCATGCCGGCGACTCTCAAAAGCTGGAAAGAATCTGCTGTTCATTGCAATCATCTCATGATGGTCGATTGCATGATGAATTCAGACCACCGATAGACCTTCATCCACATGGTTTAGTAATGGTGCCCTCCATTAATTTTACACCAGCCTCGCATGACGCCTGGAGCTACGACGTGGGCTGGGGAGTAAGGGACTGAAACAATAAGCCTACTGGCAGGACACCTCTAAGATTTGGATGTTTCTTGACCAACCTCATCGAGGCTCCACGGTCGTGTTATCCATGCTTATTATGAGACGTAATCTGAATGCTGGGCACAAGATACTGGGCGAACTGGACTAGACTAGCTCACGCTGGATCTATCGTATTGTTTATCCGTTCAACAATCAAGATCAAGTAGAGCTAGGTCCAAAGCACTATCAGTTGAATGACACTGCTGTATGACTTCTACGGAACATGGCCGGATACGGTTTTTACTCAGAGATATCGGTGTTAGACACGGTTACAGTTGCTTCATTGTGTCTCCCTATTCCGAGGTCGACACAAGATATTATGAGGCAGTGATACTACCCGTGTACGAGATCAGTCATGATGCGAAAGCCTCTATCATGAAAGCTCGAGATGCTTGTTCAAAGCATATACAGAGTTTACGAGAAAATACGTAAATACAAGTAACCAACCTATTATTAATCACGATATCATAGAAACCGATACCTGTAGCGGCTGAAGAATCAAAGGCAATCTAACCACACTCCGGCTGACCTTCGAGTGTTAGAGGTAGGCACTATTAGCAGTAGAGATGCCTGAACCACCGGAGAGTTGCTGGAGACACGATTGATATGTAGCATTCATGCCGAGATAGGTGGCGTGAGATAGACTGAACCCTGCTGTAACGAAACGGCCCTCATTCACGCTGACCGGCTTCTGATCAAATCGTCTGGACGAAGCTGGGAAACCTTCATGATGCCAGTATTGGCCTCTAATACCCATCTAGTAGTACAAAGTCATGTTTCCTTGAGTTTGTCGCTGGTCTCAAGCACATTTGACAACCTTGTCATCATCAAACTCTATGTCAACAATCCCATCGGCCTTGACCGCCTTCACTACCATACCCTTGAAGTCGATTGGTAATCGGCGCTTCAGCTCGTCGGTGCACATTGTCAGGATCTTGATGCCCTGGTGGAGTGTGATATCGGGGTGATGGTGCTTATCCAGGATCGACAGGCAGTAGTATCTGTGATGTTACAAATCAGTACCAGTCCAGGTCCATTCACATAATTTGTCTTGAGAATATAGTCATGGCAACAACGTACTGTGCATATCCATGCGCAGCATAAGGAACATCTGCTAGCGACGCTAGATAGTCGAGCCAGTAGAGTGAAGGCTTGCCAGTGATGGGGTCAACACCACCCATGAGGAGGTTGACATTGTAGGGCTTTCGAGATCGCAGACTAGTGGCTAGCTCTCCACGAACAAAGTGAGCCAGGCCAGACGGAGAAAGATCGGACTCGTTTCGCATCGAATAGAGCTGGGCATTTCGTTGAATGTACTCGGCAAATTGCACTGCGGAGTGAGCGTTAGCTGCCGCCATCGCGGAGTCTGTCGAGGTGAACCTAAGTCAAGTACCTGTGTCGCCGGCCTCTCCAGAGAATGCGAGAAGTGTATGCTTGTTGAGAGCTCTGGTCTTGTCATCGGATGTCTTGAGGATGGTGGCGCCCCGCATCGCAGCCTTGGATGCTGCAATGATAGTGAAGTCCTTTCCAGTGATTCCCAGGAGCACCTCCCTGTTTATCGATGTTAGGAAAGTCTGGACCAGTAAATGCAGCTTATGGGGGGGACCCTACATGTTGACGATGATTTGATTTGTAGTGGAGAAGAAGTCGATATGTTGTTGTGGAGGAGTTGTTCCAAGTAACGTAAGTTGTTCAGCCTTCTTCAAGGTCCAGCGGTAGCAAACAAGCAAGCAAGCTCTCCTTAGGCTGTAGCGCTGCGCGTCAACACTTGCCCGGAAGCTTCCCTTACCAGATTTGTTTGTGCCTCTCACTACCGCCCCTGAAACGGAAAAACCTGACCCATCTGCCAAGCTATGACTGGCCAGTGGAATGCTCGACTGTCAGTTAGATTTTCCGCGATCCACCGTCGCTCATCTTTTTTTTTCTGAGTCTAGAAATTTATCTTCGAGGCGGGTTCAAAAGCCGTGAACAGACAGTCAAGCTCACGACGCTGCCACAATGTCGTCTTTTTTTACGGTTCCAGGCGCACAGAAGAAGCGCAAGCGTACTGAGACGTCTGAGCAACCAAAGAAAAGAGTTGCGCCCTCAAAATCTGCTGGCAAGACAAATTCGAAGAATGCCGGCCCCACCAAAAAGCGAGTCGAGCGAGACGACGAGTCTATCTCTGGGAGCGATTCTGACGATGACGAGAGCCACGATAGCGCCTCGGTCGCGAGCGACGTGGAAATGGAAGACAACGAGTCTGATGACGAGGAGGGTGAGACTGCCGCTGAGCGACGACGGCGCCTAGCAGAGCGGTACCTCGAGAATGTCAAGGAGCAAGTGGACCCAGCTGGTTTTGATGCCGCCGATATTGACCGAGATCTGATTGCCGAGCGACTGCAGGAGGATGTAGCAGAAGGCAAGGGTCGAGTATATCGCCAATTGGCCTCGGAATTAGGATTTGACGACGCTTCGCGCACCTTCTTCCGAAGCAACACCAACACTGTCACTGCCATCGCTGTGTGCGCCCCCTACATTTATACCACAACGAAGGATCTATATCTACAGAAATGGAAGACCCAAGATCTCCCACAACACCAGTACCCACAGACAACCAAGCGGAAGCCAAAAAAGCCCCCGGCACCTCCGAGGAAGCGGCCTGTGCTGGAAGCGTGGTTAAAGGGAAATACGACAAAGTCAAAAGACAAGAACTATCAGCGCCATACGGACCGTATTCTTGCTGTTGCAGCCTCTCCCGATGGTAAATATGTAGCCACTGGAGGCGCAGACCGGAAGCTTATCATCTACGATGCCCATGCCCTCAAGCCCATCAAAGTTTTCACACATCACAGAGACGCTGTTACTGGACTCGTCTTCCGAAGAGGAACGAACCAGCTTTATTCATGTTCCAAGGACCGCACGGTCAAGGTCTGGAGCTTAGATGAAATGGCCTACGTTGAAACACTGTTTGGTCACCAGGACGAAATTCTCGATATCGATGCCCTTGCGCAAGAGCGATGTGTTAGCGTTGGCGCACGAGACCGTACTGCGCGTCTCTGGAAGGTCGCTGAGGAGACACAACTTGTCTTCCGCGGTGGTGCTGTAGACAAGAAGTCACGTCCTCCGGGTGTTCACCCTCGATCTCTCCTTCACGAAGGTTGCATGGACCGAGTAGCCATGATCGATGATGACCTCTTTGTCACGGGTAGCGACAACGGTGCTCTTGCTCTATGGAGTGTGCAGAAGAAGAAGCCTGTGTACATAGAGCCCATGGCACATGGTATCGACCCGCCCCTGGAACCCGAGGAGGCATCGGCCGAAGTGAACCCAGACCCCAAGATCGTGCCACCTCCCACACCCCGCTGGATCACCGCTATCCGAACCATTCCCTACTCTGACGTTATTCTCACTGGCAGTTGGGATGGTCATGTTCGAATCTGGCAGCTTAGTGAGGATAAGCGCAGGATCGAGTTCCGTGGGATCCTTGCCAAGCCTGAAGATGGAGAGAAGACGTCCCTTGAGGAGAATGTTCATGGCCCTCTTCATGGTGTTGTAAACGATATCGATATATTTGAGCGTGGTGACAGAGGCAAAGATGGTCTTTGCGTGGTTGTGGCTATCGGAAACGAACATCGACTTGGCAGATGGAACCCTCCCGCCAAGGCTGGACGTAATGGAGGGTTCATTTTCGAGATTCCAAGGATACAGCGGCAAGCAGTGAACGGCACGAACGAGAGCTCGAATGGAGATGAGCAATATGAATAAAAAAGCATAATAGATACTTGACAATCAACCACTCAATAGACGTGGCGGAGACTGCAACTCACATCACATGTTATATATCATTAGCATATTGGGGATGAGTAAGTCTGGGGACTGATGATGCTTCAGGAGTCGGGTGTTAAATAGGAAAAAAAGCCTTTGTGATGGGTATAAACTTTGATCATTTTTCTACACCTTTAATGTTTCTCTTTCGTTATGTCAACTCTTTCTCTTTCGATTTTGTGCCCCAAGCAGCCGGAACCTAGGGACCTGTAGTGATAATATGCTATGGTGCCTGAAACTATCTCAATCATGCCAAGTACATAGCTATAGGGACCAAAGCCCCTAACACCCTGTTCTCATAGACAAACTTGTCGTTTCATGACCGACGAAGACAGAAACAGTCTTATACTGTCAAGTCGATGGATTGATCAACTCCGTCATATTGCGGTCCACTTGGAGGCGACATGTCGGCCTCTATGCTTCTCACAACAGTCTGTTCGAGTTGAACAGCTCGCTGGCTGCCTTGAGATCCTGGCGAGGGATGCTGTCTTGTTACAAGAGAGAGCAGCGGCGAACTAGGTCTCTTCAGAGTAGATGAAGTGGCTGTTGGGGCCATGTCATCAGGTGAGTCTGGTAACCTGTGTACGAATTCAGGGGTTGAAGGCTGCTTGGGCGGTCGTTCGTCGCGCAACCCTTCTGTGGTCAAACCAGAAGGGACAGGTGGTACGCTGTTGATAGGCGATGATCGAGCCGAATGATACACATCTCCTGAGCTAGAGGCCTTAGACTCATTGCCCGAGTCCTCTCTGAGAGGTTGGACGAGGGATGGTTCATCAATTCTTTTGGGCGTCGGGGACTGCTCTGGCCTCTCCGCAGAAGCGACTGCAAAATATGAAGAAGTGATCCCTGTTTGTCTAGCCGCTTCAATGGGCGAGTCACTGGCGCCGTTTACTGACGGGCTTGTTAAATAACGGCTAACTTGTGGTGTCTCTGGCTCTCTTCGGGGCACCTGTGGTGAAGAGGCAGGTATCTGTGGTGAGGAGACCGGATCTCTTGTTGCTCTCCGCTGTCTCTTAATCTCCTTTTCCTTTTCCAGGCGCTCATGCTGTTTCTCTTGACATTCGAAGAGAAGATCCCTCACCTTGGCACGAATCTCAGGGGCGTTGATTTTCCATTCGGTGTCTTCTTTATGAAGGAGTCTTCGAATAGCCTCATCAGGGTCCTTCAGGAAATTTTCCATGTAACCTAGGACGTACACACCACAGTCGCAGAAATTGTCTTGCATCGGAATGCCTCGGGCAGTCATGCCGTTGGGCACACCAGCGATCTCGAGGCCCTTCTTGTGCCTTGCTTCCTCAACTAGATAGTCCTTTAGACACCTGCAGGTTGGTGGATGCGATGAGCCTAGCGAGTCGAGTGTAATAATTTTTGAATCGTCAAGGCTGAGCTTCTGATTTCCTCCAGTTGATTGTCGCTTGCTCGTTCTGCCAGGAGTCACTGTGCTCGGCGTATGCTTGTACTCAACTAGAGAAGGATTGATGTCATTGATAGCCCGGCTTCTGGTTGAGCGGGTAACTTCCACATCTATAGACACAATGGGAGGCTTTGTTGCAGCAGGAGGACTCTCCACACGATTCATCACTGGGTCATTATCGTCAACAATTATTGCATCTTGTGGATTCCAAGACTCCTTCTTCAAGTTCGGTTCGGCTTTCACCTCTTGTTGCAGAAGACGAGGTGCATTGTAGATGATGGCCAGGTACCAGTGCGCGTTTTCGTTGACGGGAACAACGATGAACTCGTATGACAGTAGTTCGACTCGGGCAGTCCAGGCTTTGACCCCATCATAGTTGATCTTGCCGCGATTTGATCTTAGCTTCTCGAAGAAGAATGTGCTAAAAATGTACACCTTCTTTAGGACCTCTGGTCGTTCTTTCTCAAGCTGGTCTTGTAGATAGCGAAGATAAAAGCTGATGATATTGTCGTTAAGGAATTCTCCCTCATCTAGCCGTTGAATATCATCTTTATCGACTGTTGCCCGGTTCTTTCCTGTTGGAGGCCACACCAAAGATCTGTGCCATTTCTTCTCCCAACCAGGATTGCAAGCCGTCCATGGTTTCGGAGTTCGTTCATCTTGAGATTGTGGAGATACCCTTCTTGTTGATTGTCGAGTCCCGAGCCTTTGGATGCGAGCCAACCCTGAGAACAAATCATCGGTGCCGGACGGCTCTATCTGCACACCTTCTCTTGGCTCATGGATGCTTTGCATCCCATCCTTAAGCTTCTTTTGTTTCGAAGCAGGAAGACCAGGCGAGACAGGATCACCTAAGAAAGGATCTCTCTGGTGTTGCTGGGATTTGGAACTGCTGGCTTTAAGATTATCATCCGGTAAGAATATACCAGATGCCTTCACTGAGCTTGTCCTGTAACCATCGGCCTCTTTCTTTGCGCAATGGAATGTTACATCCAGCTTGTCTCTGAGCGAATTGTTAGTTTATCTTTGAAAGCCATTAAGTTTCGACAAGCACTTACGTGCTGTATTCAAGGAGGCCTGGCAAGTCGTGCAGCCAGTGGATGAAGAATGAGGCGTCTGCATCGCTCCGAAACTTTAGTGAAAGTTTGCCACAGGAGAAAGATGATCTGGCTGAGCGGCCAATGAGGACAATGGGGCTATTAGTGTTATTGTGTTTTACATCTTGGATTGAGGACCGAAAAACTTGAAGCCAGGAGAGGTCTCCGCTGTTCTCATGTATGGGCTCAGCAGCGTCGGGACCAAGTCGAAGTGTGACTGGCTCAATATTGTCTGCTGGAGAGAACGAGTATTTCCCACAGACCGCAGCCTCTAATGAAACCTCTTTCAACGCCGATCCCTTTCTAGCCAAGGTTTCGCGCCCCGGCATGGCTTTTGTGGTTTTGAATGTGGTAGGCTGTATGTCACCCCGTTGGGTTCGCGGTTGTGAAATTAGCTTCGAGAAGCTAGGCTTCTTGACTGTCTCGCGGGGTCCAGTAGCTATAGGCGCAAGCTCATCGTCAGATTGCTGCGGGTGCACCTTGAACCGCTTTGGCGTACTCTGGCTATATTCTGTTGCCGGTCGCTTTGGATGAGAAACGACATCAGACGTGACGTTGGCGGGTGGCGGACCGTCTTCATTTTCCTCAGCTAATTGGTCTGGGCTTGTAGGGGGGTGTGAATTTTGAGGAGCAAGGTTTCTGTGTGCAACAGCACTCGTATCGTCAATCTCGATAGGCGACGAAGGTATTTTGGACTCGTTTCTGCGCCGCCGTCGGGGACGTTTCACGCTGTTGTGACGGTAAACATTGCGATATTCTTGCTGGTTGCTCGTAGCTCCTGCAGCCCTACCGAAACTGATGATGCTAGAGCCATCGATAGTTTCGACCATAGAGTCTTCCCGGGTCAAATCGTGATACTTTTGCGGTGAGCTTTGCGTTTCTTCGTCTTCGATTGCTTCTAGAGGCCGGTGGAGAGAACCCGAAGGGAACAAGCGGGACAAATTTGCGTTGGATAATTCACGTCCGGATGGCTTGACTCGCTTGTTCGGTCGATCATATTGAGGTTCGCTGGAATAACTTCTTGCTTCAGTAGATTGCCCGCCACCCATCGAGCTTCGTGGTTTCTGGTCATTGATTGCTCTCTGCTCTGAAGATCAGTAACTAGGATGCCTTTTCGCAAGCGCAGTGAAAGACTGACAATCCGTGATTTCATCTTCGCTTCGTCACCCGGAGCTCTGCAAAAGGTGTCAGCAGGAACATTTCACGAAAAGCAGACCAGAAGCCTACCCATAGTCCGGGAAAGAGTTGGCGGTGGAGTAATAGCGTGCGAGAGGGCTAAAGCGAATTAGAGCGAAGCTCAGCGGAATACGCAGCAGTATGGAAAGGAAAGAAGAAGAGCAATGCGCACTCCCATCGAGCCTTTTTCCTCCACTGGTCACCTATTGACGACGACTGTGCGTAGGCCTCCAGCTTTTCACCCTGGCAGTTCACGATGCGGCAGGCTACGAGGCGGTCATCAGCAGCCGCCAGATATTCGCGCAGACGATAGGCGGGGTTTCCTGAGTTACAGCCAGGGCCGTCAAGTATGAAGAGCTCAAATTTTCATGAGCAAAGAACAATGACTTCTTGAATCGAGCATATGTTGTTTCCCGGAGCTGCTGAATGCAAGTTTGAAGGACGACTCTAGCGAGATCACTAGACGCTCACTGGCTGGGCTGGGCTGGCTTCTGGTGGGGCGACGCTCCAATTTTAGTGCGACTCCGGCAGAAACTTGGAGCCCAGATAGTGCGATGGCTACCTGGTACTTTAGATAAAAGGTGGGATCACTGAGTTGTCAGAATGTTAGCCTCACAGGGTCCAATCTAATAGAGTTGACGAGGCCCAACAGGTTCTACTGATTTGGGTACCTATGCTGTTTCAATATGCAAAACTGAAAGTCCTGTGTTGATGTTGGAATATGAGGGATTCCCATGTCCACGTTGCATATTAATCAATATTAGATGTTGTATGTGATGCTTCCTCAATGAGATCATCTTCACTGATTCCAGCCCATCGAACAGTGGAGTTCATAGAACACACATTGACCCAATCACAAGGCCGAAATCTCACAGCTCCAGCACTCAACTAAGGTAGTAGCTTACCTTCGGCTGCACGTCTCGTCCGTCCCAAAACGTGGCCAGTAGCTCCAACAACTCGAACACCACTACGCGACATTGTCAACGTTTTTCCTTCAAGCTCTCCTTTCCTTTTTGTACAACGCTTCGAGAGCAAAAGCTGCAACTGCAGCTAATCAAAAGCTCACCATGTACAATTCTCTTACTCGTATTCAGAACACCTTTGGTTTCTTTACCACTGTCGCATTTGTGGTCGCAGCTTTTATCGCAGCTTCCGACCTCTTGGCTCCACGGGCGCCCGATGCTGGCATATTCCAGAAGACAAACGCTCAAGTGTATGTCTTGTCCTTCTAGAATCGAATATTATATACTGACTATCTTATGTCTTGCAGTGTGAAGGGCCGACCACACTACTACAGCTCTAAGAAGGAGGAATACGCGATCATTCGATTCAACCTCGATGCTGACTTGAGGAGCCTCTTTACATGGAATACTAAGCAGGTTTTTGTCTATGTCACTGCTGAGTGGCCTGGCCCCAACAATTCGACTAATGAGGCTGTTATCTGGGATAAAATCATCACCAACCCAAGCGCCGACCATCTCCAGAACATTGGACCTGTTGCGATGAAGAAGCTAAAGCGTAGCGCCGAGGGCAAGTCCATCGACCCTGAACGGTAAGTCTTTCTACATCGACAAGTATTTGCACATAACCTAAAGATATCATAGTGGCTTTATCGGCCTCAAGAATCAGAAGCCAAAGTATCAGATCACCCACCCCAGTGGGAAGGTCGCCGAGATAGATGATGTGAAGCTCAAGCTACATTACAATGTTCAGCCGTGGGTCGGTTTCCTAACTTGGGATCAGTCCCGGGATATCGGTCACTGGAAAGCTTTGAAATGGGGAGAGTCGCCTAAGTTCCAACTTCCTGCTCTCAAGGCTAAGAAGAAAGATAGTCCTAAGAAGAGCTACTGATGATAGACAAATACTTTTGTGTTCTTGCAATTGCATTCGTGGTGCAATATGGCCCTGGGTTCTTTGGCAAAGCCATGGCTGCAAGTCTCTGCGGGCAATCATCTCTCTGACAAGATCTGTTCGCACTCGTGACTCCGTGATACAAGTACCTAGCTTTTATCTATCATACATTTTCACATCTACAACTTTTATCTCAACGCTGGCTATGTTTTAAACAATCCAAGCATTTCAACATCATGCTGTAACACACGGCATCGTGAACAATTCATCCGTCACCGCCAGGACAAGTATGGATCAGAACTGCGAGGCATCTAGCCTTGCGTTCCATCAGCAGCAGCTCCTCCGTTACCTCGTCCACGGTTGGCTCCGCCTCGCCCTCTTCCACCACGGCCACGGCCACGGCCCCTGCCTCGGGGTGAGTCAAGGCTGGCCGGTGGCGGGACATTGCCATATCTCTGTTCCTGAGGAGGTTCAACCCCCTGGTGCCCATCAGGACCTGGGGGACCATGGTGGGTACCGCGTGCGCGACCACGACCTCCTCTACCTCGAGGTCCGTGCCCATTAGTGTCCTGGCCTTGAGTCGCACCGTCGGTAGGGCCATTCCGGTATACCAAGGTGCTGTGCATGAGGTTAGGGGCACCTCCACGAGCGCCGTTGCCTCGTCCTCGTCCAGGGGAGTGGCGTCCTGGTGAGTTGGAGCCATTCAAGGCACCGCGCCACCCACCACGAAGCGGCCCAGGTGCTGGAGCATCCTTATACTGTGTTACACCCACATTCGCATATCCACCGTGGGCAGCGAGGACTGGTCGTCGCTGTTGTGACTTGCTTGTGGTTGAGATTACTTGTTTGTTCGTGGTATTCAGGACCGAAGAAGATGCCACAGTCTGTCCGCGGAACATGGGTGCTCTCTCGTTAAGCGTGGTGCCACTCATGAACGATGTATCCCAGACAACATCTAAAAGCAGAGCGGTAGCTGTGCGGCTGATACCAGCAACAGTTCCACGAGTCGCGATAGGAACTTTTCCAGCGGCAGAGACGTAAGTTACCCGATCTCCCAGAGCAAAGTTCTGGCCGCCGAGCACCATGTCAGCATCAGACGGCTTGAGAAGCGCTGAACGAGGAACGCTACGCAGTTTCTTGATATCAATATCTTGAGAAGCAGCATGAACTTGTTCTCCGACACTGGCCAGGGCCTTGACAACCTCGGAGTCGAGTTGCTCAGCTTCCAAAGGAACACGCTCAAATTTGCTCGTCTCTTGCTTCTTGAGCCAGGCCACAATTTCCTTGACTCTCTGCGAAGCAACGCTGGGGTCGTTCCAAAGATCGGTTTCGAGAACCTCGCTCTTCTGAGGTTCCCTCTGGATAGCCGCAAAGAAATCGGGGAAGGCAACCATGTAGTCAGCAATCAACTTGATGGCCATGCCACTGAATTCCCAGCCCGTATGAGACTTCCTTGAGTACCCCAGAACCTTAAGTTTTCGTCCTTCAAATTTCAAATTCAGTCCCAAATTCAGTCGAAGTCCAGCAGAATTAATAATTTGATACGACGATGTAATCTTGCTTAGGACAAGAGGATGAATTCCCAACTGCTTGGCAACAGCAAAAGAAGGTGTGTAGGGATTGGAGCGTTCTGCCTGGTGGATAATTTGCCTCGCAAAGTCCGGTTCCTTATTCTTCAGCATCGAAACAACGATCTCAGCCTTGTTATTCCCGTGGGCAGCGACTTCAAGAGGACGTCCGTATGCGTACTCTCCGAGGAAGAACGCACGAGTACCCCGAGGGAATTCTTCCTCGATTGGCAACGCCTCTTTCTCAATGAAGCGTTCATCTTCGTTGATGACTTCGTCAACAATGGTCTGCGCGGCATAGGTGCTTCTCAGACTGGGATTCTCAGCATACTCTTTAATCAGGGCCCCCTCCTCCGTACGAATGAGACCCTTCAGCATATGGACATATACCAAACACTCAACCTGTCCGATGGTGATTGCCAAGCGTTTGGCATGCCAGTTCTCCAGGTAATCAGCCTCCTTGGCCCAATCGGCAGCCTCCCTGTTATTGTGGTCCTTCGTCACAATATCTTTGCCATTGTCGGCTAATTCGTAGCTGAAAAGTTCGTCTTGCACCTTGATGACTTTGGCTTCTTGAAGGAATGGGTATCCAACGAAGCATCGATGGCCTATTTTAGCCTTCCAAGTTTCTATCTTGGTACGACTCTCCGTTTCAGTCAGTGTGACACAGATGCTTGGGTTTCTGCTGTCAGCCTGGAATACATTGACACCGTACCCTTCAACGAGTTGGGCAGTATACGGAAGGGTGTGCAGCGAAGGGAAGCCGGCAAGTGCATCGACGCTTAGCAAAGCACCACTAGTCAAGCCTGACAAGTATTCGAGTCCCTCCATGTCCGGAAGGTCGAAGATATTCTCAATACAGCGACAGTTCTGGATCTCTGGGAAAACGCCAGGTAGTGGTGAAGGATACACAAAATCGACTTCAGAGGAATATGTGAACTTCAGAGGAACCCCAAACCCGTTGCGAGCCTTCTCATCAGGTTCCAACAGCTCGTTTTTGGGGGCCATCGCGGTCAATAAACGCTTTTCGTCGATGAAGGGAATCTTAATAACTGCTTCCCAGTCCATTTTCTTGCCATTCATGTCCAGTTCGAAGTCTCGTGGATAAAAATCAATGATTGGAGAATCAGGATTCGTCATCAGGTCGTGGTAAACCGTAGGGACGATCTTCTTACTCCGGTCTGGTAACACACCCATGAGCTGTTCGTACGGCAGAAAAGGTTGGCCTTTTTTGAAGTTGAGGTCTGCACCAACACCCTTGACGACATCTAAGTTTTGTCAGCGACAAAAATTCATATAGCGCCGTGTTACATACCTGAAATAAGTGGTGCATAATGGTACCCGTAGAACCAAGGCCATGACGCAATTCCTTGATAGTAGTAGTACAAGACCCATTGAAGACCCTGGACGTAGTTCTCACAAAGCGCTGTAAGCTCCTTGTCGTAATTATCAGGTGCCCACTCTTCAAACTTCTGGAGATAGTATTTTGTCTTCCAGCCCTGGTACTTGTCTTGGTAGAGCTTCTCGTAATGCTTCTGAGCATCTTCGGGAGTTAAGTCGATCACCAACGCCTTGTCGTACGTCTTCATTACCCGGTAGGCAGCTAGATTACCCTCCTCATCGTCGTCGTCATCCTCTTCGTCGTCGTCGGCATTATCCTTGACCTCGGGGGGAAAGGATACAATCAGATGACGATGCCCCTCATCGTCCTCTTTAGTGGACCACTGGAGGTGCATTGAATCAGCCAAATCCTGAACAAACTTACGATCAGCAGCCTTGAGACTCGTACCGAGATCCAAAGGTTGTTCGGAGCGCTTCGAAATATAGGGTCGAATTTTTTGTTTCCATAAATCGCGCTGCGCCGAGGTAATCACCAGCTGACCCCCTTTGGGCGCTTTCGCTTGGGCGTTTTTGTTTTCAAGTTTCTTTTCCATCTGCTTCGACGCAAACCACTTTTCATCAGATACGTCGTTCTCGAAAGCATCGATTTCGGTCTTGGAAAGCTCGCCGAGGAGGCGCTGTAGTCGCTCCATATTGATGACTCCATTCTCGTTGATATATCCATCGCATTTTGGGAGGATAGATTTGTAGATTCTAAACATTTTCGCCAAAGCACCTTCATTGATGTGCAAACTGGGTAAGTTGGGCAAGAAATCATTCCCCACGAAGAACGCCATCAAAATAAAATCATCAATGACTCTTTCTAGATCAAAGGGAAAGCTCAGGGCCCCATCTTCTTGAAGCTCCTGAAATTCCATCTCCAAATATTCTCTGACTATGCAAAGATGGAGCAGATAGAAGTTCTGATGCTCGAGTTCTTTGGACTTGGTCTTTGACGCCCGTCCGAATGTAACCTCTTCTCGGAGAAGACAAAAATGAGGGTCATGGCTGAGCAGACCGAGCATGATCAAATCAGCATCAAGACCGTAAAGGCAGTGTCTGACGTTCTGATTATAGTTTGGCTGGGCTTTGGCGTTTCGAATATATTCCATGATCTTGTGCTCTCCCTCGCCAGGAACTTCGTGGCCGGATAGCACAATTTCACAACCCTGCCAATCTGTATCCTCGGACACCTTCTTGTTGACAAAATACCTCAACTGCTGGGATAATTTTGCCATGAACTCCGTGCCTGCGACTCATCAGATACTGTTATTGATATTCATGGTACATTCAACATACCGGGGGTGATGCAGTTGCTGTCGAAAGGCTCCTCTTTGGGAATCTCGACGCCTTCCTTGATGGCCTTCTCACGGGCCTTTTCAGCATCGAGGGCAGTCCTAAAACGCCGAGAACGTTGCTGGTTCATCTTGGCTCGTGGCGCAACGCCATCAATAGCCATGAAAAAGAGTTGTTTGGGCTTAATCTTTCCAAACAAATGCTCAATGTAGTTGAATATGCGAATGAACATTTCCTCCTCGCTGAGACGGAATGATACATCCTCGCCCGCATCCTTGTGGGTACAGTTATGTATGATACCATTCATGTCGAGCTAGGCGACGGTCAGCATGCATGTGTAGAGGGGTGACAGGAGGCATCGGACGACGAACATAGAGGCAGTCGAATTCGGGTATCCTATTTTCTGCGATGAGTTGAGAAATGGCAGGATATCGCTCTGAAAGCCATCTGAAGAACTTGGGGACACTGCGACGAAAAGAATCAGCTATTGGAGGTAGAGATGAAGAGCAACGAGATACGCACCCCATTTTGACGGGCCGTGGACAGTTTTCAGCCCACACAGAATGTCAAATGTATGGAAAGTGATGTTTTATTGGTAACGCGCCCCTAAGAAACTGGGCGGGAAACGTCGAAAGTCCTGTAAAATCAGGATCACGAGACAGCAGAGTAAGTCAACGTGGCGCCGAACAATCTGTGAGCGGGTGTTGCTATAGCTGAGCGATCAGACCTCAGCAAGTGATACTGCACTGCACGACACTCCTGCGGATGAGCCGTATCGCAGGGTACCGTCGAGTTCTGTGAGGGTTTATGAGGTAGAGGATGAAGGTGAAGACGAACCGTGTTATCGTGAAGTCCAAGAGTCATTGAGGGAACGGAACCCAGGACCTACGGCGAGATGGTGGGGCTCTCAACCTGTGATGGAGGGGCTCCATGATCTACTTCTGCAGTACTTATAGGCTGCTCTATTTTGTGCGACATATGGAGTACTATCTATGTGCCTTGACTGCCTCCCCGCTTGTGGGGTACTCTAGCCACAAAGATCTTCCACTCGCTGTGGCTCACCGTTGCTAGGTTAGGTACACCTGGCCCAGGTACTCACTTTACGCGACGCGACCTGGGGCACTTTTCAGCCTTCCTGGTCAACTATACTCATCATTCTCAGCCGTGCACACAATTTCTTACCACCAACGATTTGCTAGGTGCCCTACTTTACCTTTACCATTATATTACACATTTCCTTCAAGTTCTAAATAACCTGAAAATAGTCAACTCTGCAAATAAGAAAAGCTGTCATGGCACCTGCTCAATCTGCAGAGCGCGATGTGGACAGTGAGTTTGCGCTTCACAAGCAAGCCATTGAACTTGCCCGTAACCGCAAACTTGGAGACATAGTTACTGACATTGATGCAGTCGACATGACTCACGAAGATGATGATGATCAGGGCGAGCGCATGATTAATGAAGGTATGGAGAAATTAATGACAAAAATATGGACTAACCATACTAACTCTAAACAGAGTACAAGACATGGAAGAAAAACAGCCCGTTCTTGTATGACATGATTCTCGGGCAAGTCATAGGTCTTTGATCACTACCATGAATTCTTGATCTGACATTCATCTTTCAGAACGGCTCTGACTTGGCCTACTCTGACGGTCCAATGGTTTCCCGACGTCAAGGAGCCAGAGGGCAAGAATTACTCGGTTCACCGCCTCCTACTTGGCACTCATACTTCAGATGAGAGCCCCAACTTTCTTCAAATTGCCAATGTTCAGATTCCAAAAGCCGTAGCGCCCAATCCCAAGGACTATGATGACGAGCGAGGCGAGATTGGTGGCTACGGTAAGCCTGGTGATGTCGCTGCTATCAAGTGCGAGATTGTTCAGAAGATCGAGCACCCCGGAGAAGTTAACAAGGCTCGATACCAACCTCAGAATCCTGACATCATCGCCACTCTCTGTGTGGATGGCAAGATCCTTATCTTCGACCGAACGAAGCACCCTCTCCAGCCCACTTCCCTTGGAAAGGTCAATGCTCAGATTGAGCTTGTTGGACACAAGGCCGAAGGTTTCGGCCTGAACTGGAACCCTCATGAGGAGGGGTGTTTAGCGTCTGGTAGCGAGGATACCACAATGTGTCTCTGGTAAGTATTTAACACCGGTACTCGGAATGCCCTACTCATGCTGTACTCAGGGACTTGAAGACCCTTAAGGGTGACTCGAGGATCCTCAATCCTTCTCGCAAGTACACTCATCACACTCAAATCGTCAACGACGTTCAGTATCATCCAATCTCAAAGAACTTCATCGGATCTGTGTCCGACGATCAGACCCTCCAAATCGTTGACGTACGTCACAGCGAGACCGCTAAGGCAGCAGTTGTTGCTAAGCGCGGCCATCTTGATGCGATCAATGCTCTGGCGTTCAACCCCAATTCGGAAGTGCTCGTGGCCACTGCCTCAGCCGACAAGACAATCGGCATCTGGGACCTCAGAAATGTCAAAGAGAAGGTCCACACTTTGGAAGGTCACAACGACGCTGTTACATCCCTAGCCTGGCACCCAACTGAGGCCGGTATCCTGGGAAGTGCCAGCTATGATCGAAGAATCATCTTTTGGGATCTTTCGCGGGTTGGCGAGGAGGTGTTGCCTGATGACCAGGATGATGGCCCTCCTGAATTGTACGTCCAGAAACTGCCAAGGCTTGATTATAATGAAAAGCTAACAAGTCTAGGCTGTTCATGCACGGCGGTCATACAAACCATTTGGCTGACTTCAGCTGGAATCTCAACGAGCCTTGGCTTGTAGCAAGCGCTGCGGAAGACAATCTGCTGCAGATTTGGAAGGTAGCTGAGTCCATTGTCGGTAAGGACGACGGCGACTTGCCTGTCGATGAGCTCGACCGATAGGTGAGGTGGAAGTTCGTGGAGAAGTTCCGGTCTTCATAGGATGAGGAGACGCAGCAGCTCTGGAGGCGCTGGCTTCAAGAGACAGGTGCCACCAGCATCAAGGGGCGAGATAGTTATCCTAGTGCCAGGTGTACAAATACTCAAAGGGGGCTTGGGGCCTAAAGGTAACAAACAAATTATTCACGTATTTCACTGGATCAAATGAAATGCTTTTTGTTCTTCAGGACTACAGCTCTTAGCAGTGTCGCGAATTTCTCGCGGGTGTGTGGCACAGTTGACACTGGCAGCACCTGGCGGCTCATCTCTTTGCTCTAGTTGACCTGGTGAGTCTTTTCCTCGCAGTAACTTAGGTGCCCTAGTTAGATACTCTTTGCTGCCTGGTGTTCGAGCCCGTCAGTGGCCAGCCGCCTGACTACCTAGGTAGGTATTGTTTCTTGAATCATGCCCCACGAAGCACAGCCAGGTATCTTTGCACCACGACTTTCGACGTCAGCTTTCTACAATCACACTGTCGCACATCTGGTAACATCCTTCGTCCCCTCTGAGCTTTCGTCTATTTCTCCTTCACTATCCTTATGGATTCTAACCCATTTCATCCCGATGCGGGACCATCTGCACCAAACAACGTCCCTCGTAGTACCTCCAACATGCAGCCAGCTGCGAGCAACACGGCTCAGTCCGGTGCCAACTCTCAGACTACTCCCCAGGGTCAGGGCGAAGACCAAGTCCAGTCCCCAGATGAGCTCCTCACACATCCAGAGCGGCACTTTGAACTCCTAACAGATGGCATGCGACGTCGCCTCGAGGAAGCAGTTGCTCGCGAAGCCCGCACAAACGAAGAACTGGCGTCAATGGGCGTCGATCCTGAAGGCTGTGACAAGCATGGGAACGAATACATAGACACAAACATCGAAATGGGCCCTGATGTCGAAATCAAAGAGCCCGACAGCCAACTAGGTGTCGCAAAGAGGGTCAAGTTCTCGAAAGCCTACTCCCATGGTCTATTTGAAGGGCATAATCCATATGAAATTGAGAATGAGGTTGATCATCTCACACTGAGTCTCAAGCACACCAGTCTTGATCTTATCACAGCTCTCTGCTGTAACCTTGAGCTTGCCATTGAGATTGGTAAGCATCTCTCTCCCAGAGACATCGTGAACCTGTACATCGCCAGTCCTGCATTTCGAAAAGCAGTTACGGGGCATATGCTCTCCTGCATTCGTATGTGGATTGACACCAATGCGCCCGAGGCTGGGAAAGTCTTCCACTGGAAGCTCTATGGTAAAACCCTAATCAAGGATCCAGCGGACCGCAGTTCAAGTGCTCATGATGCTCGGTTCCTTGAAGGCCGCTGGGAAACCTCGAGGACCAACCCCGGTCAGATTCGACTGATTCCTGGTTTGAAGTACCTTCAGTTGGTCATCGGCCGTGATCGATACTGTCGGGAGATCATCGCAATGATGGCTCGCATGGGTTTTCGCATGCCACGCACAATGCACAGCACCCTTCTCCGACTCTGGGTCCTACTTGAAATCCCTACTACGCGTCAGAGACAACTGTTCCTAGGGAGCAGAAAGTATTGGACCAACATTCACCTCTACAACGCACATTTCTTTATTGTAAAGCTTTCAATGGCCTTTACACACCCCTTTTTCAGCCCCGTCAGCCTTGGCATGGTTAGGCTCATGATGGGTCAGAAAGGTTTATATCCCCTGTGGCAATGCCTCATGCGACAGAAATACAGAACTATGTCGGAATGCATGGAACTCAAGGCTCGCTATGACTTGCTTCTCCCTAGAACTATTTGGGGGCTTATTCAGAGAGAAAGATACCCCTCGGCTTATGGCGTTCCTGTCCACAAGGTTGGTCTTGGTCACCTGGAAGGCTGGGGAAAGGGTGTCCTTCATCTCGGGCGCCCTGATCAGATATTGCCGATCGAGGCAGCCTCCCGTGGACTCCATCTAGACGACCACATCACCCAAATGATGGTATGGGGCTATATTGACTTTGAGACGGGAGAGAACCTCGTCCCGACTGAAGATGAGATATACATTTCAGATGAAGATGAGAAGCTCAACAAAGTCGACAACACTCACCATTGGCAACGCAAGCACGCTCTCAAGAAACGCTGGAATGAACTAACCCCCGAACAGCAGCAGGAGATCAAGGACGATGATGCGGATGAACACCTCCGTGCTATGGCCTGGTCATCAGTTGACCAGGAGGACCTAGATTGGGACAGGGAATCCGAGGACGCTGACGGCGAGAGCGACGGCGAATACGACATCAACACTGAGATCAATCGTGGATATCGCATGCCTGCCGCACGTAACGAAAACTCGTCACCTGACGAGAGTATGAGCAACATACCAGCTGGTAGAGAGGCGATTCGCGTAGGAAATCAGGAAATTTCTGCTGACGAAGTCGCTGAGATGGTGGGAGGAATGGACATCCCCGTTCAAAGAGAGGAGATCGAGGCCTGGAATACCACGCTCAGCGAACTCTTCATCAACTCAACCCCCGAAGTCAATGATGACGATTACGAAGTGGCCAGGACTTGGAACATCTGGTTTACCAATGGAAGCTCTGGCCAACCCCCATTCACCACCACGCCCAATACGATGGGTTTCCAGAACCAGGCCACCGGTAACAATTTGAACAGCAACGAGCAATAGTCCTATGGAGTAATAAAGGTACAAAACATACGTGTAACTTCAAAACATGGCATAAGATGGCCCTGGTCAAACATGAGGTGGGCAGCGAATCCTTGTACTACTCTTGATCAGTGTGACCTTGTTGTGTTTTTACGCCCACGATTGGCTGGCCTCCAACGGAGGAAAAGGACGAATTAAAAGATCATAAGTCAAAGTACTTCTTGAGCATCCTATATTAATCTAGTATGCAAGACAAAATGTGAAAAGCAGGGAGATTTGATGTCTAAGGAATTACCTATCGATCATGCGAGGGTAGTTCAATGAGAGGAAGATATACAATATGTAGACGAAACAAATAACAACCTCCAACAGCCAACCGGCTTAATCGATCTTGCCTGGCCAAGTTCCTGAACCCTATTATGTAGGCAAAGTCATAGTCCCTAGTAGAACTGCAAGGAATCCAGATAATACCTATGTGGGACTGACGACATGCTCCCACATCGTCAGCTCCTATGAACAGCAAAGATGCAGCTTTAGCCAGCCCATGGGACATAACATTCATTTTGACACCCCGACTCCACCCTACCGTGGCTTGGGTTCCTATTAGCCACCCCATCCAGCTCCCCAGCTCCTGCGCGTCCAAAGCAAAATCAGATGAAGATAGAAAGATGCAGAGAGTATCAAGACAACCGAGCAACGTGAGGAAGACAAGGTCAGACTCATGTGGGAGAGAATGAGTGACAGCGGCAAAAACCAGAAGATGAGGGTAGATATGAGAGACGGGCAGTAGAGAAAAACAGTTAGTTTGTCGGGTAATGAGCCGCCGACTTTGTGTGAACTGGGAAAACTGAGTCAGACAAAGGCCAAGAAATATCCGTACACACTCCCCTTCGCTATGCACCCAACCCCGTAACCGTTTTCCAGCAATACCACCATCAGCCCCTGAAGCCTTCAGTGACCAGAGACCAGATCCCCAACAGCTCTACCTACGCATCTTCCTTTGCCCTCATGGTAAGAGGAAAGAAGAACCGCAACATGCCGTCTCCAGTCTTCTGAAACATAAAACAGACAGCAGCCCCAGTAAGCAAAGTCCGTACCATATGGGCTCAACCGGGCAACTCCAGAGAAAGGAGGCCCTGGTCCCAGCAAAGTAAGCAAGTCACTTTTGTCTTCCCAACCTTTGAAATTTTGTAACACATCCCGCCTTATAATCAATTATCCGTCACTCCGACCAGACCTTCCAAACCAATACACACACCGTTCCACCTTTCCTTTGATAGATCTGATAGCACATGGTTTGCAGGCGCAAATGTTCTATGTTCGTCATCAAAGAGATTTCGCGAAAAAAAAAATAAAGCGGCATGTATCACCCGTGTCCACATACATGGAGGGGTGGCCCAGGGAACACACAGCGGATCGGCTGACGCAGTCTTTTACTGTTTAAGCAGGCGACTTGTTTGGAGGGGCAGAACCGCCATTCTGGCGGCCATCTCCTCCAGTAACTGAAAGCCCTCCAATGCCGCTGGAGAGAAAAGCAAAGGGGTCGTTCTCAGCATTGCCACCGTTGTTGGCGTTATTGTTATAAAAGTTGTTTGATGGTCCACCAGATGCAGGCCCATTGGTGGCTGACTGGAACGCAGCTTCAGCAGCGCGACTATCGAAAGGGCCAGCCGCATGGGAAGCAGGTCCAGATCCAAAACTGCCGTGAGTGTTCAGGGAGCTAGGGTAAGCGGCAGCACCACCTCCGAGACCCGAGGGAAGGTAGTGGCTGGGCGGGCCTCCAAAGTGTTGTTGGTTATAACCACCACCAGAGCCGCCGAATGAGCTACCAGAGCCGAATGGTCCGGGTCCTGGAGCACCTCCCATGGATCCTTGATTCATACCGTACTGAGAGGCATTGTCCATGGGAGAAGGATATCCAGAATCAGCAACAACAGCTGCGCCTGCGCGGCTGGCACCACATCGAAGACAGCAAACGTTCTTCGCGAAGTTGTGGTACCCGCAGACCTCGTTACCACACTTCCAGTCACCGGCACGGAAAGGCACCACACCGCTACCGCCCATACGACCACCGCCATGACCCATAGGCCCATGGTGGCCTCCGTGAGGAGGGGGGGGCATCATAGCAGGAGGTCCGTAACCATATCCACCACCGTAATTGTTGTTGCCGCCGCCCATATCGTTCGAGGGGCCAGCACCGACAGCAGGGAACGAGCATCGGAAGCAAGCAGTTCGACGCTGGAAGTTGGAGAACCCGCAAGAAGGACAGGTCCAGTCACCAGGCCTAGGGCGGTTCTTGCTAGGAGGAAAAGGAGTCAGTATGTCCTGAGCGCGGTCGAGGACACGGCTAGAGGAGGGCGAGACCTCAATGGCCTTCTCATTAAGGGCACGACCATTCATACAAAGGCTCTCAGCGGCCTAGGACTGGTTAGCATAACAGATAACACATGTTGGCGGCAAGAAAATGGAAATGACATAAAATGAAACTTATTAAGCGAACTATTAGACTTACCTCCTCATGGGAAGAGAATACGGCAAATCCGGTACCGGTGGGCTTATGCTGTTCAGGGGTTCGAAGAGTCCAGAATGCAATGGGTCGCCCACCGAACTGAGTGAACCAACTTTCGAGCTCTGACTGAGTGGTATCGTGTGGAAGTCCAGACATGTGAAGAACCTTGCTCCTCTCCGAAAGGAAAGCTCGAACATCGGCCCGGGCATCCATAGGCCGAGTCAAGACATCGGGATGCTCCTGGGGAGGCTGCGACTTACGAATTAACCCCCGGAGGACTCGGGCAAGAGTGACAGCCTCTTCCATTGCACGTCGTGGCGAGGCAGGGGCAAGAGCCTGGAGGTGAAATGGAAGGTTGTGCTTAATCGGAGCACTCGACTGAACGGGCTCAACTTCGAGAGCAGCGCAAATGTTGGAGAGCATCGAAGGCCCGAACGGCAGAGACTCTGGGTGGTGTTGCTGCCAGCGCTGGTACTCGGTGCGGAGATCGAAAGTGCGTGAGTGCTGCAAGTAAGGAGGGAGAACCACAGCCTTGTCGCGGGCCTCGCGAGGCAGCTGAACACGGAGATCCCATGCGTCAAGAGTGACGAAGACGAAATCGAGGTTCTTGGAGGTTAAGTACTCGGTAGCGAATGTATCGAATCGGGTGATAGCGTCTCTAAAGGTACCAGCGTTTCGAACATGTTCCCAAGTCAAGGTTGTCAGGCTCGCTGCAAAAACAGTGGGTTAGCTAAAATATTTTACCTCAACATGAGACCAGCAATATTGGGTTTCGGTATTTGGGCAATTGTCTGGACGACAGCGAGCAGCATGGAGTATATGTAATGGAAGAGGTGAGCCATTAGCGTAAGAAAACTTACTGCAGAGGGGCGTAATTGGAGTATTGACGGGCTTGACAAGAACGCTCTCATGAGTAATCTGGTAGTGACAAAGCTAGTCAGCAATCTGTGTGTTCAACAGAGGCATTGAAATCTTTTGGGGGAGAATTTGGAACAAATGGAAAATTTTGGGGGAGGGTGTTTGGCCGGGACAATATGGTGTTTCTCACCTCCTCAAGTGAGTTTGCGTCAACCAGGATCCAACCAAGCTCAATAACTTCAGCCGAGTCTTTTGTCACATAAACGCCGTGCTCGTCGCAGGTAGTCGCAACATGGATGACAACATATCGATCGATGTTGAGCTGGGGAAGTTGTTGTGAGGCCATATTTGCGACGGAATCGCTCGGACGAGTGTCGGCTGCGAGTTTGGGAGGTGAGAAGAATCAGTATCTGATTTGCTGGCAGCGCGGACGAGGCGGCAGCGGCGAACTACAAGGGGATCTCGTGGGTTCCTTGAGACCGTCGTAGTGATAAACAATCTAAAGGCAAAGAAATATTATGTGCAACTAGCCCGTGGCCCGGCCAGCTCGCGATGGAAGAGGTAGAAAGGAATACGTGAGGTGGGTGAGCGGGAAGTTGACGGGAAGCGGAACGGATGTGGATGTGGCCAGTAGTTGAAATGGCAGCTTCCAGCTTTCAGGGGAGTTGGTGCCAAACACGAAATGGGCCTGAGGCGGGTGCTTTCTCTCCTACCTAGGTAGGTAGGGGATCAGGCCCCGTAGGTAATAATGTAGTGGAGAATGTCAGCACACGCTACCAGGCGATTTAAAGAGCCGGCCATGAATAAAGGGCGATTGTTCAACTTCGTGGGCAGCATAAGTTAGTATATCGTTAGGTCATAAGAGATTAGCTGTGGAAGGTGAATTTTGCAATCAGTTGGCCGCTATTGCTCTTGGAGGCGTTCAAAAATGTCTACTGATATCGAGGCTCAAACTTTCAAGTAAGTTCTGCTCTCAACCTCCGCTGTCGATGTTGGCCTTTTCTTGAGCACTGCAAGGGTAAACACAGCTCTCCAATACCTCTCTACCTTACCTTAACACTGGTAGCACCATGAAATAGCGGACTATAAACGGGGGCTATATCATAATGGCCAGATCCTGATACTCTTCTGATCCAGACACCTTCATGGCTCAGAATGAGGTGTTCCAGTAAACCATATATACCTACTTACCTAAGCTATTGACCGTTGAAGTCAATTGACGAAGGCAGGTTTGACGGACCAATATTCCGTACCTACTACACAGTAATAAACGTTCTTGACCTGATTATAATTTCTGTCTGTTCAAAGCGCTTGACATCGAAAGTCTGCTGTCAGTATTTCTTTACCTAAGTACCCCAAGTGCCTCACCAAAACTTTTTTTTATCAATAAATAAACATGTTTCGGCTCATACCTCCTCAACGTCCGGTGTGATGATGCAGTGTTAAAAGACCGTGACACAGCCGCTTTTGAGTTGAGATAGTTTCGAAGCCAGCTTGAAACTCTTCACTTTCCGATACGTCCGAATCCTACCACCCCAAACTCGGCTTAATAATTCGAAACTCTGCCATTCCGCTCAAGTTCTCAACACATCGATATCTTCATGAATAAGGTCCTTAGGGAGGCAAGGTACCTTCGCCAAGACTACAAGTAACCCTACCTTACCGCCCATACACGTTTTTGACAGTTCGTAATTCGTTCTCCCAACCCGCTGATTTCTCGTAACGACCGCGCGTAACTACCATTGCCAACCACATTTCACGATCCGTATGCATGACTGAGGTGCCGAGGAAACGGATCGGATGTGAAGTGGCTGTGCTAGTTTCGAGGCGCATTGATAACAATACTCCAGCAACTCAATTCAATCCCACTGAAGTTTAAGTTCTATGTGAACAGGCTGACAGATTCGTAACAGTAATCTAACATACCTGCCTGTGAGAAATGACCAACAGTAGACACTGTTGTAGCTGGTCGACTAACAGCAATCTCCGCTCAGGCAAGGCGACAGCCAACAGTACAGTGCCAGCCTCATTATCGGAGCCTACTCCAAACCCGATTATGTTCTGCTGCCACTGATTCAACAAGACACGACGCTCTTTAAACGCTTGGATATTGGTTTACACTCATCATTTTAATAATTACACAAACAGGTACTATAAGAATAGCAGAAATCCTGCAGAAATCCATCATCAGTAAGGCAGGATGGCCCAGCACATGGCAAAGTCCCACCCGTGCGCGACACAGATTTACCGCCTGAGGTGAGGCGTCATCAACCTCGATCCAACTACATCAGTCAGTCCACAATCCCCCCCCCCCCTCAGCCACTTGACTTTGGATCTTCATAATGCTGATTTGATCGAAGCAAATCCGTCGAGTAGCCTAACTTGCGAGCAAATCATGTCTGCACATGACGTCTGCTGCGTTGTGTACTATGTAATACTTTGCAAGGTCGATTGATGAGCTTGTTTTGCTGGCTAAACGTTGAGCGGCTTTACGACGCAAAGGATGGACAGCATCGTTCATGAAGAGTAAGCGTTCACGATCTATAATCTAAATCCCATGGCGAGGGCTGATAGCCAAGAAGTTCACATGTGGTCTGAGGAGTTCTTGAGGCCAGGACGCAAATGAATCCCCCGTCCAACTAGATAGAGTAGCGAGATTATCTGATTACCCTGACCAATATCATCCCAGCTATAAATAGAGCCCTAGGACCGTCCTCCATCAATATTAACTTACTCTTTTCTTTCATAACTAAGGACATAGGGCATAAGGACAGTCATAATAGTATCATACCAGAGTATTACTATGCCAGACAAGGCGTGACTCTAATGGGTTTCGGCTGGGACCAACAGAAGGATATCTTTGAACATTTATAGTCTGCCTCTACTCCTCGATCTTAGCCTGTGGTGAGACTCGGTACTTAGGTAGGTAAGTTTTCAACTTCCACAATAGTCGATAAGTGACGAGCAGTTCGTCTGATATAAACAACCTGCTCTCTGAAGCTCAGCCACCTCCTCCGTCTGAGGAACCGGGCTTTTACAGCTGGTACAGTACCCATTAGCCACAAAAAGCTTCCGATATAGCTCATCAATCACATGTTCGCACATCGATGCATATTTTCAACGCAGCACTGGCTAAAGAGGACGGGTACGTAAGAATCACTGCAACTCTACGTTCCATTAGAGTGCTATTTAAGAGAGGAACCACTGTTATATGAACAACATGATGCAGGTGATAGTGACATTCTGAGCATTGTCGCGTTGGTGGTGGTGGTGGTGGTGGTCTACATTAGCCTAGCCTCTTGTGCTGTTGGTAATTTGACAGAATTCACTGGTGAAGGATCCAATAGGTCAGTGATATGAGGTTCCTCATGGCAAAGACCTTGCGCACTTCTGATAATATTGCCTGGGTTTGACATTGTACATGTATAATATGTCATGCTAAGGTTGGTCTCCTAGACTCGAATATCAAGATCCTTTTTCGTAGAAAATATCACTCTACTACCAGGGTATGTGTTGTTGAAGGCATCACCACAAGATGGTTTCTTGGTAATCACGGCAAATTTTATGCCGACGTGGCCTACGTCATAGCCTCCCAGTTACGATCAAGGATACCGAAGGTACCTACCTAGGTATAGTAGGTTAGTAGGTACCTAGGTAACTGAGGTACTAAGGTAAAGGTATCTTAGATATTCGTGACAGCCCAGTAGCGAAGGCATCACGTTACCTTGCTTTTGGAATCCTTTAGGTGGCACACATCTTCGACGACTTCTGTGACAACCTTACTTGTTTATTTCCTCTCTCCATCAGCTACATATTCTCTCAGCTAACAGAACGCGAACTCGCGACTTCTTAAGTCACCGGCAAACTACCTCTAAAACTTCCCTCGACCTTGCAATCACGAGTCGCGACCATGGGTGCAATTTCTGCCGTCTTCCTTATCCTCATTACAATTTTCTGTCAGTCGCGACTCCTCCTCGTCGTATAATGCAAAGTAAAACTAATGTAGTCGCAGTCCCTCCCATCGGCGTCTGGGCCGTTGCAGGATGTGGAATGGGTATGCAACATTTCTTTATCTGGCTGCACTTATATATTAACTTTCTCAGATCTGTTCATCAACATTTGCTTGACCCTTCTTGGCTTCATTCCAGGTCACATCCACGCCTTCTACCTTGAGTACATCTACTACGATCGCCGAGAACAGGCGCGCGAGGGCCGTTTTGCGACAGGACCTGCGCCTGGCATCTACTCCGATAACGTGCAGACTGGTGGACAGGGCTATGGAACAATGGGGCGCGCAGCATAAAATGAGTATATGTTGGTGTTATGGACTGTATTTGAACTCAGACGACGTTGTTTACATCAACTGGGTGTTGCATATTCGCCGACATCGGCTGCATAAAGGTGGTGCAAGGAGCTAGCCCAACTTCTAAGTTATACAGAGCAACTGGTCTGGTGTGAGAACGGCGACGCAATATCAATACGATATCTGTACGCTAATATCGAAAGACATGTGTGCTGAATTCAAGTTAGAATTCGATATTAATCCATGCTGGTAAGGAATGGGTTGAAATCCAATTACAGAGAGGATACCACAACGCCTGTGTGTATAGTCCGTATTGTTGAGTATGTATCCCTGCATGTAAAATCGAATAATATTAGGAACGTACTGGGAACTAAACGTACAAAGAGTGCTGCGTAATGACTTGGAGGTGTGAGTTGTCCGCCTTGGCTAGTATCCTGGCATTTGCATATCCATAGGTACCAAAACTACAAGTGTACCCCAATGCATATGTTGTGCCAACATTAGTAGGTAATTGACAGGAGTGGTTTCAAAATATACCACACACCGACACATGATCTAATGGATTGATCCTAGTTCGTAGGTATATCATTTGTTCGTTTCGCCAAAGTTGATGGGATAAGCCCAGCTTTCGATAGCCTACCTAGACATTTGTGAGCAATGAATGTTCTTATCGAGGTGGTTCAGGGTAAGTGCTCACCTTGGGGTTTTGCTGAGAGCTCTATTGCAGAAGCATGGAAGCCAATGAAAGACAATGCGGGGGCGTCGCCGCCCGAGACGAGCTTGATCCTTGCCTAATTATCGACAGCCACGACACTCATGCATAAGGGCCAATTTTAGGTTGTCTTGATTGGCTTTGCTACTTCCTATCAGCCTCAAGAATGAATATCAATGGACCTGGAGGGAAAAGCAACGAAACGCATGTGAGAGAAAACATCCCCTCTTTCTTTTCCTTCTTTCCCAAGACACCCTTTACTGTCTCAGATAGTGTTATGAAGTAAGGCACCTAGGTAAGTGGAGGGAGCTTCAAGTCAGAGCCAGCATTCTCCCCAACATTGGAGGTACCAACTGCACAGGCTTTCAACCTGACTTACTGCCTTTCGTCTCCTTTTCCTGCAATCTCATCATCCATCAACTCTCATCCCGCATCTCCACCAAGAACAAACTAAAACCCTTGCCTTACTAACTACGCCGTATTTGTAGCCGAAGAGTGCCATCCTGTTCTTTTTGCTACTGTCTGTTACACCTCCTGCATCCATCGACCCACTGCACCGCGTTTTGCATCAACGGCTTGACTGGCAGCCAGGACAGGACAAGACAAGACAAAATTAATAAACCAGACTCCATGGTTTTACGTTTTGTTAACTTGCTGGCTCCCATCACTCGCTAGGTATTCATTGTTCTAGCTGGCCAATCCACACAGCCTCTAGGTCGATGCCAAATTGTTCGGAGCACATCGTTCCTGACATCCGTTCTACTTACCTACTTACCTACTTACCTACCTACCTAGGTACCTTGCTACAGGTACCTTACCTGCCTTAAGGATCTAGTCCAAAGGTACCTACTCCGTACTAAGTTTTCTACACTCGCTTCTTTACCGCTGCCTTTGCAGCTAGGTATAATCCCCGGGACACCTTGCATAGGTACCTAGGTATCCTTGACCGACTGTTGACCACGGCAATCATCATCCCAACAGCTTCCCCATTTCAGCGTTCGCTTGCCACTCTCAACAAGTGTGCACGTCTGTACACATCTGTACAGATACTAGCTACAAGCCCACATGTAAAGCTCGAGTATACTACCCTACCGCCCTGCCGCTTCGGAGCATCCAATGCCCTCCCCAATTGGTGTACACCTGGGGTGACATTTGCCCTTGACCCGAATCAACACCTCGCTCTATCGCCTACAACTCCTCCCACCATACTTGTATACAAAAACAAGCACAACACACACCACACTCATACTATATATATACCGAGTCAGGTCCCAATTCACCATCATGCGAAGCCCCTCTCCGGAGGAGCTCCCCCAGCCGCCCCAAATCCATCAACACAAACCATCTCGACACCACGTCTCTACGTCAACCTCATCAACACCGGCCCTCAGCAAACAACGTCCACACTCTCTTCAATTCTCCTTCCCACCTCTGTTCCAGACAAACGCCTCATCGACGAGCCTGGTACCCTCAACTGCAGAGGGAAAACCCATTCCCGTTGACAATTCAACAGCCGAGCATCGAACGTCGGCTCTTCGAGAGTTGAATACCAATTTTCCCACTCGTCATCGATACGCACAGTCTACTGGTGCCCAGAGCAGTACATATTCGCAGCCTGTGATCGTGCGAAGTTACTACGCCCCCGTGCCAGCACAGCCTGCGGACAGAGGAGTCATTGTTGTCAACGGTCGAGGGCACCGCTCAGCACTCTCAGAGAGCAGCGGCCCTTCAGCTTTCGTACGACGGGTGCTGCCTTTCGGTACAGGTTCTGCCTCGGTCCGGAATGGAATTATGGGTACAATGGCGAGAAATCGAACAAAGAAGCGTTTCGAGAATGAACCAGAGGAGCCGAAACTTCCATCTGTCGAAGCATTCCGCTTTAAAAGCTTTATGGCCAATCTAGAAGACCAGAGTGGCGGTACTGATATAAATGCTGATCTGGACCGTATCGCAGAGATATGTGCTAAATCACGATACTCTCTTAGCAACCAATATGAAGTTCACTATGCTCCCCATGGCTCAGGCTCGTCTTTTATGGCACCAGCTATCGAGAGTCAGGAGACTCATGGACCCACGCTTCAAGCCGTGTCATCCGATGATGAAAGGAACATCAAACAATCTAGAAAACGACCGATGGGTGTGAGGAGGAATAGCAGAGCCATGGGAACATTGGAAACTATAATGTCATCGAGTAGATCATCCGATGAGGATAAATCGAAGAAGAAGTCCGCTGCAGAGATTGCTGAGGACGTTCGCGGCAGAGCCGCACAAAAAGGGTCCAGCAAACACGGATCATCGATCTCGTCTGACGGAGGAGCCAGCGAGAACGTGTTCCTGGAAGAGGAGGATGTAAGACAACGGTCACCTCGCCCAAAACGGTCTGGTTCATTGGCCCTTATTGATGGCAATCGGTTGAGCACGCACTTCCATGATTTAGATTCGAGTCGACCCACGGCTGCTGGTCTTGTCAGTGAGCCTGCCGTACCTCAAACATCAAATAGCCAACTTGAAATCCGAACAACACCTGAGGTAACAAACAAAGACCATCTTCCTGGTTTACCCAAGAAGGGCCCCGCAGCCACAGAAGGACTTGACCAGCCGGTTGTCCATGGTTCTATATCTGCAATCGAGACATCTAACCAAAGGAGCAATCTGATGTCCACGCTTAGTGGTTGGATGACTTGGCGTTCATCTGATATTTTGCCAACGACCAAGGGCCGAGCGGAGGTTAGTCTACGCGAGCTTTTGAAAACTCGAGATATCAAAGGAAAAGGTGTCGAGGCGGCAACGTATCAGTAAAGAAGAAGACGAAGCTCAAACAAGAGGGAAACGGCACTCTTGCTCAAAGACATACCCGCATACACAAAAAGGGCAGTTGGGTTGGGTAATCACCCAGGATTCAACGTCCAGCAATGATGTAACGAATTACTCACGATTTCACGAAGCCAATGTTGATATGATTACGGAGTAGGGATGGTACAGATGCAGAGAAGTAAAAAATATGAGATCATCTGGGTTTCTCAGATCGGGCTGCCTATTGAAACTCCAAGAGAGGGTCGGCAGCAGGAGCAAGTAACATTTGTATAATAGGACTTTCTCAACGGCAACCCAAGATAGTAGGTAAGCTGCAATATCTTTGACTGGCATGTGGAGTTCTCGGACTTGTCGCATGCAAACAGACCTCAATAATGCACTTAGCTGGCGGCGATTGTCTTCCTGAGGATGGATTAATACATACTAATGGGCTTTCGCTGTTTAATTTTCGCCCCGTATCTTCGATTCACCGTCTTGGTCATTTCTATATAGCAACAATACTTTCCCATGCCTTCGTAAAAAAAGAAAAAAAAAAAAAAAACTTAAAAACTTCTGCCCCAGCTCTGTGACCACCGCCCATCCGGCGCCAATAGGCAGGATGCAAAAAAGAAGGCGATGAAACCAGCAAAACACACAGAAACCCATGCCAGCGCCCATGCAACATGAATGCTCCAGGTTCCAACATGAGAAGTTATGAAGCCAGCGAAACTCAAAAGAAACGAAGGATGATGTAAAAGTAAAAAGGCAGGTCCGCTGATTTGGTCGCCTTGGCCTACGGGGAGACGCCCAACAAGAGGACGGGAAACGTCAAATTGTCTAGAAGACTCCTGCAAATTGGGTAACGCCGTCTGTGTTCCAAAGAACCAAGTGTGTAGCCGAAGAGTGGTCGTTTCGAGTTATAGATCGAGGTATCATGAATATTACGCTTCAGAGGTCGAATTCGGTGGTGCGACTGCCGGCGTGGACTTGTTTCCACCATTCTTGTCAACCTGTAATCGTTTCGTGTCGCGCTGGTCGGTCCCTTCGTTGATGCGTTTCTTATCTTTCTCTTTGTCCCGCCCGGCGTTCTCTTTAGCCAGCTTTTTGGCTTCTCTCTCGCGTCGATCATTCTCCTTCCTCAGGGCTTTAGACTCAAATTCGTGCCAGTCATTATGTGTTGCGAGTCTAGGGATTGGTTAGTTAGTGATCCTTGTCATGCAAGCTTGATCGGCTTACTCTGTAGCCTGGCAGGCTGCTGGTGCTTCTTCCGTAAAGTATGCATGTTGGAGTACCTGTGCAGCGCTAGGCCGTTTTGCAGGGTCGTAATGGAACATGGCGGAGAGCAAGTCGAAGGCGGCTGGTGACATCTTATCACGGTACTTCTCTGCGAAGACATTTCTTCTCTTCACAGTTGGGCGCAAAAGTTCAAACCAAGCCATATCGATGAGATTAGGCCAGTCTTTCAAGTTCGGCGTGCCCATCACATTGTAGATCTTTTCCAGTTGGCTAAGCTCGGTTCCGTCACCTGGGAAGATGGCATTTCGATCGAAAATCTCGACCATGACGCATGCTGCACTCCAGACATCAACAGCAGCAGTGTACTTAGTCTCGCCAAGCAATAATTCTGGTGAGCGATACCAGATGGTGATGACTCGATTCGTGTAGTCCAGCTGGTGACGTTTGGCGTAAAAACGGGCGAGGCCAAAATCAGCAATCTTGAGGACTCCCTCGTTACTGACGAGTATATTTGCGGCCTTGATATCGCGATGGAGTACCCCTCGCGTATGGAGATAATCCAAACCCTCGAACATCTGTTTGGCGAGGTCTTTCTTTTGAGCCGTCTCCAGTTTGAATGTAGGGTGATTCAGCAGCCCCGTGAGGTCATGCGACAGGTACTCAAACACCATAAAACAATCATTCTTTTCGACCATAACCTCCTGAAGATTGACGATATTGACATGTCTGAGAGACTGAAGAAGCTTGATTTCTCGGATAGCAGTGACGGGAAACCCATCACGCTCGCCTTCCATTCGAATTCGTTTGAGGGCGACCATCCCCTTTGTGTAAACATTCAGGCCCTTGAAAACTTTGCCATAGGTACCAGAGCCAACGACTGATTCGTTTCCGGGTTTTCTGAAGAAGACCGATTCCGAGTCCACTAGATCAGCTGGGAGAGTTGGTCTTGGCTTCGGTCGCTTCATGATTTTCATCACCTTACGCATACGGGGCGCAACTCTAGGGCCTTCGGGAGGATGGCGACGCTCGTGGCGTGGCCGGGAGGAAGCTGGCTCTGTCGGTGCACTTCGGGGAGGTTCGCGCTCTTGATCTCGAGCTCGATCTCTATCTCGATTCTCAGGCTGAGATTCTCGCCGAGGAGCAGCATTTAACTTTTGTGATATCTCAGGCTTTGGGGCAGTGACAGCTGGCTTTGACGAAGGTTTGAAAGCAAAACTGAACTTGCTACCAGATGAACCTCCTGGACCAGATGGGGGTGGTCTGTTGGGGGTAGTCAATGTGTTTGCTCTGTCTTGAACACTCTGGCTGGTGTCTTCGCCCAATTCATTGTGAGACTGGAATACTTCTTCCTGAACATCCATAGGCTCAGGGCCTGTATTTCCGTGGTCGTCCACATTGCTGAAGCGTTGATTGCCTAAATCATCGTGGTGTCCTCTTGAAGGAGGACCTGAATTCCAATGAGAATTCTTGAAGCCACCTCTCCCACGACCTCGAAAACCGCCACCTCTGTAGCCGCCGCGGTAGCTCCCCCCCTGAGGGTACTGCTGCATCGGGCCTGTCGGAGCGGCGTATGGTGGTGACCGTGTAGTATTGGAATGATTATGGCTAGAAGGGCCACTTGGGGGACCATGACTACTCGCCTGAGGATATTGAGGTGGGTGGGACCTAGAATGGCGTCAATAGAAGATTACATTTGTGCTTGTTGCCAGGATCTACTCACTGATGACCATTCCACCCACCACGTGCTGGTCCGTAGGGTGATCGTGAGGGCGAGTTATGGTACGAAGCGTGTTGGGGCGATGGGGAATACGGATCATTAGTGATATGTGATTTTTGGTGATACTTCGGGTTATAGCCTCCACGAAGATTGCTTCTGGAGGTCATATCTTCGTCAATATCGGACCTCGAAGAATGACGCCAACCCGGTGATCCTTCTCGAGATCTCCGTTCCCTACTTGCTTGAGGTGATCGTGGTGGAAGTTGTCGCCGTGAGGAAGTCCGGCCAAGACCTGACGCCTGTTGATCCTCGCGAGATGATGCACGAGCTCGTCGGGATGAAGCCAAGCGGTGCTCTGATGTAAGCGATCGGCTTCGTGACCGGGGCAGAGGTCGGTCCAATTGTGACTGAGCCTCCCGGTCTGCCCGTCGCGAACCCGAGTCCGACTTTGCTGGGGATCTAGAAGATCGTGCTTGTTGGCGAGGCGATGATTTACGCCGGTCGCGTGAGGAAAGCCTGGCGTGCTTCCTAGATGGAGCCTCCAGGCTGATGTCCCTTGCCCTTGGCCTCGGGCTCCTGTTTCTTCTGGATCTCTTTCGATTGGAATTGGTCAAAGAAGGGGTCCGACTTCGATGTCGTTTGGCTGCCGAGGGCGATGCCCTGCTGATATAGTCGTGGCCTGGGCTTCGGCTCTGGCTTCGCCGTGTAGGCTTCTCCTCGATTTCGCGATGGCGTTCTCGATAACGCGGAATAAGATCTTCAACTTCTGGTACTCGACGTGATGGTTCAGGCGATAGACGAGAAGCGCGATCAAGACTACGGTCGTGCGAATGGCGACGACGGCGAGATGAATGAGAATCTGGCCTTGGGTATGGGCGGTTACGGCGTGGGTCGGATTCGTGGCGAGAATCGCGAACTTGACGGGGAGACCTTGATCTCTGTGAGGGCTTCATTCCTCGCTCATGTCGAGCCCCTTCTCCTTGATCATTAATTTCTCGCTCGTCTCTCATGGCAGCATGTCGGCGTCGATGTGGAGGTTTGGATGCCGTCTCCATGAATGCAGCTGAGCGTCGAGTTTTCAGTGGTTACTTAGGGGCCGCACCTTAACCGATGGAAAGGACCAGGTAGGTACCTGAGCCTTGACGTCGGTGGCCCGCTAACTATCAGTGGCCCAGAGTGGTCGCGGGGAATTTAACATGTAGGCTTTTTGGCCCAACGCATGTCGGGGAACTTTTTGCGTCTGCAAAATCAGCGCGATTGACGCAAAGCGAAAGAGAAGAAAAGGTGAAAAGGGGAAAAGAATAATGAAGCCACGGATTAGGGTAATGTAAGTTTTGCGTGAGAGTTGCCTTGTCAGGATTTGTTGATAGTTCAGGCTCGCCCCGAGTAAACTCACGTCCTATAAAGCACCAGAAGTTGGTGATAGGCGCAGAAATGATCGAAATGGGCAGGTATCTCAAGTTCTTGACAAACTTGACGAGATTTCCGGGTACATGCACTTGCACGCTCTTCCAGCTCTCTAGGTGTCATTCTTTCGCCCATGCACTAGCTATTGTGCGGCTTCCGTCCAGAGATCTTTGCAAATATCAAGCGTCTTGGTGTTAGCTGCTGATGGTTGGATCGCTTGGGTTAAACCCCAACGGTTCCACCAGGTGAGAGACGGCATGATCTCATCGTATCGCTGCTCTCAAAAGAGCAATAGAACTATATACGAATCCATGTGGATAATTTACGACAGTCCAAGTCATGACTGTGACTTCCTCTTAACAGATCAATGCTCGTCCAACCAAGCCATTGGGTACTTCGAGCATGAAGACACACCATGGCGACGCGAAATCCACCCGCTGCGTCTGAAATAGTGATTCATGCTCTTGAACAAGAAACAAGAGCCAATAAGCCTGCCAAATCCTGATAGCAGAGTCATGCTGCCATAGATTATTGACCCTTATCAGACGACTCAATTCGGAGGTCATCAAAGACCATTTTAACACTTTTTGCTGCCGTCATGGTAAATCAGAATTGAACCATGCGACGAATTACCCCTTCAGCCAGTTTAAGTGATGCCCGAATCAGTGCGTAGCATTGGTTGGTTGTATGTACTGCAAAGGCAGAGTTTTCCTATGCCCGCGGCAATGAGGAACCAATGTTAATGAAGACCGAGTATTTAAAGGCTTCAGCGTACGAAGTAGATCGCAGCAGCCGAAGCGAAACCATGCAGAAGAACGAGAAACTGGTGTAAGATGGATAGGCTGTGAGAATTTTAGCCTACATCTTAGCAGACCAACTGAAGTAGGAGCGGGTTTTTCAGGTTCGGTTTCCTGAATGAAGCCCCGGTACACGTGAAGATTTGAATGCGCCTGAGCAAGTTACATATAACTGCAGGCTCATCAAACAACGCGTATGGAATGGTGACGAGGTTTGCTTATGATGGTTCGGATTGTCGGAAGGGGATGGGAGCACTATAGAGTGCGCTCGGTCGATAGGCGGTTCATTTCATTTCGTGGTCAGCCTGGACAAATGGAAATTGCAAGCCACATTGAGACTATCAACCAGGTGTCGTCTATTATCACAGTATCAGAACAGCAGCCAGTTGGTCATCTTCTGGCGATTGTGACTGGGTGTAGGTTGATGGTTGAATCCTTGTTGTGGGAATTCCAGAGCGCCGGGAAGACAGAGCGCCTTGGTCACGTGTAAACGCAGATGCACGTGGCCTTCACTTGGCATCACAACCTGGAAGAACCTAGCTGAGCCACCACCAACCGAAGGGTGGATTGAAGAATATCGAGAAAATATCTTAGAGAGCATTGTCATTATATTTGGATGTGCTGAGCATAGGATATCTCTAATGCTTGTGATAAGGCTGTATAGGTACCCTAGGCAGTTTTATAACAGTAAGGTACGTGCATACCTAGGTAGGTAGAGACGGGGAAGGATGAAATAATTAGCAGGAAGAGATTGAGCTTTGTTTCTTTCATTGTAGCCCCATTTCCAACCTCATTGCTTGTATTAGGTCATCGAGCATATCAATACTAGGTACCTACACATCACCTAACTACGGATAGTTGGTACAGATAACCACCTCAGCTGCGCTAATAAGGAAAATTTTAGGAGGGTTGTTGCTTATGATATCGCCTAAAATCGTGCCTCGGTTCTTTGATCATTGTGACTCCACTTGCCGAGCGCCAGGTAAGAAGTCAAAATGCAAGTCTCAGATGGACGAGACTAACGCTACATAATAATTAGAACCTTGATTCTAAGTGGACAAAAAGCCTTAAGTAAACATAAGTAAACATAGTATAGTTTAGTATAGATTTAGAGAGTTTTAGACTAAGTATTTTAGTACCTCAGTTTAATGTCAGAAGTCTTCTTGCACCCCCTGGGTACCCAGCCAGGGCATGGAAGTCGTTCGTTTTGTCGTCAGAGGAAGGAGGGGCAATTTACTAGTTGATAAATGCTAAAAATTTATTAATATGTCTCTACCCTCGCCCCCTTTCAGTTGTAGTCGACGCTTCTATTCTCTTCACGAGGATCTGAAAGTGGTTCGCATACATTGGTCACGGCTCGTACGGATCTCATCATGGAGTGGCTTGGACACGCCGAACTCAACTTCACTCATGCGCCTTCACCACGAAAGGTGCAAGAGAAAGATGGCAATGTCACCGATCTCTTATCCATCTGCGAAAAGGCAACACCGCCATGCCGGCTGAACCCACTGCTCTTCAATGGCCACTTGCAGACGATGTGGACAGCGACCAAACCTGCTGGGCCAAAGATTTACTATAAGCGCAAGATTTTTGACGCTGACCACAAGATCTACCATGGAACGTTCGCCGTGGACTTTGCTGTTGAGCCTTTTGAGGCCCCTGAGGACCCTTCATTGTCTCGACGAACAGCTTACTTCACTCCGGAAGAGTTTGAGCATATCGGGTCAGACGACTGCAAGCCCATGCTTGTTGTCCTGCATGGTCTTTCAGGTGGTTCTCATGAGATCTACCTTCGACATACTATTGCGCCATTGATTGGCGAAGGCGGCTGGGAAGTCTGCGTTGTTAACTCGCGAGGTTGTGCGCGCAGCAAGATCACCAGTGGTGTCTTGTACAACGCTCGAGCGACATGGGATATTCGTCAGGTGAAGGATAGTCGTGCTTCAAGGAAAACATCCCACTAACATTCATCCGAGACAATAAAGTGGTTACAGAAAACCTTCCCTAACCGACCTTTGTTCGGTCTAGGGTTCTCTCTTGGAGCGAACATGCTCACCAACTATATAAGTATTACTTCCCCGAATTTCGGCTCAGTCTAACACAAACTACTGTGGTGAGGAAGGTCCCAACTGTGTACTCAAGGGAGCAGTTGTATGCAGCAACCCATTCAATCTCGAAGTCTCCAGCAAGATCCTACAGAACAGCTACATTGGCAAAGAAGTTTACCTTCGAGTCATGGGCAGTGAGTCGACATATTCATACGCAGTCTATCAAAGCGCTTGCTGATGTTATCAAGGGGCTCTGAAAGAACTCGCTGTCACACATAGAACTGAGTTGGAAAAGTACAGCAAAATCGATGTCGAGGCCGTAATGAACATCACGTATCTCTATGAGTTTGATCGCCTCATCCAGTAAGTCGCTTCCCTCTATTCCGACGAAAAATTGACTTTGCCAGGTGTCCTTCTTGGGGGTATCCGACGGAGAGTGCTTACTACCGCGATGCTTCATCGGTGGATTCTATACTTTCCATTGAGATTCCTTTCCTGGCTGTCCACTCAACTGATGATCCGGTAAGGACTCCGATTTTCTGCTCTATTGTAAATTCTCAACCATTTCTAACCGTCACAAGATTGCTGTCAAGGAAGCGATTCCCTATGAAGAGTTCAAACAGAATCCCAACACTGTCCTTCTCACCTCTAGCCTGGGAGGACATCTGTGCTGGTTTGAAACCTCGGGCGATCGTTGGTTCACAAAACCTGTAAGTTCTTATGAGTGATAATCGCTGGGCATCAATATTGATATTCATAGGTTGCCAACTTCTTAAACCATCTTGCTTTTAAGACTGATCTCAATGATCTCAGACCTCTCGTTAACCCCAACAACAATGATCATTTAGCCGACGGACATGGCTACATCCCTATGCGACGTAAGCTAGTCATTGTGGAAGACTGAGTAGCAGATTTGATAAAAAGTCAACACATTCCAAAGAACTCAAAGAAGGGCCGCCTCGGGGCAATTGATGACCACAAGTAGATTAGCACAGTATAGACATCTATAGAAGCGCGTTTATATATCATAGATTTGACACAGAATATTCAGAGCTGAAAGCTCAAAATGAATCCGATCATTCCATTTAATTGAGTGGATCTGCATCCGAAGGAACAACCATGGTTCGAATACAGCCTTGTGCTTTTGTACCGCTGAATCTCCAGAAACCACCAGAAATCATGGCATGACCTCAGCCTATCTATCAAACTCCATGCGCCAAACAATGCAACAACTCCGAAAACTTTTGCGATATTATCGGTCGAGGGCCTAGGCGAACGATACTCGCTTCTTGCCCTTTGCTTTCGTCCCCTTGCTACCGCTCGTGGTGAACTCCTTAATATTGTCCTCTTCGTCGCCTGTGCTCTTGCGCTTTCTCCTCTTTCGGAGAGAGTCTTTGGTATCCTCAAGTTTCGATTGCTTTTCTTGTTCTTTCTTCTCGGCCTCGGCCTTGCGCGCTTCGCGAATTTCTTCCATCTGACGCTGTTTGATCATCTTAGACTCAATCTGGCCGTCCTTCTCCGCCTGGACGAGCGCCATGATAGTACTCATACTTTCCTAGAGGGATATCTGGTTAGAAATGCGCAAGCACGTTCAGGACCATAACTTCATACCTGATCATCAGCAAAAACCTTGCCTTTCTTCTTCCCACGAGGTTTGATCACGCCCACAGGCGTGACAGTGTTGAGTTCAGGAATACCCAGCTGTTGATCCGTATACTTCTTCTTCTTAGGGTTCTTGAACCTTTGCAGAAGTGCCTCGCGACCCTTGTCTTTGACCTGCTTGCTCAGCGTAGGGCCCTTTGACTTCTTGGACTTAGCGATGCCATCGGTGGCGGAGCGCTTGGAAGTTTTTGCAGCCCCAGGCGCTGCGGCGTGCTTGTTCTTGATGGTCTTTGTTCGTGAGACACCCATTGCGACAGTGGTGGAGGTGTACGCTTGAGATTTATCCGCGGTACCTCTAGGTTTGAGTGTTGTTGGCCTAAGTCTTGGAATATTTTTTTCCTGGAACAATATGATAAGAGATCACGATAAGAAACTTTTTGGGTTATGAAGTGGGGCCCAGTGGGTGAGCCTAGGTATGTAGAAGGGGGGGCGATTGGTCTCGTCTCATGGAGCTTCGATGAAACTCGAACTCATACAGGAAGTATCCGCAGGTACCGGGTAGGTAGGATGTGGTAAAGATACGTAATTATAGGGATGAGCTGTAGTCTGCGAGCGCTTGTTCCTGTCTTACTGTACATGCTGATGGGGAGAAGCCAGGTGACAGGAGATCTGGTGGTACGTTGCCCAATATAAATTTCGGATAAGAGACTCTGGGTAACTGCTACGTGCTTCTGTCAATTATACATACTTCCAATATTTCTACATGATTCAATGAATACAATTATAATGTCCGTCGCACAACTGTAGTTGAATGGTCCTGATGCCTGACCTGCTAGTACTCTTGTGTCAAGCGAATCCAGACTCATAGGAGACTCATGATACCACTGGCCAACAAGTCATGATCATCCCTTCAGTCGTGGGTAGGGGTTTTGCATACATCAACCCTGGTTTCTTTGGCTTATCTCACATGTTCAGAGCCGAATGTCACTGCCAGCTCCAAGGGAACAACCCAGAAGTCAATTTATTTACCAAGATCGTTAGGAAACACTAATTCACCTTATAGGTAGTACTATTATGCTGAGAAAGAAACGGCCTTGACCTTTCTCAACAGATCTTATAATTAAGACACGGGAGTTCGGGTCATCAGTGCCGGTCATGATGAAACGATTAATGGGTATCTCGAATGAAGTTGAAAGACATATCGCCATTGTTTTACTCACTTGTGCATTGTTTTCGAAATTCTGACCCAGCTTACGGGAAAGGTAAGCTAATTTCACTATTCCACAATTTTTTCATCACTCCGACCAGTAGTTATGAGCCTCAACTTCTCAGGCTAAGGTAGGTAGGTCAGGCTACCTCAGTTGACATTAATATCTAATCCCACTACCTACCTACTCGACTGTCGTCATTTTTGGCGATTACCAATAATGTAAGGTAGGTACCTACCTTATCTACCTAGGTACCTACCAACGGAGTACCTACCAGGTAGATCGCCACGGTTTTCAATATACCACTACTCTGTATGTTAATCGGTCATGATTTCATATGCATATGTACGGGGCCTGGGGGCTGGGGATGGGTGTTTAGCATAGGTAGGTACCTGGTAGGTAGTAGTTAAGGCAGATTGGACAGGCTTTTCGAAGCCTGACTGGAGTGTTTCCAGCGAGATGGGTGCTAGCTTCCAGGGCTTGCGATCTGGCAGGGGCCCTCGTGAGTAAATTTTAAGTACATGGCAATATAAAGATAGCCGTGAGGCGACATAAGAAGTACACAGGCCTGCCAGTGCTGCTCGGATTTTTTTTAGCACCTCAGTAGGTGGGCTGTCAGAAATTCTTCCATACCTCTAACATACTATCTTTCCCACTTGCAACTCTTCCAAATCAAAATTCCCAAACATCTAACAACTTCACCTTTGACGTTCCAATCCCTTCAGCTCTTTTCTGTAATACGTACAACGATACTGCGAAATACCACAACATCACGAATTCGTCTATAATCGTATCATCTTACAATATCTTTCGATCTTGAACAAGTCTCGCCGTGAACCTACTGATCACCCCCCTCAACCTTGAGACAGTGTAACTCCCAACGGCCACCATCACGAACATCGACCACTATTTCTACTAAATCGACACCGACACTACCAGCCGCAGTCTATAGGCGTATCGACGTTGCACACGCTTTCTCCAGATCTCTCCCTGGTCTATTCAAGGCGTCCTTACCAGGTCTTCCCCGCCCTCTATTAATTTGTCGACAGACCTGTCCGATTCGGTCTTGATGGATACTAGCAACCTCTGGTCCCGCCGCACAAAGTAAGTTGCACATTCACCTACAATCTGGAGCTCTCACCAACGCCTTCTTAGCACCGGCAAGCTTTCCCTCTCAACACCTGGGCAAGGGTCCAGTGGTGACTCCTTCAATCGCAATGCCTCATTCCCCAAGCGTCAAGGTGGCGATACTCCTTCGTCGACTAAACCGAACCCTTTTAATACCACACCTGGAGGTCTAGTGTCGCCCACGAGCGGTGCCTCCAGTGCCTTTGGCCTTGGCTCTGGCGCGTTTGCTTCCTTTGGGTCGGCTAAAACCCCGAAGACTTCAGCCAACCCTTTTGATACTGCCATGGCATCAGCGGTAGTCAAGTCCGGCACGAAGGACCCATCTAAGAGTGTGGGTAGAGGATCCGGCATGACTGCGATTTCTGAGAACAACCAGCCTGGGGTATCCACGGCAAATCCTTCGCATGCGTTAGTTGATTCATGGACATTTTGGTATCGACCACCGATCTCGAAGGCACACGGCTTCATCGAATATGAGAAGACGCTACACGAGATCGCAACTGTACGGACTGGTGAGGAGTTCTGGGAGATCTATCGTCACCTGAAACGTCCCTCTACGCTCCCCGTTGTCTCTGATTTTCACCTTTTCAGGAAAGGCATCCGGCCAATATGGGAGGATGATGTTAACAAGAAGGGAGGAAAGTGGGTGGTTCGGCTGAAGAAGGGCGTAGCAGACAGGTACTGGGAAGATCTCATTCTCAGCCTCATTGGTGATCAGTTTGCCGATGCTAGCGATGACGTTTGCGGTGCTGTGTTGAGTGTTCGCAATGGTGAGGACATTCTCAGCATCTGGACTCGCACTGATGGTGGTCGAGTCATCAAGATTCGGTAGGTTTCAATGGCGTGTAATCGACTTCCTCTGATCCTAGCTAAATGGTGAACAGCGAGACGATGAAGCATGTCCTTAACTTTCCAGCAAGCACTCGCATCGAGTTCAAGAGCCACGATTCTAGCATTCAACAACGAACAGCCATTGAGGAGCAGCGTCGCGAAAAGGCTGGCCAACATCACCACCACGACAAGCGCCACACAGGCGGACCCTCGAAGCAGGCCGCTGAACAGTCCCACCCTTAGGAGATTGAAGCTCGCTCTTGGAAACCCATCTCGGTGTAGTCTTTGTATTGTATATCATGAGTGCCTTCAAACGTCAGCGTTGAAGGGCATGTTCCTTTTGCTCGTTCTGTTCCTTTGTTTCTACAATCACCTTTGGGCGGAGTTGGAGAATTCTTCTGGATGGGGCTGTGATACCGTGTTTATGAGGCTTCGGGTAGGTGGACTGGACAACTAGATATGAGACATCAGCTGCGCACGACGGGCGAGGTCACGGTGATGGCCTTGGTTATGAGCGATGTATTACTAGCTGCGTATGATCGGGTAGGGTTCGCCATAGCGTATTTCAGCGAGAGCTAGAGTTCAAAGAGCGAGCTTATGGAGTTGATATTTCTCTCCCAGGAACGAGTAAACCAGATTGCCAAGTTGTGGTATTAAGATCTTTTATGTATGCAATCACTATTAGTGGTATTTACCGTCATGGGGCCTTGCCTTTACCCCTGTTATCTCTCCTGCGTTCCCAGATCTGGAGATATGCCTCACCAAGATATAACAGCTCGCTCTGTACTTTATCAACATATAAATCTTGACAAACCACCCATTCGCCCGTTGCCTTATTTTTCAGCTGAACCTTCCATGTCTTACGTTCCTCGCCGCTGTCAACGACGTCCTCTCGTACTCGAACAGCTTCGTGAATGACATTGGCTACCAGATCATACCAGATGGGCTCACCTGGGGGCCACTCCTTGGGGTTTGGCTCAACGTATGGTGACATGTCGAGATTACGGGCGTCAAAAGTGACGATTGTTGGGTTGCGCTCAGAAACAAACTTGTTCTGGGAGAAGCGCTTGACATGAAAGGCAAGAAAGGGGGGAAGAGGGTGCATGAGTCGGTAACGCTTGCGTTGAGTGTGGTGTTCTTGAGCCCTCTGACCGTCATATTTTGTGAGAATGGTTGTCAGCGGAACTTGAGGGATGATGTTCTTTTCGAGCTCGTCCTGAAAGAGTGGCGCTGACGGGAGGTCCAGCGTCAGAAGGAGGAAGCGCACAATGTCCACTTTGACATCTGCATCTTCGAAGCGCAGTCGATCAGTAGCGTCGGCACGAGCTGTGATGGCCTGAGACTCAACCTTCATCTTACCCTGAAACGTCCGCTGGATCATGGAACTGCCAGGTTTGGTCTTGCTGCCACCAAGCCCAAGGTGGAGGTTGTTCAAGAACCAGGACAGAAAATCGACAGGATCCGACTGAGTTGTGAGGGTAAAGCGCTTGTTTGAGCGCAGCGATATCTCCTGGAGAAGTTCATGAGGAGAGACGTGAGCCTTGAACGCCCTCGGATTCCAGATCTTGCGGACTAGAATGCTGCATCGCTTGACAAGCTCTGTCTTGTTCGAAAAGTCCTCGAGAAGCAGGTAGTTGCGCAATGGCGCAACATGTGCAAGAGCTTGTACTATGACGTTGAGATAGTCATTCTCCTTGATGTTGTTCATTCCTACAAATCCAGGGATGTACACTTTTCTATCAAGGGTGTAGCTGGTACGTGGTGTGCGATCCATCTCGATGACCTCCTTTTTATTATATCGCGGATCCGACACGTATTTGATGTCGTCGAGCGCGCGGCTCTTGACCTCGTATCCTTCAGGGAGGACATAGACACGCTGCGTTTCTAGATTTATATAGACGTGGTGATCTTCGTCAAGCGAGTGGAAGTAAGCGTGGGATTTCGGACCACGACCTTGGAAATACTTCCCGCAGACAAGGCATGCGTAAACGTTGATGTTCGAAAGGGAAACGGAGCACAACTTCTCGAAGTCGAAGTCGAGCACGTTGCGATCGATGGTATCGAGGTAAAGGTCATCATACCCGTCAGTAGGCGCTGACTGTCTTATAGGTGCTGCGGCAGTGAGGTCTTGCTCGTCCTCTTCGATTGCGTCGTCTTCTTGCGCCTTTCCTCCGGTGCTAGACTCATCGATGAGTTCGTTCGAAGGACCGTTCGGTTCAGGTGAATCAATGTCGTCCAATCGAGATCTCTTGGAAGCTGGCGAGGCTACATCAATAAGATCGTCGAGGGCCTCGGACGCATGGCGCTTTGCCATTGTTTATCTCAGACAGACAGTCCAATGAATGTAGCTCGCTTCTGTGTAGGTTTACAATATAATGATTATTCGACCGTGGCCGTGGTCGCAGTCGCGTGATCGTAATTGAGCCTGGATGGCAAGGAAGAAAGATTCAAGATCCAAGTATGATTGTTGTGGTTATTGGGTGGAGCCTTGAAGCTCAGGTTCAGGCCCACTCCCTGGGGGCAAGAAAATATAGAACTTGATATAAGGTGTTAAACTAAACTTAGCAAAGGTATCCTAAACGTATCCTAACTTACCTACCTCAGTCTTTTTATCATTTAGGATCTAGGTCCTGAGTTTTCTTTCATCCCCTAGCCACTCCAGCAGTGGAGGCCACCTAAATATCCCTGTCACAACAGGTGACATTTAACTTGGTAGGTACACCGTCCTAACCTGTAAGTAAAATACGTCTTAGACTAGGCAATATTGTTGTATTAACAGCCACAGCCACAACATACCTAATTAGGTAGAAAACAACATTTTGTCTATAACCTTTGTACTCCGGAATATGCCAGAATGACCATACCTACCTAGTAATTACCTACCTAGTAGCCAAATGAACAAATATGAAGGAAAGATAGCGGTTATTAGTTTTGATCTATCCTGCCATGACAACATCGCTACCTGCATCCTTAATTAGGCCATCCCCATCTTCTAGCGATGGCGCAAGGTCATCCATCTCCTGCAGGGTATATTCCACCAGATAAGTTTCATCAACCAACTCCTCGGTACGCTTGTAGTGCCTCTCAGTGTAAACACGAATGGCGTGCAACACGTCCTTCAGGCTCTTCTGTCCCTTAGCCCCCTTGACAGACAAATTCGAGAACTTGGAGGCAGGATAGCTGCGAATCAGAGTCCATAAAATTCTCTGTGCCACAGGAGCCGTGCGCGCGTTTGTATTCCAATCTCGCAGCCTTAGAAGCAGCATGAAGATCTGTTCATCGGATAGGCTACCTAGCACCTCGTCCACAGCACTCAAGCCACTCAAGCTGCCCTTATCGGGGTTGTTGGTTGAAATAACCGATGTGAATAGGTTGAGAAGCCTTCCAGGGTGATTAAGTTGCAATGCAAGAATGATGGCCTCGCGGAATGAGCCAGCGTGTATGTGGTTCTCAAGCTCCTGTTCCTGCTCAATCAGTTTGACAGCAGCCTGGGACGCGGCAGCTTGAGTCTCTGACGATGTGTCCTTCCAGAAACTGACAGTTGAGTCACCACTTCCAGACACAATAGTGTTATCCTCGGGGTGAACAGCCACAGCCCAAACACGATCCTCATGATTATCGAGTGTGCAGTCAGCTTCGCCTGAATTGGCATCCCAAACCTTGACAAGGCCATCACCACCGGCGCTTGTGAACTGGACTCGCTTCTTAGACTGTTCTTGACTAGCGGGCATGTTCAACCATGCAACTTTCAACACACTGTTAGAATGACCCTCGAAAGTTCTTACACAAGTATAGCTGGCAAGATCCCACAGCTTGATGGTCTTGTCACCGCTGCCGGTGAGGACAGCGCCCTTTCCAGTAACAGGCCCATCCTCACCTTGAATCGCCGGCATATTGACAGGAGAGAACTGAACTGTCCAGACACCACGCCTGTGACCACGCAAGATGCCCTGAACTTCACCCTCCTCCACTGACCAAATTTTGACAGTTTTGTCTTGAGATGCGGAGGCAAAAAGTTGGCCCGAGTGGTGAACATTAATGGCGTTGATGTCTTTTTCGTGAGCCTTGCGAGTGAAGATGGCCCGAGAACCACCCTTTTGACCCTTCTGCTGAGCCGTGCGGGGAATGTCCCATTTCTTGACGGTCTGGTCTTGAGACCCTGTGATGAGGAATGAAGGAGGATGGTTAAGGGGGTCTGACCGAGCTGGCGAGGACTCTGGAGGCACTCCCTTAGGCAACGCAACAGCACCCAATGATTCAGCATGACCAGAGAAAACAGCCCAGCAGATATAGGAGTTGTTTGTTGGATCGATACGCCAGAGACGGGCGGTGTTGTCTTTCGCTCCGGTAGCAATCCAGTGGCCTGACCAGTCGACATCCAGTGAGATGACAATTTCATCATGACCTTTCAGCAGAGCAACATCTTGACCAAAATAAGGGTTGGAATTCGAATCCCAGTTGGCGTCCCCATTTTGACCCTCGGTGACTGAGACAATCCTGATATCCTCCGAATTTGTAGCCAAAGCAACCATCGAGCGATCCGGAAGCAAATATCCAAGATCTATTATGTCGTCGTGTGTGCCTGATATCCTTCGGAAGGGTTCTGGAGCAGGGAGGGAGGTGGTCTCTGCCTTTAGGGGAGGCCTATATAGTGCAAGAGTATGGTCAACCTGGACAAGAAGAATAAAAGGGAGACCAGGGCGGTAAATGCCAGACACAATGCCTTCCTCTTCACTTTTCGCAGATTGCTGGGGAGTGATTTCCTTGCCCATATCCGTATCCCAGATGCGAAGAGAACCATTGGCACCAGCGGAATAAGTCAAGTTTCCATTTTCGATAAAGCCAGCCGCTTCGACAAGTTCGAGACAAGGAACAACTTTGCGAATCTTCCAGGATCTGGCGTCCCACCAGGTTATAGTCTTGTCTCTGCCTGCGGTAACAAGTGCGTTTTGTTCTGGGGAGTAGTCAAGACCTTGAATATCTGAGACGTGCGAGTCCAAATTGGCTATGCAACTACGCTTGTGTAGGTCCCATACGCGGACCTTTCCATCTTGTTGGCCGCATGATAGCCGGAAATTGACAGTGCTTGAGTCCTCCTCTTCTTCATCGGGCTCTTGGCGCTTAGATTTCATGCTCTTCACTGAATGTCTGTCGCTCGGCCGAGCAGCGGCCTCGAAGAACAAGAGCGCCGATACCAAAACAGAAGACCCACGGAAAGTGTGTGTAATAAAGCCACCGATAATATCCCAAACTTTCACAGCTCCATCGGTTCCTCCAGTAGCCAACAGGGTGCTGGTCCGATCAACTGCGAGAACGACGACTGGAGTAGTGTGCGCCCTGACTGTCCTTATGAGTGTAGCGTCAATACTTCCGTCTTCTTGCGACACTCTCAAGGTGTATATTCTCATAGACAAAGAGCGGGAGCATATGATGAGGTGAGATCCAGAGGGCGTTACTATAATCAGTATTAGTTACTTGCACGTCTGAGCGTTCTTTGGAGACTGACAAGTTAATGTGGAAATGAGCTCTCCATCCTGAGAAAGTCAGTCGCTATCTAATGTGATTTGCACGTGGTCCTTACACCCTCAATTTGAGCCAAATGCTTTCCGTTTGTAGGATCTGTGAGAACTGCATCCTCGCCGAGAACTGTGGCTAGAATACGTGCGCTATTGTCAATAGCTACTGAACCCCCTGTGAAAATTGGGCGTATGACATGGTTTATGTCAAATGTGGTCTTCAACGGCTGCTTATTTGCCATTGTATTGTTGTGATTTTGAGTTAACAAATATTCGATGTAAAGAATATCATGGGATCGCGCATGAGGTTTCCTAGTAATTTTTTTTTTGGCGCCTTATCAGAGACATACATTTGATTGGCTATCGGGTGCGTTAGCTCATCTACACCAGCCACATGGAACGCCACATTTTTGTTCATCGGGTTAGCCGTCATGACTTCCGTCGAACGACGTTATTCATTACAGTCAAGGTAAATTCATTCAGCAGGCCGTCTCCACGTAGGGAGAGCTCACGCACAGAGCCTATTGGCCGAGGATGACTTAATCCATACCACAAACTAAGTTGTACATGAACCGACATGCCCGCCTTTTGTTGATGGTTGCTTACCTACCTTCATCATGGGAATGCAGGGCCCCTTAACTGCACAAGCGCTTGTAAGTCATCCTTTAGCTCGAGCTGTCGAAATTGCTCTCCAATTACTGACACTGTCAGGGCCGGTCTCCTTATGACGATGTTGTTGAATGGGATGATGATCATGACCAGCCACCAAACACCAACGACTCTGGCCAACAATATGACCATCGAGGCCGCCCCATCAACCCTGAAACGAAAAGAGTCAACAGAGACATCATTCGTTCCCATAATGAAGTTATGCTAGTTATTGGGGTCGCTGAGCAAGAGAATCCAACTACAAATCCAGAGGCCGAGTCTGATAAACGTCATGCCATGTATGAGGATGACATGGGCGTAAGCCTTGCCTTCTCAGCCCTTCGTTGCGTGGATGCTGCCGGTGCCTTTGGGGTAGATGGCTTCCGTCAGCGAGTCTTGGTATGTTGTTGAAAACCGTTTCTGTTCTATGTGCTAACTGGGTACCTTAACATGGCAGATTTACAAACGCTATTCTCACATCCCATTTTGGGATTTGTATGCACAGTCCCGAAGTACCTTTTCTATCTCCCAAGATCTTCTGCCTGGTGCGTCTGTCAATCTTTTCAGCAATTACATCGACCGACAAATTGCTTTATTGTGGCGCGACAGGCGCGACAGGGTGTTTGCTCGTCGACTGTAAGCTTCCCCCCCAGCCAGTGATTCAACTTTGCAGCTTACAAGCAATAGCGCCCATGAAGTCTGGTCATACGTTCGGGTTCATCTAGAGCTATATATTGCTCTGCAACGGCTTAGCCTCGCCTCAAGCACTAAGTGGCTCCCAAGCCTATCCTTCTTCGTCCCATTCACTCAAGATTCACCAATCCCGGCACCGCCACCAGCGAAGGATCTTTCTTTCCAGTCTCTTTTACAATGGGTTGGAGGCCTGTGCATCTGTTCGACGCCATTCCTGGTCTGGGTAATGTCCCAGAGACTAATCCGTGACTGGAGACCCCAAATTTGGGCGAGAATGTTTCAGTGGTTACCGAACACTGGTTCTCGCCCTGGCGTGACTAACAACTGGATGCAAGCCGACAGGCCTGGTGACAGATCAGAGCACCGGCGTGCTCGGAGCACAGATGATGTGTCGCCTATACGACCGATCGATGGACAAATGCCCAACGATACAGGCCCCGTAGAAGCTGTTCGGCGGCCAAGTACTTTCTCAGCGCGTGGGGATGACTATGCAACTGACGAAGAAGATAATGAAGGCCTTAGTGCCACCTTGATCAGCTTTGATGTCGAAGCCACAGCTGAAACTAGCGAAGCGCCTCCTGGACTCTGGAGCGCTGAACTAAGACCAAGCGTTGAAACAAGGGGAGCACTTATGCCTACAATCACCTACTGCGATACGATGCTGACGCAGCTGCCCCCTTTGATTGCCTCACATATCTTTACTGATGCCGTTTTGAGATTGGTGACTGCACCGTGGGAAGCAACCGCTCTGCGGTTGATGGCCCATAGTCTTCGTCAACGGTTTAACCTCCCAACTCATGACATTTGCGAAATTAACATTCTCAGTGATCTCGATTTGACATTCGCTATCAACTTTTTCGGCACTCAAGTGCTGCATTTAGCTCTGTGCGGAGAGATTTGGGCGGTCTTCACGACAGTGGCCACAGTCTTACACACAACCCCTGACGAGTGGCGGGAGGCCGAAGCTGAGGGCCAGGAGAAAAGACAAGATTGGACAGATGAGAGTATTTAACCAAACCCCGATAACCCTAGATCTTCATATCATATAGTATATATTAGAATGCGTCTGTCCAACATGAATGAGTTGACCATGAATTCCGAGTGTTTAGTCAACACCGCGTGGTTTCCATATTGACTTGCTTCCGTTCTTTGTTATTCTTAACCAGGATCTTCCTCACCTACCTGAAGAATAGGCTTGGGATTGGAAGAATCTCTTTGTCCCAATCGTTACCGTCAAGCCGTGCAAAGCGTGTGTCACGAAAGAAAAGTTAACTGTTTGTATGAGTGCTTGCGTTGCAGCTGGTTCAGAAACCATGGTGCTTCATGGGTGTTTCAGAACAACTTCCATGCCTGACTGAAGGCCTACGACTTGATCGTGTTGTTTGTACAAACAAAAACCTCTTGTTCTGCTCATGTTATCGAGTTACCGTTATGAGTATTGATTGCAAAATTGTGATGAAATTTGTATCACTTATAAGTTGGGGTGCTTTTGACCGGTACAGTACTAATCCCCAATCGTACAGAATAGTACAGTAGACAAGCACCAAAGCTAGTACAATAATGTGATGTAGATGCGGTGTGTAAGTTATCCATACAATGCTCACTAATTCTCTTGTCGTAGATCTTGGCATGTCTGTAGCCGTGTAGCTTCAGCGTCATTTCTTACCCCACCTTGACTCTTTTTAATGATGACGTTTCATCTGCTACTTCTATTTCCAAACCAATATTATTAGCAAGCACCTAAATCCTGTAACTTAAAATTCACTTCAAGGATATCAATTGTCCTGCAAATCATTGAGCAATGTCTGAGCGCACTGTCCTTATCACCGGCGCTACCGGCCTCCTGGGTCGCGAGGTCGCTACAACGTTCGGCCTCAAGAACTGGAATGTTAAAGGCACGGGCTATTCTCGCGCAGATGGAATCAATACTTTCAAGGTCAATTTGAGCAATGAAACGGAAGTGGGAGAGTTTCTGGATGAGACCAAGTTTGCAATCCCTTCCCTCTATGGATGCTGCCAGTAGACTGACGTTACTACCTACCTTCAGGCCACAGGTTATTGTCCACTGTAAGCTATCTGGTATGTTTCATTGGTACAGAGACTAACCAGAAACACGCGAAAGGTGCTGCTCAAAGGTTCCCAGACAAGGTCGATAAGGACCCCGAAGGTGCCCGTGAACTTAACGTCGTTGCGAGCAAGGCACTAGCTAAGCTGGCCGCGGATAGAGATATCTTTGTCATATATATATCAACCGACTACGTGTTCCCCGGTACGCCAGGGGATGCTCCATATGAGGCCGATGCCGAGCCCCGACCTACCAATCTTTACGGCCAAACGAAGTTGGACGGTGAGCGAGCCGTCTTAGACACGCTGAAGCAGGCTGGAAAGGAGGGCCTGGGTGTCGTTCTTCGAGTTCCTGTCCTCTATGGGAACGCTGAGATGCCAGCCGAGAGTGCGGTCAATGTTCTGATGGATGCACTATGGAAGGCACAGACACAGGGAGCTGAAATTAGCATGGACCACTGGGCAATTCGCTTTCCCACGAACACAGAAGACATCGGTAGGGTCTGCCACGGTATGTCTCACTATACTTTTAGCCACCAGGTTTCAAAATCACGGTGTCATTTGGAACAAGTCTTGCCAAAATTCTTTGAGGGCAAACAAGGGCGCGAGAAGATTCCGCTGATATTAAGCACAGATATTTCCGTCAAGTACCTCGATGCTCCAACGGAGGAGCGATCTTGTCTTCCTCAAGTCCTCCAGTTTTCCTCAGAGGACCGAATGACGAAGTATGAGATAGTGACACTATTTGGTGAGATAATGGGCCTGTCGACGGAAGGGATTAAGCCCAACACGGAAGGGAATGACCCAAATGCCAGTGTACAGCGACCTTATGACTGCCACTTGAGCACAAAGACGCTGAAAGATCTGGGAATTGATGTTTCAACCTGTGACTTCAAAGGTTGGTGGAGACGTGAGGTACACGCATTTCGCAAGTAATAGGGAGCACTGCCAACAGGGATCGCTGCATTCCGGTGTGGGATATGTATTCTTAAGAGCAAAAGTTTCAGATGAGACGAAGGGTTCCCTTGAGTCGTGCTTGGTGGGAAAAAGGGAGGATGTCTTGGACGCACAACATGACTGAAGACACGACATATGAAGAAACCAGACCACGAAACTGTCACTTCATTATTTCATTCGTTGAACTGAAGAACGATATAAGACGACTATAGAAATGTCACGACTTGGTCATGACTCTGTCAGATCATAGCAGGATATCAACTCAGAACGTTTCTATTCGTTTGGAACTTTTTCGTGGAACACCCACATAGCAACTATCTTAGGTAGTGTTTAAACACATTTTATCCGCCGCAGAAGGTATTTTTGAATCCTACTGGCAGCAGCAGTAGCTGTATAGTGCAAGGGGAGTTACATATCTCAATAAATTAGCTTGGTACCTAAATATCTAGGCACCTGGCTAAGGTAGAGAGCTGGCGTTCACTCGGTCGCGAACCGCGGCGTCTTCATTATAATAAATTAGGCATTTTTATTTTTATAATCCGTCTCCATCCTTGGAAGTATTTTTGCGTCCTTGAACACTGGAATGAATGTCAAAAGGGAGCAAGTTACACCTCGGCCCTTAAAAGTCTGGCCTCATACCAGTGACTCACCTCTTGCACCTGGCCACATACCATTGCTCCAATTGAGCTTTGTCTAGGGATGAACCTGTAAAAGCTGGTCTGCACTTTCTCGTCAAGTCATGTGGTGCTGGCTTCCGTTATTATGGATGCTGACTCCGCCCCCTTCGGCGCCCTCGCCTTGGATTCTCGTCGACTGCTTGTTCAAATTGTAAAAATTGTGCTTACAGCGTCTCCTTTCAAGAAACCTACACGATCAGCAATCAGCCCCGTTCACCTGGTGTGAACGCTTCTTGAGTTTCGGTCTCGTATTATCTGGATACGAAAGCAATCGCTTTCTGATCATCGAATCGAAAATTCACGTTCTCATGGATGCTATTAAAAGCCATCGGCTTTTCTTGTCGGCCGTTTCCTATCATTTATCAGCTTCCGTGGAGTAGACGTACCTGATACGAAAACACCTGCCTACTGTACTCCGTACCTACCCAGTACCTAAGATCAACCCTGTCGGCAATCTTACGCGGCGACCTGTCCAATCTTCTTGCAACTACGGATCGATCCGAAAACCTTGTTGGGCGCTTCAGGTCCTCAAAGGGTCCGATAGGGCTGCATCAGTGCTATTCAAGGGTCCCATTCACCACTGCAGGAACAAATTCGTTAGCGGTAGCACCATTAGTATGTCATCGTCAGTGGCGGTCGCGGCTGCCCCGTTGCAATTCCATGACTACTTGCAGTTCCCATTTAATGATACAAAACCACCAATACCGGACTTCTCGAAATATAGAAATTTACGCGGGAAAAGTGTGTGTCCTGAATCTCGAAAAACATTTGAGGTTTATGCCGACCCGCCATCAGAAGGAGCCCATCTTGCTGAAGGGGATTGTTATCCACGACTTGACTCTGACGCACCAACATTAGTCCCGCGAGCCGTTCGACGCCGGTCCAGGAGTGTGACTTCGTTGTTAACATTATCGCGCGAACGAAAACTTATTGAGCCGGCGGTCCCAGCGCTGCCGTCCCCCTCAGTCTCGGTTTCAGTTGGCAATCGCGGAGTCGAATTCTTGAAAGGTCTCGCAGAAAGCGTTACAGGGGTCATTGGTAGCCTCTCTCCACGAATTGCGGCCAGCGCTGATAATCACAATGGGCCCAGCAGGCACCGTCAGGATTCGCTGTGTTCTGTGCCTTCGATCATTCGCTCCCCGGTTCCGTCAGTATTGGTGTCGCCGTGTGCACAAAGCTTCGCTGGCGCATCAGGCAATTTAAACTTAGCTTCTGCAGAGTCTCAGACCGCGCCGTCGTCCGCTGTCCCGCCCGGCTCCAGTAGCCCCCTGGCAAGTCCGTCATATGTTCTAACGCCCAAAACTACAAACATCCCACCATTCCTTTCGAACTTAGCTTCGAAACCTCTACCTCTACGATCACCAAATTTGAACCAAGAGTTCTCGCGCAGCACTGCGCATCTTACTGGCCGTGACCGCAGCTGCAGCCGCAGTCGAAGTCGCAGTCGTCCCCGGGGCCCAGACTTATTCAAACCCCTTCCACCGACATATGCTTTTGATCTGCCAGCTCCAGAATCACCTATACTTCGTACCGTACCATCTGCGAGCGATATTGCTAGATTTAAACGTCGCAATCTACACGCCTTGCGTATCAATACTGAAACTGCTGAACGTGCTGCAAAAATCGAACGAGAGGACCTTGAGCGCGAGGAAGACGAGGCTGAACGCCTAGCCGACATAGTTGCCCGTCTTGAAGCTGAGACTGATCGTATCCTCGCCGAGCAGAAGAAACGCGACCTAGCCCGCCGCCGAGCGCAACTGCCGACTCCTTCTCCTAAATTTCCACGATTTCTTGTTTTTGACAAGTTTTCATTTCTGTATCGCACTCGGCGATCGAATGCTTTGACAAGCCAAGCCGGCACGCCAAGCCCAAGGGCACCAACAGTCTTTTCTCTTGATCTCAGCCGGCCTACCAGTCCTGAGGAATCTTCATCACCAGGAAAAATGAGTTTCATAGAACAGGGTGGTAAAGGCATCGTGCCAGGCACTGACGCCCCAACTTCGGCCAGCAATGGAGGTGAGAGAGTAAGTTGTATCTCCAATTCTCAGACATGCGTATTCAGATTCTAACATGGCTTTTCTTTGTAGCGCGTGTGCGTACGATGCCTATCATCAGTCATCAATCTTCCTGTCAACACTGATACCTCTCCTGTTGATATCCTCTACTCGACCGCCAACCTGACCAGCCATGATATTGATCCCAAGGCTAGCGTATTGATCGAATGCTATGTTGAACTTGGTCTCGAACGGCGCCTTCGCCGTTATGAACGAATTCGCGACGTTATGAATTCTTGGGATCGTGACCAGCAGAACTCTCTTCTTGTGGTCACCAATGATATATCACAAACCGATGACCCTGATCTCGATATGAAGTCTGTGCCACGAACCCCAACCCCTCCCCCAGGCTTCACGCTGCAAATGTACCACTCATCCAGGCCAGGCAAGTGGAACAAGCGATGGATCACCTTGCTGGAATCCGGTCAGATGTTTGCTTCCAAGAAGCCTGATTCGAAGGCTTCGGACAAAGACAGTACTGTCCTGTGTCATTTGTCAGATTTCGACATCTATACACCAAGAGAGAGTGAGGCCAGGCGTCATCTAAAGGCCCCTCGACGCTTTTGCTATGCTGTTAAGAGCCAACAGAAGACCTTCGTTTTTCCAAACGGCGAGAATTTTGTTCATTTCTTCTGCGCTGAAGACGGAAAACTTGCCAGGCGTTTTCTTGAACTTGTGCAACGTTGGCGAAGCTGGTATCTGGTCAATAAGCAGGTTGATTTCGAGAAAAAGGACAAGCCCCCGCAACTTGCCATGCACTCAGAAAACGACACGGTTCCCAAAGCCATTTCCAGATCGAAGAGTTCTGCCGCATACAAAGTGCATAGTACGCAGGTTTCCGTTGACGAGACTCCATACACCATCGGCGCTTTCCAGCCACTTCTTGATATGGACCGCTTTGATAAACCCCTAGAGGAGTTCGGCAAAGATCTAGAACAGGACAAAAGAAAACATGGGGATCCTGACCCTGAGTTTAAAAGTGGACTCGTCCGGAAGGCGACCTGCAAACAGTCACACGTATTAACAAAGTCCAAATCAATACATCAGAAGCATAGGTCACCCCCAACGCCTCGGGATGAGGCGCAATTCTCTTCTACGGGGCTTTTAGGTCAAGTGTACGAAGAGAAACGCAAAATAGCTGAACGCGCGCCTGTCCTCAGCCCCCCTCCCACCAACTCGGCTTTCACAAAGGGAGCCTCGCTCCTGGGTCCAGGGTATGAGCAAAAGCGCAAGATCTCTGAGCGAGCGCCAGTCAACAACAGTGTTCCTTCAAAGAATGCCGGTTTCACAGAGGGTCCTTCACTGCTCAACGGTGGTGTTGTCTCGCCAACGTCTCCTAATGAGAATATGGCAGATTCAAAATCATGGTTTCCTTTGGGAACAGATCAGTCTTCTCAGTCACGCTACCGTAGTCGATCTGTCCGAGACTCCAATAGGCGTCCTACCACATCTGAGAAGGCTCCAGATATGCCCCAGCCGCTAGTCAATCTTACGAACAGCTTCCCTGAGCCGCCTCGCTGGCGCGAGAACAAGGGCCATGGTGTAAAAGCACCAGCCGGTGGTCCTTTAATCAGTCTCGCTACCGGGGGATCGACGAACAATTCATTCAACACTCGGAGTGCCTCTGGTCTCGTTGGGCAGTCTCGACCTCTGCCCTCTTCTTCGTCCATGTCGGTTGGTAGCCGTCCTCGGAGCCGGTCTATCGCAGGAACTCAACAAGCGCCTAGCCATGCTCCTCCTGTTCCCCCTTTACCAATCCGATCATTACGTCGAGAAAACACTGCGCCGCTCGAACAGTCTCGTGGCCGTGATCCTCGTCCGCGAGAGCCGTTGATTAATCGGGCCGGGACGATGGGCTTCTCGTCAAGGAATTAAACAGAGACCGGAACTTTCCTTCCTTCCTTTCACAAACGATGGGTTGAAGATGACGTTAAAAGCTTACGCAGTTATGTCCCTCATGTCCAAAGAATCAACGCCCCTCGATCATGACTTTGTGGCCTTCTTGACGAATCAGAGTATTACTTGCAGTAGGGGTACATAGTACTGTTTGGGTGAACAGGAGTGGAAGCGCTAAAGAGAAAGCAGTGCTAAGCTCGGGCAGTGACTTCTGAGCTATGTCTGCTTTTGCCGTTATGCGTCCCTTTTGGCGTTTTCCCGGAGTTTTTGTTTTGCATGACTTCTTTCTTGATCTTCTATATATCCTCGAGCAAGAGCAGAAGTCCGTATTGGTACAAGATGGCGGGTTCCATTGTTTCCTTGAAAAATGGGTTTACCATACGTTTTATGACATCAGCTATCTTCTTCCGTGTCTTCTCAATTTGATTACTTTGCTCATCGTACGTGCTGCTGGTCTATACGGAGGTGACACATATGCCACTCTCGCTTTGAAAGCAACCTTTGGAATTTGGTCGTCTATCATACCAATTCTTTTGCACTTGTGTATGAATATGATTCAATTGAGAGATTTTAGTTTACTTGCTGCGCTTGTAGATCTTGGCAAGGAATGCCTCGAAAACAGTTTTCTTGAGACCATCGTTCTCATCGATGTTAGCAATGCGCTCACGAATCTGGCCAACAACTTTTTCCTCATAGTCGAGATAGCGCTGCTCAAGATTAAGGTCATCGTAAAGCTTTTTGACGACCTTCTCCTTCTCATCGTCCTTGCGGCCATAGTTTTCCTCAAGAATCTTTCGCTGCTCAGGGGTTGCTACGGCCAGGGCCTGGTTGACGAGCCAAGAGCACTTGTTATCTTTGATGTCGGTGCCGATCTTGCCTATATGCTCAGGCTTGCCAAAGTTGTCAAGGTAGTCATCTTGAATTTGAAAGTACTCCCCGAGAGGAATGAGGATATCCTCAGCTTGCTTGAGGTTGCTGGGAGTGGCGAGGTTGAGCTGGTGAAGGGCGAGAGCGACGGGGAGGTAGAACGAGTAATAGGCGGTCTTATAAATGACGATGAAACTATACTTCTCAAGAGAGAAGTTGTCGAGGTTGACATTGTCTTCAGGAGCGGTGAGTAGGTCACACAGCTGGCCGAGCTCGGTCTGAAACGTGGTCTCGTGGAAAAGCTCGATAAGATCGACGTAGGCGGGGTGGGAGCGGAAGTACTTCTTGAGAAGTGTGTAAATGGCGGATTCAAGCATGAAAGCGTCATTGATAGCTATCATGCCAACACCCTCCTGGCGGTACCAACAGGGCTGGCCGCGGCGGGTAATGCTCGAATCCATGATGTCGTCGGAAACGAGGAAGAAGGCTTGGAGAAGTTCTGTCATCCAGCCAAGCGTAGCAGCTTGGAAGTACTGCTCTTCGGTAAGAGGCTTCTCGAGGAGGAGGGAGACCGAGTCGGGTACGGACATGCCGCGGTTGCATTTTCCACCGAGAGGGTTGACTTCGAGAGACTATGAAGCAGTGTGTCAGTTCAAACTGGACCTCGATCTATACTGATGAACAGCTTTCATTTTACACTTACTCTTTTGTACCAGTCGAGCTGCTCCTGAGGGAGTTTGTAGGAGCGGGCATGGTCGAGAAGAGCCTCCTCAAGCTTGGGGTAAACGGAGTTGAACTCCTGAAGGGTGGTTTGTTGAGCCATCTTTGCTGAACTGTGTCAAGGAAGCTACGTGTGCGTGCTGGAAAGGAAAAGAAGCCCGGAAAGTCCTTCTTTGGAGAGAAGACGAAGAAGGAAAACGAAACTCAGAAGTGAGAATGACAGACTGATCTTCAGAACATGTATGATAATTACCGGACAGTTATCTACTAATCTCAATAGACTGGGGGGTCTTTTTTAAGAGGGGATTTGCTCAGTGCGTGCCCCTCTTCCCTTATTCGTGAATTGGAGCAGGAAGGCAGTGGAGGCTCTGATTTGCTCGGTGAGGCCAAACAAAGAAAGACCCCGGTTCAAGGGACCTGTGAAGTGGAGGGGTACCAGACCAGGTTAGTAGGTACCTAGGTAGGTAAGGCAACCTAAGGTGGGGGGTGCTGGGCGGTGAGAGCAGCCTGATTCGGTACAGCCCCAGGGGGATCAAATGTTAAATCTACCTCAGTAGTACCTACCTAGGTACCTAGTCGGTGGTTGACGAAGGAAGCAACACCGAACTCAATATTTACGATACGGCTTGCAGCTGGCGAACTAAATGTACTTAATCTTGAAGAATACACATTTATAAAGTCATGGTGGCATCTGAAGGGCTCAATGGCAGAACCCCCCAAAACCTCAATGGCGAAGGATCCGTTGAAGTTATTGGTAGTACAGTATCTGGCAAAAATCCAATCGCTGCGCAAGACGACAGACTACCTACCTCTAGTACCTACCTTAGGTACCTAGTACTAGATTATTGGTTGTCTGAAGTTGGAAGTTTAGTACCTATTGTTCTTAGAGCGTGAGAGTTTTTGACCAGAGGTAAGGTACCTAAGGTATCTGCTTCTGACACTACTACCTACTAAGGTAGGCATCCTTCCTAGGGGAGGAAAACTCAGGACCAAATCATAAAAAGAATTAGATCATTTAACGTTACGGTAGTCTAAGTTAGAGATAATTATAGGGTACCTTTGACTAAGTTTATTTCAACACCCTGTATAAGGTCTGATGTTCTCTTGCTTCCCGAGGCCTTCATACAAAAAAACAAAGTCCATTATTCCTATATTCTATCTGAGCCCTTGAACTCTTTGACGCCATGTCCTTCCGTGGATGCCTAGACCAAGCCTAACCGTTGGCCTCTTCTTTATATTGACTGATCCCTTGTGGCACAACATGCTTGATCCGATCATACCACTCCGTATCATTCTCTTGAATCACGGCCAATGCGTCCAGCAGTGCTCTCTCTGATGCACCGTCCCTCATCATCACCACGATGCACGCAGCGTTGAGCTCTACGTTGCGAAACCCTCGGACAAAGATCTCCACATCGTACATATGCGCGAGTCGAGTATGCGTCGGCGTACTGTCCTGTTCTCTACACTTCTGGATTGGGGGGTAGATTATCAATAACGTCTCATCGATGACGGCTGCTGACATGCATCGGATAGAGGAAACTGCGCATGTACATACCTGACAGTCCTGGCACCTCGCTCCCACGGACTTGACATAGTTGTTACACTTCCTACTACCCCAACGATGGCTGCATGGCCAATGCATGTTGCTTTGTGAAGTCTGCTTCTTCGTGTCTCAGCCGAAATATCTGATATGGAGGTGTTTTTAACGATTTCACTGCTCTCTTGATGTATTCTCAGCCAGAAATTCGGTCACTTTTCGAGTAAATGCCGTGTGCACTCGCTCTTATACTATGTTTCGCTCAGTGACGAAGCTTGACACGGTAATGATTCGGTTCGCACGTGCTGTAGAGGATTGTGCGAGGTTATATCGGACACTCATTTTGTGAGACGTCGCTGATAGTCACAGCCGTTCGAATGCTGTGATACATGTTGTTGACTGAGAAAGCAAGCTAATGCACTGTGTAAGAGAGTCAAGTGCTCGACCTGTGGCTTTTGACGAAGGTGAAGATGTACAGAAACACCGCAAGCGCCCTGCGCGCTCTTTGAAGGGCAAAGTGTGAGCAGTAGTAATGTGAATCCTTCAACGCCGACTCTATTGTCATGGCACTACCTGATCTGGCTGCCGAAGTCTACTCGGAGGAGATGGGTGGCAGAGGCCAGCCATCATGACTCGATGAGTCCCAGAATAGAGTTGAGAGTTCTAACGTTACTCACTGGAGCCTATGTTTGAAGCAGAACTGTGCGGGAATCACATTATAGGTTCTTTTGGAGCATTTATTACAGACACGGTGCTCGCATAAGCTCGAACCGGCGTCCTTAACAACATATACAGCGTGTTCACCTCCTCCTAGGTCGTGGATGCCTCTTCAACTTGGCATGCCACACTAAGCTCAGGTACAATACTCTACATGTTTATTTCATCCTTGGCTCCCAGTTTTTGTCCAACTTTTCTTCCCTCAGTCTCTCAAGTCGTTCCGTCAAGTTATTGTGCGTCCAATGCATAGGTCCCCTATCCCGTGCCGCCTCAAGTGCGTCGCAAACCGCGTGGTATACTTCACTGAAATTACGAAAAATGTAGTCAAGTGCAGCAGTAAGAAGATTATCCACGTTGTACCTTTTCTTCGCCTTCTCGATGTACTTGTTGACCCGTTCGTACGTGATGCCATCCACCTCACGATATTTGTCAAGCAAGTATTGCGCGAATTCGATATGGAGATCTGATGCCTTCACCTCATTGTCTCCAAACTGCCTACCCATTCTCTTAAGAGTCAATTAGAAGGTGAAACTCTGGTAGTGACACTGTGGGGTGAGTGCCCGTGAATGGTTTGTCCTTACCTCGCAGTCAACGCATATGCTTTTCTTGAGAAACACATAGTTGGCGCACTTGACTTCTGGTGTCCAACACAAGATGCAGGGGAATATCCGAACAGCTCTGTTGATATTCATTGTACTCCTCCGAGTGACCGTAGAAGATTGGTCTCAAGTTTGAGCAATTCTCAGGGAAACGCCAAAGGTCCAAAAGATGCGAAGCAAGATGCTCATACGAGTGAAGAGTTTATGAAAACTGATGTATTCATTGCTTTGAACGAACAGTTTGATGTAAGTAAGGAGAATCTGACAATATAAACGGCGATAAAGCCTGGTTTTTATCCTTTAACTTCATCCATGTCTTCTAGTATCTCTCCATCGGTTAAGCTACCAAACAATTTCACACAGATATGAATAAAACTCTGTATCCATAAATGCCTTGATAAAAAAAACTCGAGTGGTTTCACCAAGACTTCGGAGTATTGACTGATCTTACTTTCTACTGGTGCTGTTGTCGTACAGCATCCAACGTTTAAAATGAGTGTAAGTGGATGGAAGGGAGGTGGCTGCAATATTGGTTCAATGGTCCATGCCCAAAAAATTATCGCACATCGTAAGATACGGCCATGCCCTTGACAGTTCAGAATTTAAATTGTGTGTAACCAGTGACGGTTCAAGTTCAACGGTTCTGATTCATACCTGGCCATATTCCTTTGTGTTACCTTTGTTGTACCTAGGTACCTTACCCATCATGCATAGTGCGATTCTACAGTATTCTCTGTAAATGCACTGTCCATGATGCGCGCCCCAAGTTGTTGACATGATGGGTTGTCAACGCTTCGCGGTCACGCTCATGACACCTCCCAACTTCGCATTGGGACCGTCAACCACGCCCGAAGCCTGGCTATGAGTTAGCCAAGTGACGGCTTTCAAAAAAATCTCAATCCAGTGAATATCCACTGGTAGAGCACAAGAGGCCCGCACAGGCATTCCCAACTTCGTGCCGTAACCGATTCCCTTCTACCAACACAGCTACCCCACCAACCAACACAACAGCAAAAGATGGCACTCAGCGTCCACGAGATTTCCCAGTTACGTGCTGCCTTGCAAGACGCCGTCGTCAAGTGTTCAGAAAGATGCTTGTATCAGTCATCCAAGTGGTAAACAGTTTCACCAAGCTATTGTTAACCGTGGCGCATAAACTAACGTTGTCAGGGCTGCTGAACTGCTCAATGCGCTCCCCGAGATTGAAGAAGACGAAGAAAACATTAACCCTGCAGATCCTGGACACGCCTCTCCGATATTCGCTGCGAACAGCGATCCAGAAGAAGCAATTCTGGAAGCCAAAGAACTTAGCAAATATCTCTTAGCCAAATCTCTCTTCGACTGCCGAGAATATGACCGTTGCGCTGCTGTATTTCTGCCCGACTCCCTCCTTTCAAGTGTTCTTGCCTCACGTGTAGACAGCACTTCAGCATCCACCAGCACTGTAAAGGGGAAAGGGAAGGCGTCCAGCGCGTCAGTGATGCCACTGCCAAGGCTCAGTCAGAAGAGCCTGTTCTTAGCACTATATGCCAAGTTTATGTCTGGGGAGAAGCGCAGGGATGAAGACTCCGAGATGGTTATGGGCCCTCAAGATCTTGGTACAATTGCCAATAAGCAGTTACTTGTGATAGGTCGATTCTTGGCAACTTGGTTCGAGGAGAGGACAACGGAAGACGATGAAGTATTGGGAAGCCAGGGATGGCTCGAATATTTGTGAGTGCTATTTTTGTTGATTCAGTGTTGATCGACTAATCACAAGCTCCAGGTATGGCATGGTGCTAGCCAAAGAGAAGAACGATGACAAGGCACTGGAATATTTTATCCGAAGCGTACACAAGTACACCATGAATTGGGGCTGTTGGTTGGAAATGACGTCGTTAATATCTCGAGTTGAAGATGTGAGTCTCCCATGTAATCTCCTCGCTTCTTTTCAATCGCTAACACCTGCCAAGTTGAATCGGATATCCAGACATTGTCCTCAGAATATTGTCTCTTACATGTTCCACCTGCACACCTCTCTAGAACTCTACCAACAAGGGCCTGGTCTGGCCAATTCTCTTGAACAACTTCTCTCGATATTCCCAACATCCTCTTTCCTTCTCACATGCAATGCACTCCTGGCATATCACGCCAAGGACTTGATGGCTGCTGAACAGCACTTTACTCGACTGCTGGCACTCCATCCACATCGGCTAGATTCTCTCGACCATTATTCTAACATCCTCTACGTTCTCAATCTTCGCCCAAAATTGGCTTTCCTGGCACATCTATGTTCCAGCGTGGACAAATTCAGGCCCGAGTCTTGCGTGGTGATTGGAAACTATTACTCTTTACTATCAATGCATGAGAAGGCTGTCCAATATTTCCGTCGTGCGTTAACGCTAGACCGGTCATGCTTGTCAGCATGGACGCTAATGGGTCACGAATATGTCGAACTTAAAAACACCCATGCGGCAATCGAGTCGTACCGCCGTGCAGTTGACGTGAACCGCCGGGATTATCGGGCCTGGTATGGTCTTGGTCAAACATACGAGATGTTGGAGATGCATACATACTCATTATGGTACTACAAAAAGGCTGCTGGTCTGCGACCATGGGACGGAAAGATGTGGATGGCTGTAGGCTCATGTCTGCAGAAAATGGGACGAGAACGGGATGGTATCAAAGCCTTAAAGCGAGCTTTACTAGCTGATGCTTACTATGATGTGGGGAGCAGTTTTGGTAGCGGTGATCTCCTTGGCAGCCGGAGCGCCACGGGTCATATGGACCCCGACATCCTTCTGCAGATTGCGGTTATGTACGATCAGCTTGGTGAAGAGGAAGAAGCCAGGTCATACATGGAATTATGCGTGGCCCAAGAAGATGGTGGAGGAGCTGCGGAAGCTGATCCGGCTGAGTCCATTGCTATTCACAACGACTCCCCCCCCGGCTCAGATAATGGTGCCGAGGGCAACGAGAACCCAGGGAACGAGGGAACCGGAGTCACGGCGGCGACAAGCAAAGCGCGCATGTGGCTGGCGAAGTTCTCAATGCGCACTGGAGATTACATAACGGCTTCACGACTTGCGGGAGAGTTGTGTCAGGACGGTGTTGAAGTGGAGGAAGCAAAAGCACTTGTGAGAGAAGTTCGGTCTCGAATGGAAGCAACGGGAATGCTCGACCCGCTGAGTTAGCAATATCAGCAAGGACAAGTACGTACCTAATCGTGTATTCAGAAATGTGCAGCCAAGGATGTCTTTGGCTGATGAGAATATGCATCACGCTGTTCATGAAATGGTCAAATAAAGATGGGTAGTAAATAATGTTATTGCAGAGAATACATTTCCCACGAGTAGCCACTCGAGAATACGCTAGCAGTGCATGGTTTCCTATGTACCTATTTAAAACTTCTCTAGTTACCGCCGATTGCATCATCGATCATTCTCCTGAAAGCTGCACTCGTAAATGGTACTCCCGCGATGAGAGTTGAGGTCGGCCCGATGATCGAAGTCTATGCATATACCATTAACACTGAAGTATATTTACATAGGTCGGTGGTTAGTATCCAAGAAATGCACGTTTCAGTACTCGAACTCATTGAATGATAATCACGGGAATCATGTTAAACGAAGCCCAGATCTCGAGGAACCTTGCTATAGTAAGGTCTTCCTTTGGTAGATCACTGACTAATAGATCGTGACGATTATGAAAGTAAGTCAATAACTAAGATCACTCTGACTAGTCATGATACAAATTCCTCTATGTAAGATGGCAACCCAAATTTTCCATATTGTCTGACTATTGCAATCTACCTAGACCCTGTGCTTTCGTGAGTAATCTCCTACCATCACTGGTGTCAATAATACAGTTTGGTTTGACGTTGCTTTCCCCAGGAGTGATCACATGGCCAAAGCTACAACACCAACCATCACGAAGGCCCCAAAGCTTCCAGACACCTTGTTAGCAGCGGCCGAAGGCAGCACAAAAGCCTCTGTAGTACCAGTAGGGTTGATCGGGGGTGGGGCAGATCTAGATGGAGTAACAGCCGCTTGTCCGGGAATAGAGGGAGGAGGAGGTGACTCTGGGGCAGGAACAGAAACCTCAGGGGGTGGAGGCGGTGGCAGGGTTCCAGCAGCTGGAACAGTAGCTTTTGGTGGAGAGGGCTCAGATGCAGGAGGAGGAGGAGGAGGAGGAGGAG